>OZ012699.1:2173869-2208869 GCA_963942565.1 Maea johnstoni
CCCCAGGGTCCAGGGAGTCACAGGAGAATTGAACAGTCTCTAGCAAATTTCAGCCCTGTAGTTAATGCATTTATACCTTTAAAACAGTCAAATATGACCACACACACTGCACAATACACATACACACACACACACATGTAACATATATATATATATATATATTTATATATATATATATATATATATATATATATATATTTATATATATATATATATATATATATGTATATATATATGTATATATATGTATATATATATATATATATATATATATATATATATATATATATATATATATATATATATATATATATATATATATATATATATATATATATACAGGCACACATAAATATACATTATAGTGCATGTAGGATTCTATAATTTAGAGGTATTGAGTTGACAATGCTAGTGCTGAGAGGTCTATTGTTGGCTACTATGCCAGTGAGTCACAGTTGTGGGAATCTCTGGAGGAAAGATGAGTTATCTCTGAGATCAATTTATCAATAATCTGACGGCTGCCATCTGCCTTTCTCTCAAACGGCCATCAGTCTCGTACTCAAAACACCCAGAGTTGCTCTCTGAAAATCTCTCTGCTAACTCCCTAACGTCCATCAGTCCCATGTTCGAAACACCCTCTCACGGACCTAGCCAGGATTGGCAAAATTGGCAATTGTAACATTTTTGGGTGTCCTACTTTTCAATGGAGATCACAATATACTGGGATTTTAGAAATAAATATGTGAGGTAAGGCATAGTGATACTTTCCTTATACAATGTTATAGGGATTATCATTATATTGAGGTGGAAAATTTTTGATTGATTATAATTTTGAAATTGACATTATAAGAAATAAAGATTGGGTGTCCTGAGGGGTGAATTTTGTGAATTTGGATGTTCAAAAGACACCTTGACACCCTTCTGGCTAAGACTATGCCCCCTTAACTATTCTCTCAGAATCTACTAACTTCTTACTCTCAAATGGTCATTAGTCTCTTACTTGTAAGTTGTTACCCTACAAATAATTTCTCGCATTCTCACTGAAAATTGTTGAAGGTATGTACAGTAGTTGCAAAGGTAATGAACCTAAAAATGTTCACTTCATCTATGGGGGCATTTTTTTCCAGGAAAAATGACCTTATTGTCAAGGACATTTCCAGGTTTGAATGAGATTCAAGAAGGCCACATTAGAGCTTGTGTATACATGTTAACCCATTCATGCCTGTAGCGCCCAAAACCGCCTGACTAGTCGACTATTTTGGTGATATCTCTCAAACAAAATCAAATTTCAGAAAATATTTGAAAGAGAAATATTCATCTGGAACTAATTAAGAACTCTCCTTGAAATATTTTTTCAATCTTGTATTTATTTCAAAGTAATTTTCAAAAGTATGGTAAGTCCAGACGACACTTGTCAAGGAGATCTCCAAGCAATGCAAGCATGAATGGGTTAATGTTTCACCATAGGGTGCTAGGGAGGAGCAATGTAATTATCTATCCGTGATTAACCCATTAATGCTCACAGCGGCCAAAAGCAGCCTGACAATTTCGATTAAATCTTGCAAGCAAAAGCATAGATTAATAAGAAAATATTTGATGAAGAAATGTTGGTTAGGACACGACCAACAACCCTCCTTCAAATATTTTGTAAAATCACTGTCATTTTCAAAATTTATTCTTAAAAGTATCTAAGATCCAGAACTCCTGTGCATTAATGGGTTAACTGCATGCAGATGATCTATTTCCAGCAGCTTTGTATACCCAGCAGATTAGCATGAAGGTGCTGCTACTCTCACATTAACCCCTTCCTTGCCTGCCCTGGAGCTCAGGGACTTACACAGATATATATGGCTCACTGTGAATTTAAGATCTCCTTGCCAAGTGTCAACTGAACATACTAGCCCTAGTCATGACAGATTTCCAGGATTACTGTACTGTAAGACCAGGCCTGACTGGTCACGGCACTACCAGGGCTAGTATATGGTCTTAGTCAGCAGGGCATCTGGGCATCATTTGGACACCCAAACCCCCAAAATCACCCCTCAGGACACCCAAATCTTTTTGAGAGGAATTTCTTAAAATATATAAGATGTCAATTTCAAGCATATGATTGAATTTTCATTTCCATGACATTGTATAAGAATATTGTGCGTTATTTCAATAAGTAAGTAGATGTTTATAGTTGATATTTAGGTACATTGTGATCTCCCTTGGAAACTTTACAGTTGCTAATTTTTGAGCACCCAGTTTTAAAAAACCCTGCTAAAACTCTGCTTCTGGACAGGGTCTATGATATTCTTGATCAGTCTCTTAGCCAGGATTTAGAAACTTGGTGCCTAAAATTGGCAATTGTAAAATATTGGGGCATCCAAATTTTTAACCCTTATCCTGCTAACCACAACAATTGTTGTGGTGTGCAGCAGTGCTCATAGGTTTCACAGCAGGATAAGGGTTAAGGGGAACCACAATATACGGTACTCTGATTTCAATCATAAACATGTATGAATTTATCAAAATAAGGCATGATATCCTTATACAATATCATGGAAACTATATGGAGATGAAAAACTTCAATAATAGGCTTGAAATTGACATTTTAAGAAAGTCCTCAGAAATTGTTTTGGGTGTCCTGAGGGGTGCTTTTAAGGGTTTGGGTGTCCAAAAAGACACCCAGATGCCCTGCTGGCTAAGACCCTGCTCTTGATTCTCCTAGACTCTTGAGTTGGTAGTTATCGAGGATGAGTTCAGTGGTTAGCTACGTCGGTCGGTCGGGAGGGATTGCATCTAAAGAGGAGTAGCAGTTACGTGGGCGAACTGGGAATTGCTCTCTGCGTGAAGCTGGGGAGTCTGTAGCAGTAATAAGATACTGAGTTTAACTCGCCCTCGCTCGCCTGTCATAGCACCCGAGATAATCGCACAACTATGCCGATATCTCACCCTGCCCGCTAACTCATGGTATTTGTTTACCTGCTACTAAACGCTCCCTCTGATTACTCCCAAGACAGCTGCACTCAAGACTTCAATAGGACTGTCTTAATTCTCAGGGTCTTGGGTAGGACTTTAACCCTGGTCTCAAGAAGACTTCAATAGGACTGTCTTCTCAGGGTCTTGTGTAGGACTTTAACCCTGGTCCTGCTGAGCCTAGAAATAACTGACATTTGGTTACCTGCTTCTAAACACTCTCTGATTACTCCCAAGACAGCTGCACTCAAGAAGACATCAATAGGACTGTCTTCTCAGGGTCTTGGGTAGGAATTTAACCCTGGTCTCAAGAAGACATCAATAGGACTGTCTTCTCAGGGTCTTGGGTAGGAATTTAACCCTGGTCTCAAGAAGACTTCAATAGGACTGTCTTCTCAGGGTCTTGGGTAGGACTTTAACCCTGGTCTCAAGAAGACATCAATAGGACTGTCTTCTCAGGGTCTTGGGTAGGAATTTAACCCTGGTCTCAAGAAGACATCAATAGGACTGTCTTCTCAGGGTCTTGGGTAGGACTTTAACCCTGGTCTCAAGAAGACATCAATAGGACTGTCTTCTCAGGGTCTTGGGTAGGAATTTAACCCTGGTCCTGCTGAACCCAGAAATAACCAACATTTGTTTACCTGCCACTAAACGCTGTCTCTGATTGTGCCCAAAACAGCTGCACTCAAGAAGACTTCAATAGGACTGTCTTCTCAGGGTCTTGTGTAGGACTTTAACCCTGGTCCTGCTGAACCCAGAAATAACCAACATTTGTTTACCTGCCACTAAACGCTGTCTCTGATTGTGCCCAAAACAGCTGCACTCAAAAAGAGTTCGTTCAATGCGAGGACTGTCCTCTCAGGGTCTTAGTCAGGATTTTAACCCTTCCAATGCTGAGGCTACGTTCATCCAAAGTACAAGAATGCAAAGATGTTTGAAAACCATCTAAACCCTATCATGTTGGTATTCATTAGATAGTTCTCGCTGAGTACTCTCAGATGAGTACCCATATGTCAGGGTTTCGGTCATTTTTCAGGATATTTGAATCATTTTGTATTGGCCAAATTAGCCACCAGCAGCAGTTTAAGAACCCTCTTTGTCATATTTCCCCAGAGTTATTTTCCGACGCAGAATGATTCTGAATGTCTTTTTGCCGTCAGAAGGAAAATAGTGTCCCAGAGTTGTAATTATGCGACATGATGTATTGTCTACAGAGAAGACTCCCTGATGACTCCGGGACATTATTGATGCTGTTGGTTTCGTAGCCACTGGCTGCTTTGCACTGGGCGTCAGTCATGGCCCTTAGCTGGGCAGATAAGTGCTGCCTCGTATCTCAAGGGAACACACAATTGAATCCCAATTATCACAGGAATTGACGGGGCAACACGGAAAGCCATGTCCAGGGCTTGTGCTGGGCGCTGAAACAAAGGCATGGGCAATTGGCCATGTTACTGATAAATGATACAGTGCTATATATATGGGGCGGATCAGTTATGCTAATCGAGTAATGACCTATCATCTAATATTTGTGCCAGTAAATCACATTCAGTCTGAGAATCCAAATGATAATAGGAATAAACAGGAATTCATCACCTTTATGTTGCTGGTGGCTAATTTGTATATGAACTATGCAAAAACGCTGAAAAATGACTGAAACCCTGGCACATGGATACTCATCTGATACAGTGCTGTAAATGGGTCTGATCAGTTATGCTAATCGAGTAACGTCCTAGCAACTAATTTGGGCCAGTAAACCACATTCAGTCTGAGAATCCTTCCGTCGGAGTCGCCTAATAATACTAGGAATAACCTAGGCTTTATGTTGCTGGTGGCTAATTTGTTTATAAACTATGCAAAAACCCTGAAAAATGACTGAACCCCTGGCACATGGGTACGCATCTGAGAGCACTGAGCAAGAGCTATCCAATGATTACCAACATGACACGGTTTAGATGGTTTTCAAATATATTTGTGTCCTAGTGATTTGGATGAAAGTAGCGTCAGCAATCGAACGGCTAGTATGTTCCAAAGGTAATCCCTGGATTTCCTAGGAAATCTGAGTAACAATCAGTTAGGTTTCTTCTTAGTCAGCAAAAAATGCATGTAATAATACTATTGTACAAGCCAGGATTGAGGAACTGGGTGCCCATTATATGTTAAAAAAATTGGGGCAACACTATTAATGATGTACATAACAACTAGTGTTGGGACGATCATCGATTATAATCGATAATCAATCGTTTACCTCTCTGATTCTGATTAATCGATTACAAAACTGACAATCGATAATAATCGGGAAAGGTGACACCTAGTGGCAAAAAATAGAACTAAATGACAGACATGTTGTCAGCTTTCTTGCTATGAAACTAAGCCCCAAAAACACTTCAAAACGAAGTTAAGGTAGGTGCTAATAGCAAGTAATTGTCATAGACTATAACTTATTAATAGGCTCTAGACCTCTGGTACCCAATAACTGCAAAAGTGCGATGAACTGATTATGATTGATAATCGATCGGTTGGCTGTAACTGATTATCGATCATGAAATTGCAACCGATTCCCAACCCTAATAACAACATTTCTGAATCACTAGTTATCAATCCTATATTCAGGGTATGATATTTTTCTGGATTGCCCTTTTACTAAATCTTAATTTTTATAAGGGAATTACCATCTGTTTGCCCACAATCAAACCCTGTATATTTGAGGACTAAACAGTTGGAGCGAAGACTCAGCTTATTCTTTTTCCTGTAACTCAAATACCTGTATCAAATGAGTAAAATTATTGTGTCGAAAAAGTTAAGTATCGTAGTTACCCTCTATATTAAAAACACATTTTCAGGAGAAGTCACTGGTTCCTGCTGACTCTTCTCCAGTCATTTTAGTTATGCTTGAAATGAGATGAAGAACCAGCTCTTAACATTTCCCAACAAAAATATTACATTAGAACAGTTATCAACACTTTAATAGATAGATAAAAATAGTATACCACTAACTAACTTCAAATGTGTTTTTATATCGTGGCATACGCAAAGTAAATAATTTTTGAAAATGTGACCCAATCACGGTCGACGAATGACAAATGCGGAACTGTGCTCTATTAATAGCCATGAGCGGCGACATAACAAGATGCAAATACACCCACAGAGGTCTATAAGGTACCTAATTCGGCAATGTGACAAAATTAAGAATATTTCTTTCAATGGAAATATTATGAATTATTTACATTTTCGATAAAGTTAAAGTTGAACAGTTTTATTTGATCAAAAAACTTGCAAAAGTTAACATTTGGTCAACTACTAAGCACATTACTGTACTCCAATCTACCTATATAAGTAGCATCATTAGGTTAGTAGGATAAGCACAATCGATGATTGTTGCGCTCTCCCGGGCTTCCTCTCGAGTTGTCATCAGGTCGGGAGCAAGAGGGGAATGCTAATATCGGGTGAGGGTGTGTCGGTGGTTCGCCCCAATACGCTCCTCTGACCTTGACCGCGGCCTGCCGTATGGACTACGGCATTGCCAATGACTGTTATCTGTCTCTCAACCCTGTCTGAATTTGAGTCCCTGCTGGGGCATGAAAGATTGATGCCTTAGACTTGAAACCAAGCGGCGGGTTGGTTTCCCATCCACACCTACTTACATGCGGCCTAGCAGCAACTTGGCAGAAAAACTGACCAAAAATGAAAAATCCAAATTTAAGTTTTAGCATGTTCCTGCGCGGCAGCGTAAGCAGGGTCTACCAACTGCAAGATTGCATTAGCATGGGATAACTTCACTACCCTAACCCCGAGAATACTCGTAGCATTAAGAAATTACGAACAAATATGTAAATTTAACTGAATGACCAAAGTTCGTGGAGAATAACTAGGACGACTGCAAATGACATGTGCTTCAGCCGGTTTAACATCTCATTTATCAATGTCATATCTGTTAGCCGAGCTTTTTGACTTTTGGTACATGAGTTAGCTAGCCCGAAGTGTGTGGTCGCAGGTATATACGTGTTCTCTAATATTTATTTCATTATAAGAATTGCCAAACGAAAAAAAAGGATTTCCCTAATTCTTCAACCTGTTACAACTGCCGAAATATGCCCTAGACGCAATTTGGCAGAAAAAACTGACAAAAAATGAAAATTCCAAATTCTGGTCTCAACGTGTTCCTGAGCGGCAGCACAGTAAGGGTCTACCAACTGCAAGATCGCAGTTATTGTAGAATGCGATACCTTCACTAACCCTACCCTCGAGAATACTCATAGTTTCATTAAAAGAATTGCCAAACGAAAAAAAAGGATTTCTCTAATTCCTCCACCTGTTACAACTGCCGAAATACGCCCTAGCCGCAATTTCGCAGAAAAAAATGAAAAAAATGAAAATTCCAAATTCTGGTCTCAACGTGTTCCTGAGCGGCAGCACAGGCAGGGTCTACCAACTGCAAGATCGCAGTTCGTGTAGAATGCGATACCTTCACTACCCTACCCTCGAGAATACTCATAGTTTCATTAAAAGAATTGCCAAACGAAAAAAAAAGGATTTCTCTAATTCCTCCACCTGTTACAACTGCCGAAATACGCCCTGGCCGCAATTTCGCAGAAAAAAATGACAAAAAATGAAAATTTCAAATTCTTGTCTCAACGTGTTCCTGAGCGGTAGCACAGGCAGGGTCTACCAACTGCAAGATCGCAGTTCGTGGAGAATGCAATACCTTCACTACCCTACCCTCGAGAATACTCGCAGTGTTATGAAATTACGAACAAATATGTAAATTTTACTGAATGACCAGAGTTTGTGGAGAATAGCAGGGCGGGTACTTTCCAGTTAAGTACAAATTTATAAATCAATAGTTGTTGTTTTGTTTTTATTTTTGCATTTTCACCATTTGAAATTAGCCCAAAGTATGTCTTTATTAGGCAGATATTACATGCACCTGGATGGTAGGGCCTATTTGTGACTACTGTGAAGGCTTTGACATGTCCAGAGCATCATGTTTGATTGTTAACCCATATTAACCACCTGCATTAACCAATGATTTAAGATAATTGGTTTCGCATCGTTTGTCTAGGATTGTCTTGCCACTGAAGAATCAGTGATATTAATATTTCATATTTTCCTTTGGATATAACTCCATTCTCTGAGTGCAATTTAACTGCCAGCAGACTCCCCGCAGGGCTTGTGCTAATAAAAAAATAGGTCTCTATTATCGCTAAGGTATAGCATCAATAAAGAAATATCAAAATTAAACCATAACTGCAAATTCTTAACGTGCCAATCCGTAGTTGCTGTAACTAGCCAGGATCATAGCCAGGATTTCAAAAATGTGTGTCCAAAAGAGCAATCTCAAAATATCTGCCCATCCAGATTTAGCCACTAATCTACTTCAAATCCTTATACCAACTACATTTAATAGCCTATTGTGTCAAAAAGCAAATTTACACTTCAGCTCTGTCCTGAAAAATGGTTTGCTAGGAAAATATTTGATTATTACCCCCAAAAAGTCAAAATTGAAAATTGAAAAAAAATATATGAAAAAAATCTTCGTGGAAATTTTTGCCTGTCCAAAAAGTAGGTTTTCAGGAACTTCCTGTCCAAAGGATAGGCAGGATGTCCTGGCTAAGTCCCTGTTATACTAGCTGAGGAAGGAAGCATAAAGATATGAGATATGTCTGTCTGTGGGGCAGCACACATGCAGGCCGCTCACTACCCCACTGTGGGGTGCTCTCATCATCAACATCTGCCTGTGCCCATCACCCTACCCCTCATGCGGCACAGCGACCTAGATACCTCCTACAGCACCGCAGCAGAGCGCCCTGCCAGCCCAGCGCCCCAGCTCTGCGACACACATGCTGAGGTCAAAGGTCACAGATCACAGAGACGGCCTGGCCTGCACACATGTTTCGCCTATCTCATCTTAACTCTTACGCTGCTGGCGGCTAATTTGGCCAATACAAAATGATGCAAAAAACCTGAAAAATGACCGAAACCCTGGCAAATGGGTACTCATCTGAGAGTACTCAGCAAGAGCTATCCAATGATACCAACATGACAGTGTTTAGATGGTTTTCAAAAATCTTGTGTTTTGGAGAAAGTAGCCTCAGCATTGGAAGGGTTAAAAACGGCCAGCGGAAATGGCTTTGTGTTTGTGACGTCTCCTAATGGATCCAAGACTTAAGAATACGGAATGATTCTTTATATTTACATATATTGACAAATTATCCTTTTGTGCAGTGCCTGGAAACTTTGTAGCGATGCTAGGTTCAGTGCAAGTTCAGGATCGGCATATTTTAAGATTCAGCGCGTGTGGTACCTAGGATGGAATTATCTGCCAGAACAGGCTGACAAGTCAGTGCTAAATGAAGTATGGCTGCGTCTAGATTCTTCATGTCATGTGCACCAATATGTTGAACCCTGTTATGTTTCTCATGGGTTATCAGAGGTTTCACCTGGGCAAATCAAGTTGCAAAAAAAAATTCATTTGTGATGTCAGATGATGATAATGATGGATGATAATGATAATAATGATAATATCATAATAATGATAATAACAATATCAATGATAATAATAATAATTATAATAATAATAATAATAATAAATAATAATGATAATTATAATTATTATAATAATAATAATAATGATAATAAAAAAATGATAATAGTAATAATAATAATGATAAAATAACAATGGCAGTAATAACGATAACAATAACTAATAACAATAGTAATAATAATAATAATAATAATAATAGGATAATAATGATAATAATAATGATAATAATAATAATTCTAATAATGATAATAATAATAATAATAATGATAATAATAATAATTTTAGCAATAATTACCTTACTTTTGGGAAGATAATTAAATCAAATTCAGAATTTGATTTTTTATCCATTGAATACGAACATGACAGGGTTTAGATGGCTTTCAAAAATCTTTGCATTCTCGTGCTTTGGCGAAAGTAGCCTCAGAATTGGAAGGGTTAAGGCTTTCCTGCTCACGACAGCCAGGCAGCTCGAGACTGCTTATCACAATACAAAATAAGCGGCAAAAACTCATATTGTTTTGTTCACTATCTCCTGTCGTTATCACGACAACGCAACAAGTTGAATCGCTATGGAGTTGGCATGTTTCCTCTGGCTGACTGCACGAGTCTGGCATCGTCTGTTCTTAACTCGATCTGGCCTGTAGCAGCTAGAACTGTCTGACTATTTTGGTGATATCTCTCCAACAAAAGCAATTTTCAGAAAATATTTCAAGGAGAATCGTTGATAAGGCACTAAATAACAAATCTCCTTGAAATATTTTTCCAATTTTTGTTTTTGCCATTTTTAGTTATTTAGAAAAGTATCATAGGTCCAGACGACAATTATTGAGAAAATTTTCAGGCATGATTGGGTTAACTCTCCAGACTGCCACTCCAATGCCAAGCCGCTACAAGTCTGGCGGGCCTCGAGTGAGCACTGATGCATTGTGGGTAGTTATGATCGAGTGACAGGTCTACTGAGGGGAATTTCTGTCAAAGTTCTAGTCAGGGTCTTTGCCAGGATTTAGAAAATGGGTGCCCAAAATTGACAATTATAAAATTTTGCGGGATCCATTTTCTTTTTCAAGGGATATTACAGTATATTCAGGTATCGACCTGAAACACATTTATACCTATAGGAAAAAAGGCATAATATCCTTATAAATGTAATGTCATGGGAATTACATTTAGATGAAAATATTAAATTATTTGACTTTTTATGAAATTTTCTTGAAATTACACACACAAGAAAAAAATGGGCATCGTGTTGTGACATTTTCTTAGATGATAAAAACAAGTGGATATGAAACCAGCCGGTCAACCTGAACAGGCTGGCTGCGGGGAATAGCCCAAAAGGCATGTTCTGCGCATGTTGCGCAAGTTTCTCTCAAATGTAAACAATACAAGAGCCCTCATTGGTCTTTGTCTCCTAGTGATGTCATACTTAGGCCAGATTGGATATCCATCTGATAGCCAGGCCTTCACTATAGCGCATTTAGTAATTGGTCTCATATCCATTCTTTTATTCATCTGTTGTAATTTTTGAGTGTTTGGGTCTCCAAATGAGGCCAAGGCACCCTGCTGGCTAAGACTATTATATGGCTGTAGTAGTTGAAGGTAGTAAACTTGAATCCAGAATAAGATAAATAGAAACACATGTTTTTTATTAGCCTGGAGCATTTTGCACATGTGTTCAGTTGACCAGCATGGTACCCTCCTAGCAGGGAGTTCTAGTGAACCCAATTTTTGACTTAATTTGAATCTTCAGATATTTACCAGTATAATTTTTTTACTATAACAAATGGTCTACTTCGTAGGATTTTAGCTTCATGTAGAAGCTATTTTAATAAATTCATGACAGGCAGGGTCTTAGCAATGATTTCAAAAATGCCTGTCTAAAACAGCAATTCCAAAATATCTGCTCGTCCAGATTTAGCTACCCAATTACTTCAAATCCTTTTAACAACTACATTTAACAGCTACACTCTTTTTGTCAAAAAGGGCAATTTACCCTTGAGCCATGTCATGAAAGATGTTTTTTTAGGAAAATATTAAATTGATACCCCAAAATGATCAAAAAATCTTTTTTTTGAAATTTCTGCCTGTCCAAAAAGGAGGTTTTCCGGAAACTGGCTGTCCAAAAGACAGGCAGGACGGATCCTGGCCAAGTCCCTTATGACAGGTCCAAACGACACTCATCAAGTTGATCTTTATGCACAAATGGTTTAACAGATGAATGCATGCTTAATCTGATTCCCACCCCTTTTCAACATTTATAAGCTGCTATGAAAACATCCAGTATGTCTATAATTAGATGGAATCACAAGCTTACTCATGATACTGTTATACCCCTGAATAGAGCAAGTTTTCACTATTCAGCTACAGGGGCTCTAAAAAACCTTTTTCCAGTGAGCCCAATTGCATCTTCAAAAGCTAACTAAAGTTGCTGTGTATAGAAACCAGTACATCTTTTGGCTCCCTGGAGAAATTAGAGGAAGCCACAGGATAATTCAAGGACGCCCTAGACTAATTTTGAGCCCTGAAAAGTTAAGAATACATACTTGAGATGGCTACCCAGGGCGCTTAACACTTAAGTTGCTGGTGGCTAATTTGCCCAATACAAAATGATGCAAAAAACCTGAAAAAATGACAGAAACCCTGGCACATGGGTACTCATCTGAGAGTACTCAGTGAGAAATTTGTGGGAGCCACAGGAGAATTCAGGGTTCCCGGCACCCCCTGATTTCGGGCCCTGAGCTATTGAGGTCAGAGAGCATGATTTAACCCTGGAACCTGATTGGTCAGTTGTGGAGGAAGTGGAGGCAGCTGTAAAAATAATGAGTTGTCTCAACACAAAGGTGATTTGTATACATAGAAACCACCAACCAGTACATCTTTGGGCTCCCTGCAGAAACTTGAGGGAGCCACAGGAAACTTCAGGGTCCTGGCACCCCAGGCCCTGATTTCGGCACCCCCTGATTTCGAGCCCTGAGCTATAGAGGGCAGCCAGTATAATTTAACCCTGGAACCTGATTGGTCAGTTGTGCAGGAAGCGGAAGCAGCTGTGAAAATACTGAGTTGTCTCAACACAAATAAAGCCTGGCTACAGCTATGCTGTAATCAGTGATCACAGAGGACACTCAGCCCATCCCCCTCCCACCCACCCCACCAGCCTATGTTTGGCACAGCTTGATGGAATCCGACCCATGGTCTTAGCCAGCTGGGCATCTGGTAGCCTAGTCCCAGGCCCTATTTAAATGTCTTCCATTGTGGATAGATGGCACTGCGGTATACCAGTAATCTCCCGCATGTGGCAATTGTGGGAACTAAATGGCCAACAGCAGGCCACAAGTCCCTATCTAGTATAGGTGCGGGCTTCTATATACAATAAAATATAATCATAACAGAGCCTTGTGGCTAGGCTAGGCATCTGGTAGCCTAGTCCCAGGCCAAGAACGGAGAAAGCATAATTTGATGAAATCATGGACTAGAGCTAGTCTAGGTATCTGGGTGTCTTTTGGATTGGGCTGTGTGGAAAATGAAATTCAAATCCAAGCCCTTATTCACTTCAAAAGGTCATTTGAAGATGTCTTTGATTAACAGGATACTTAGGGGTTTGTCTTGCCTGCCAGGGTTTACAAGAACCTTTTTTGTTTATATTCCTCGGATTTGATTAGATGTATGTGGCCTTGAATTTGTTTTCAAAGGTCATTTGGTGATATTTTAAGACTTATAGTGATTTAACAAAGGGGAACATCCCGTCAGATGGCTAGAACTTGACACTAAATGGCTTCACATGTTATGCCCTATAGCTATAGGCCTGCGATGTTTTTATAAACTTCTTCCTGCAGCTCCGTCATTTGTATTATGATTTATGTAAGAGAAAATTCTTGAAGAATATTCCCTGTCGCTGTACTTGTGAGAATGTTTGGTAAAATGGAGAACCAGGCACCCCTTTCATGGTATGTACTATAGCCCCCCCCTTCCCCTAACAAAAAAGAAGCTGGGGAAACACAGTCCGTCTCTCTCTCTCTCTCTCTCTCTCTCTCTCTCTCTCTCTCTCTCTCTCTCTCTCTCTCTCTCTCTCTCTCTCTCTCTCTCTCTCTCTCTCTCTCTCTCTCTCTCTCTCTCTCTCTCTCTCTCTCTCTCTCTCTCTCTCTCTCTCTCTCTCTCTCTCTCTCTCTCTCTCTCTCTCTCTCTCTCTCTCTCTCTCCCTCCCCTCTTTCTCTCTCTACCTCCCCCTCTCTCTCTTTACTCCTTGTACAAAGTCGCCCGGGGTTTGGCTTTCTCTCTCTCACTATATGTAAGAAGTCCAGTCAAAGAGCCAGCTGAGCGCCCCTTTCACGCTGCTCTGTGCTATATGGCTGCTCCTGTTGTTGATGTTGGACGAGCGTGTGTTTGTGTTTGAGAGCTCCCCCTGGGGGGCTGTGAGTACACTCGCCCTCCAGCATGTGTTGTGAGGTGTATTTATACATACACTGACCTCGTTCTCTTCTCATATGCCTCTTATTATTATACTGATGGATTTTTGCACTTTCTCCTTGAGTTTCTTGGCTCCTTAACCCTTATGCTGCTGGTGGCCAATTTTTCCTTTGCAAAAATGATGCAAATAAGCTGAAAAATAACTGAAACCCTGGCATATGGGTATTCATCTGAGAGTACTCAGCGAGAGCCACCGAATTGAAACCAACATGACTGTGTTCAGATGATTTCCAAAAGTCTTTGCGTCCTTGTGCTTCGGGCGAAAGAAGCCTCAGCATTGGAATGGTTAAATGCTTGTTGAAGACTTGTACTTGCTTACAACATGGTCTCTGGTATCAAATCAACTTGCAGCTGGAAAATCATGCATACATTTTATGAATATTTAAATGGAACTTCCTTGAGATTCCTTTCTTATAACGGTTTCTTGAGTAGTGCTGTGTGTTGCCTTATAGGCTATAATATGTCAGACAAACACACACTCACACACACACACATGTGCGCATGCACACACACATGTGCGCATGCACACACACACGTGCGCATGCACACACACACACACACTCACAAACACATATTTGTGGATATGTGCGCACACACACAGACATGCATGTGCGCATGCATGCACACATACACACAAACATTCACATTCACATGCACACACACACACATGCAAACACACACACATAAGCACACGCATACACAAACACACACACACACACACACATATACACATACACACGCACATGCACACACAAATGCACACATGCACACATGTATACACACATGCACACAACCGCACACACAGTCCTAGAGTTGTAACTGTAATGGCACTCTGTGAGCACTACAGAGTAAGAGGTCTAGCTGACGAGGCTCATGCTTGACACATATACACACACACAGTCACACATATACACAAACGCACATGCACACATGTGTAGACACATGCACACAACCACACACACAGTCCTAGAGTTGTTACTGTAATGACACTCTGTGAGCACTACAGAGTAAGAGGTCTAGCTGACGAGGCTCATGCTTGACACATATACACACACACAGTCACACATATACACAAACGCACATGCACACATGTGTAGACACATGCACACAACCACACACACAGTCCTAGAGTTGTTACTGTAATGGCACTCTGTGAGCACTACAGAGTAAGAGGTCTAGCTGACGAGGCTCATGCTTGACACATATACACACACACAGTCACACATATACACAAACGCACATGCACACATGTGTAGACACATGCACACAACCACACACACAGTCCTAGAGTTGTTACTGTAATGGCACTCTGTGAGCACTACAGAGTAAGAGGTCTAGCTGACGAGGCTCATGCTTGACACATATACACACACACAGTCACACATATACACAAACGCACATGCACACATGTGTAGACACATGCACACAACCACACACACAGTCCTAGAGTTGTTACTGTAATGGCACTCTGTGAGCACTACAGAGTAAGAGGTCTAGCTGACGAGGCTCATGCTTGACACATATACACACACACAGTCACACATATACACAAACGCACATGCACACATGTGTAGACACATGCACACAACCACACACACACAGTCCTAGAGTTGTTACTGTAATGGCACTCTGTGAGCACTACAGAGTAAGAGGTCTAGCTGACGAGGCTCATGCTTGACACATATACACACACACAGTCACACATATACACAAACGCACATGCACACATGTGTAGACACATGCACACAACCACACACACAGTCCTAGAGTTGTTACTGTAATGACACTCTGTGAGCACTACAGAGTAAGAGGTCTAGCTGACGAGGCTCATGCTTGACACATATACACACACACAGTCACACATATACACAAACGCACATGCACACATGTGTAGACACATGCACACAACCACACACACAGTCCTAGAGTTGTTACTGTAATGACACTCTGTGAGCACTACAGAGTAAGAGGTCTAGCTGACGAGGCTCATGCTTGACACATATACACACACACAGTCACACATATACACAAACGCACATGCACACATGTGTAGACACATGCACACAGCCACACACACAGTCCTAGAGTTGTTACTGTAATGGCACTCTGTGAGCACTACAGAGTAAGAGGTCTAGCTGACGAGGCTCATGCTTGACACATATACACACACACAGTCACACATATACACAAACGCACATGCACACATGTGTAGACACATGCACACAACCACACACACAGTCCTAGAGTTGTAACTGTAATGGCACTCTGTGAGCACTACAGAGTAAGAGGTCTAGCTGACGAGGCTCATGCTTGACACATATACACACACACAGTCACACATATACACAAACGCACATGCACACATGTGTAGACACATGCACACAACCACACACACAGTCCTAGAGTTGTTACTGTAATGACACTCTGTGAGCACTACAGAGTAAGAGGTCTAGCTGACGAGGCTCATGCTTGACACATATACACACACACAGTCACACATATACACAAACGCACATGCACACATGTGTAGACACATGCACACAACCACACACACACAGTCCTAGAGTTGTTACTGTAATGGCACTCTGTGAGCACTACAGAGTAAGAGGTCTAGCTGACGAGGCTCATGCTTGACACATATACACACACACAGTCACACATATACACAAACGCACATGCACACATGTGTAGACACATGCACACAACCACACACACAGTCCTAGAGTTGTTACTGTAATGGCACTCTGTGAGCACTACAGAGTAAGAGGTCTAGCTGACGAGGCTCATGCTTGACACATATACACACACACAGTCACACATATACACAAACGCACATGCACACATGTGTAGACACATGCACACAACCACACACACACAGTCCTAGAGTTGTTACTGTAATGGCACTCTGTGAGCACTACAGAGTAAGAGGTCTAGCTGACGAGGCTCATGCTTGACACATATACACACACACAGTCACACATATACACAAACGCACATGCACACATGTGTAGACACATGCACACAACCACACACACAGTCCTAGAGTTGTTACTGTAATGACACTCTGTGAGCACTACAGAGTAAGAGGTCTAGCTGACGAGGCTCATGCTTGACACATATACACACACACAGTCACACATATACACAAACGCACATGCACACATGTGTAGACACATGCACACAGCCACACACACAGTCCTAGAGTTGTAACTGTAATGGCACTCTGTGAGCACTACAGAGTAAGAGGTCTAGCTGACGAGGCTCATGCTTGACACATATACACACACACAGTCACACATATACACAAACGCACATGCACACATGTGTAGACACATGCACACAGCCACACACACAGTCCTAGAGTTGTAACTGTAATGGCACTCTGTGAGCACTACAGAGTAAGAGGTCTAGCTGACGAGGCTCATGCTTGACTGGCTTGCTAAGTGGCAAGAATAACAAGCATTATCCAGCTATTGATCTGCCACCGTCAGCCGCATAGCCATCCACCCTCCCACCAGACACAGGGAGACAACAACATCAGCTCCAAGAGTCTCCTGCTACCAGGAACTGCTGGCACTTGTGGCCTGGTTCTTAGCCAGGATTTTGAAACTGGGTACCCAAAATTGGCAATTATTTGTTAAACTTTAGGGCGTTTTAGGCATTTTTCAATTGAAGAATAACAAGCATTATTATAACAGCCAATGATCTGCCACTGTCAGCCTAGCCATACACCCACCTACCACCAGCAGCATTAGACACAGGGAGACAACAAAAGGTCAAAGAGTCTGCTACCAGGAACTGGCACTCTGACCAGGGTCTGAGCCAGGATTTTAAAACTGCCTGTCCAAAACAGCAATTCCAAAATTTCTGCCGGTCCAGATTTAGCTGCTGAGCTACTTCAAATCCATATTCCAACTAGATTTAATAGCCTATTGAGTCAAAAAGGGCAATTTACACTTCAGCTATGACAGGGAGACAACATGAGGTCCAAGAGCCTGCTACCAGGAACTGGCACTAGTGACATTCTCAATACTGATTGCATAGTCACAACTGCGTGTTACAAACCTAGATTTCTTGAATCTGGCCATCTTGACCATTCAGTGCCTGGTATAAACAGAAATGCAGCCCGGTCTTAGCCAGCAGGGCGTCTGGGTGCCATTTGGACACCCACACCCTCAAAAACCACGCTGCAGGACACCCTAAATATTTTGTGAGGAATTTCTTAGAATGTCAATTTCAAGCATATAATGGATTTTTTTCACCCCAATATAATTTAAATGGCATAGTATATGTATATCATGCTTTCTTTCATTAAATGGATACATCTTTATAGTTGCAATCTGAGTATATTGTGGTCTACCTCGAAAGATATGGGCCCCAAAATTTTACAATTGTCAATTTTTGACACCCAGTTTCTAAATCCTGGCTAAGACGCTGATGATCACGACTGCTTTTTACAAGCCTAGATTTCTGGACTCTGACCATCTTGACCACTTAGTACCTGATATAAAAAAGAGACCGAAAAGTACATATGACAGCCTAAAAATCTAGGCTACTATGCCCTATGCATTGCAGGCATCAACATTCCTGCCAGTCCATCTGTACAGACTGGTGAATTTATGGCTCGGAAGGACACATTTTTACCCTTCCAATGCTGAGGCTACTTTCTTCCAAAGCACAAGGGCGTAAAGAATTTTGAAAACCATCTAAACCCAGTCATATTGGTATTCATTGGAAAGAAATACCCGAGTTTTCTCAGATGAGTACCCATGTGCCAGGTATTCAAGTTTTAGGTTATTTGCATCATTTTGTATCAGGCAAATTAGCCACCAGCAGCATAAAGGTTGTTAACAGCCCTTCCAAGGGACTGGCAGGGATTCAAGTATTTCACAACCTTTTCTTGGCGTCATTAAGTGGTGGACTGGCCAAAAAGTGGCAGGTCCTGCAGAATCTGGAACATTACAGGATGTGGCCACAGTGCCAGTCGTCCTGGCCACCACACTAGTGGAGTCTTCAGGACGATCGCACACTGGATACAGCCGTGCTTCCTGTCATTCGCACTCCCTAGAGAACGCTACCCACCTGGCCGGCACTGGCGTGCAGGTCCTTATCTATATGGGTCAAATGCAGCCAGCTAGTAGCAGTGTAGGATGGAGTGTTGACGCTACATGTGACAGCCATATAGATTTCCACTTGCAGCAGAAAATTGAGTATAAAAAAGCGGTTTTAATAGAAATGACTACAAAAAAGTGGTATATTTAGTTTAGGAAGTATACGATACCTGGGATACTCTGGCGTGTAGCTTAATATAGGAGTTTTAGCATGCTCTTGAGGGTTGTAAGTTGTACATAACAAGTGACTTTAAAAATTATGTGTGACCATATCCTGTCATGAAGCAGCCAGGCTGTCGACTGGCAAGAACAAATTTGAAAATAAACCTCAGCATTGCTCTAATGGTCTTTGATATAATACTTGTAGGCAATTACATGGTGCTATTGATCTGTTGTTTGCTACTACCTGTAGTACCTGTGCCTAGTACTCCCAAATACTGTAAAACCCTTTATAACCACGCCCCTTTTTATTCAATCAATTGCCGTGTGAATGCGATCTTGGCCATTTAACTACACGCATCAACTGTATCACCACTAGATGGAGCATTGTTATGCTATTTTGACCGTATATCAGCGCCAGTAATATACGCGTTATCATCACCTAGCGCGAAATGCGTGAAATTAAAAGGAGCGCGATAATAGTGGGTTTTACAGTAAGTACCCATGTGTATTGGCCAGCATCAGCATAAGGGTTAAGTGGCGGTACTGGCAAAAAAGTGGCAGGACCTGAAGAATCTGGAAGCAGCCAGTGTTTGAAAGTAAACCTCTGCATTGCTCTAATGGTCTTTGATATACATGTAGCTATTACATGTCGTCAACTACTTGTTATTGATCTGTTGTTGGCTTCTACCTGTAGTGCCTGCCCGCCTGATTACTGAACTAAACTCATGAATTTTTGGCGTCCTGAAACAAGTGTGTATCGTGTGTGACGCAAAAAACACACTAATTACACACACACACTTATTTCCAGATCTACAATACATGTAGGCTATTACATGTTATTGATCTGTTGTTGGCTACCTGTAGTGTAGTGCCTGCTGCCTCTTCTCTTGGGGTCATTAAGTGGTGGAACTGGCCAAAAAGTGGCAGTACCTAAAGAATCTGGAGTAAACCTCAGCATTGCTCTAATGGCCTTTGATATACATATAGGCTATTACATGTTATTGATCTGTTGTTGGCTGCTACCTGCCTCTTACCTGGCTCAATCACAGCAGGTGCTAATTGGCACTAATTAACTCCAGTGATTGCTGCCCTATCAACTATTGATGTGAAACACCTGCTGCACTGAGCTGCTGGGCCATGGTCTTAGCCAGCAGGGCGTCTGGGTGCCTTTTTGGACACCCAAACCCTTAAAAAGAACCCCTCAGGACACCCAAATTTTTTAGAGTGGAATTTCTAAAAATCTCTATCTCAAGCTTATAAATGATTTTTTTCATCTCCTTATAATTCCCATGACATTGTTTAATGATATCATGCCTTATTTTGATGAATTTACACATGTTTATGGTTGAAATGTGGGTATATTGTGATCCCCCTTAAAAATTTGGACGCCCAAAAATTCTACAACTGCCAATTTTAGGCACCCAGTTTCTAAATCCTGGCTAAGACACTGCCTGCTGCTCTCAGTGCTCTGCTCTGAGCTGCTGGGCTATTGTGACCACATGCTGAACATCACTCCCACTTTTTACATCAACAAGTTTATTTTTAACCCTTCCAATGCTGAGGCTACTTTCGTCCAAAGCACAAGGATGCAAAGATTTTTGTAAACAATCTGAACCCTGTCATGTTGGTATTCATTAGATAGCTCTAATTGAGTACTCTCAAATGAGTACCCATATGCCAGGGTTTCAGTCATTTTTCAGTTTTTTGGTGTCGTTTTGTATTGATAAAATTAGCCACCAGCAGCTTAAGGGTTAAATAACGCCAGGGCTCAAAATTAGCTGTAGCTAGGATCGGCCCAGGGACTTAGCCAGGATTTTCCGAACAGGGTGTCCAAATGGGGATTTCAAGAATTTATGGTGTCCAAAATCCCTGATTGAAAACGTAGAAATCATAACACTGATTAAATACACTAACAAATAAAGCAATTATATGCTTAATTCGTCAAGAAATGTCTTTGTCATTATGTTTTAAGTTAAACTTTTTGGAAATTTAACTTGGAATTAGTATTTATAAAATACACATACCGAAGTCTTTTTACCTAAAACCAGGTATTTTTTATGAACCAGTGAGTCCAAAAGACATCCGGACACCCTGCTGGCTAAGACTCTGCAGTCCCTGTGGCTCCCTCAAATTTCTTCAGGCTGCCTGATTCAGGCAGCCTGAAGATGAACTGGCTTCTATACACCTTTAAGTAGCCTTTGAAGATGCAATGGTCTCCCTGGAAAACCCCCCTTAAATTCGAGCCCTGCAATCTTCCATAAAAGCCACTTCCAGTTCTTTTATTTTCTTCTGGTCAGCGCATGTGGTATGATAATCTTGGAAATATTTCATCAAATATGACAGCCTATAATCTAGGAGAATTTGATTGATTTTGAGCTGAGATCATTTTGCACATGGGAATCTTTGCATCAATTGCTCAATTCTGGAGAAACATTAAACGAGTTGTAGCTAACTAAGCTGAACAATTTATAATTGATGGAAGTAATTCTTGGCTGCATTACGTCATCTGTGTCGACTGGAAAAAAACTGAAAAAAAATCTAACATTGCAAAAATAATTAGAAATTTTCTGGCCATTTGAGGACTTTGTGTTTAAGTTGATATGCTTCACGGTTGGTTGGTCATGGCTAAATGGTTGGAAGAGTATGGTTTTCATAGGCACCCAGAAAAGAGTGATTGATCAGAAATTAATCTTTAGATTTGCATTACCATGCACAATAAGTCCTGATCAAAATTAATGTGGAGCTTTCACATGGGTAGGATTCATATTATTTCATTACTGAAAGCAATCTCTTAGTAAAATAATATTGATTTCAAGAAAAGAAGATGTTGATGGTTCTTAGATGAGATCCTTTAACCCTTCCAATGCTAAGGCTACGTTCGTCCAAAGCACAAGGACGCAAAGAAAACCATCTAAACCCTACATCATGTTGGTATTCATTAGATAGCTCTCGCGGAGTACTCAGATGAGTACCCATATGCCAGTGTTTCAGTGTTTCGAATGCCCCAAAATTTTACAATTGCCAATTTTAGGCACCCAGTTTCTAAATCATGTTTTATACCCTTGTTGATTGGATTAACCCGTCCAATGCTGAGGCTACTTCTGTCTAAAGCACATTGATGCAAAGATTATTGAAAACTGTCTAAACCCTGTCATGTTGCTATTCATTAGATAGCTCTCGCTCAGCACTTTCAAATGAGTACCCATATGCCAGGTTTTTTAGTCATTTTTGAGTTTTTTTGCATCATTTTGTTATGACTTAATTAGACACTAGCAGTAGAAGGATCAAATATATGTATTTCTGCTTCCTGAATGTCAGCCAGGCAGGCTCTGTAGCAAGGAGAACACTGACTTATTATTACATCTTTGCTCAGGGCCTCATACTAGACAAACACTGCCATGTTTATAGAGCGCAGCCAAGCGTGAGCCAAGCGGGAAGTAGAGAAATGCTTTATAGGCACTGCCTGTCTTCAAGATGATGCGCGGTTCTCGTGCTATAAATGTTACTATAGTGTTACATGAAGCCCATATGTGATATAGAGCCCTAGGCAGTCTACATCCAAGCCTTGCTAGAGGGCAGCACTTGTCACTGTTATAGAGGGCAGCACTTGTCGCTGTTATAGAGGGCAGCACTTGTCGCTGTTATAGAGGGCAGCACTTGTCACTGTTATAGAGGGCAGCACTTGTCGCTGTTATAGAGAAATGCTTTGTAGGCACTGCCTGTCTTCAGGATGATGTGCGGTTCTGCTGCTATAAATGTTACTAGTGTTACATGAAGCCCATATGTGATATAGAGCCCTAGGCAGTCTACATCTAAGCCTTGCTAGAGGGCAGCACTTGTCGCTGTTATAGAGGGCAGCACTTGTCGCTGTTATAGAGGGCAGCACTTGTCACTGTTATAGAGGGCAGCACTTGTCACTGTTATAGAGGGCAGCACTTGTCGCTGTTATAGAGGGCAGCACTTGTCACTTATAGAGAAATGCTTTGTAGGCACTGCCTGTCTTCAGGATGATGTGCGGTTCTGGTGCTATAAATGTTACTAGTGTTACATGAAGCCCATATGTGATATAGAGCCCTAGGCAGTCTACATCTAAGCCTTGCTAGAGGGCAGCACTTGTCGCTGTTATAGGGGGCAGCACTTGTCGCTGTTGTAGAGGGCAGCACTTGTCGCTGTTATAGAGGGCAGCACTTGTCGCTGTTATAGAGGGCAGCACTTGTCACTGTTATAGAGAAATGCTTTGTAGGCACTGCCTGTCTTCAGGATGATGTGCGGTTCTGCTGCTATAAATGTTACTAGTGTTACATGAAGCCCATATGTGATATAGAGCCCTAGGCAGTCTACATCTAAGCCTTGCTAGAGGGCAGCACTTATCACTGTTATAGAGGGCAGCACTTGTCATCCATTCTAGGGGGCAGCACTTGTCTTCCATTCCAGAGAGCAGCACTTGTCATCCATTCTAGAGGGCAGCACATACATTCTAGCGAGCAACATTTGCATTTGCAACCCCTCTTAAGGCCACTCCAATTTTTTTACTTGTCTTACGTGCTCAGGAGGCAGGAAATGAGCCATTTTGGAATAAAAAAAAAAGTTGAAAAATGTGAATTTTTTTATTTATCTTATTTTTTTTAGAGTCTGCCGACTAGGACTGGTAGCGATATGTTTCTACTAGCCTATTCTCAACTAAATAAAATCAATCAATCAATTAATCCCTGTACCCTGAAGGGTGGGAGATATACATCCTCAAGTCTGAGGCTCTACTACATCAATGATAGCTTCCTGTAGTTGATTGAATCACCCTTACAAAGGATATTCTTAAAACTCGTAAGACAAGTAATTAAATTGGAGTGGCCTAAACAACATGTCAGAGCGATAAAAATACACAGAAATAACATCAAACCTAAAATTTAAAAATCTAGAATTTTTGCTGTTGTCTCTAAGGTTAAACAAGGTTATTGCTATCAAATTGGCCGGGCAACCTGAAAGCCTGGTGGGACTATCTGATCTTGGGTCCAACTTGCCCTGCCTGACTACCTGGGTTGGCCGGGTACTGTTGAGCCCTGGCTTGGATGCTATATAGGTACCTCACTATCACTGTACTGCCTCAGATATAAAGGTTATTGATATCTTGATGGGTTGAGTAGTGTGAAGCACTTCCTTAACATTCCCTTCTAATGGACGTTGAGGAGACGGTTACCATGGTTACGGGCTGCTAGTCTTGTGTCACCAACATATTGACAATAGTCTCCTCACTATGTCTCATTCAATTTACTGGGTAATGGTCAGTTCTGGGAAGGTAGAAGGTATATTTACTACACACATATATATGTATATGGATACATGTATATATATATATATATATATATATATATATATATATATATATATATATATATATATATATATATATATATATATATGAAAAATTGCTTGGATAAAATCCAATCATCGTATTTTCTTGTGAAACAAAACAATGTCTATGTACATAGCATAAGGACCTGAATTGACTTTTCTCCCAGATTTGACAGAAGTGCCCATAAGTTACGCCCAATTAAATGGTTTATCAATTCCGTCGTTAATCCTAAGCTGCCCCCTGGTGGCAATAAATCAACTCAGGAGTCAATTCTACGCGTGACCTCAGAGAGTATCTAACCGTCAAAATCCCAACGAGAATCGATACAGAAAGTGGCCCCGATACTGAGACTACCACTCCCTGGGAAGCTTTTCCGATATTTTACGGGAATGATTCGGGAAGCGTAGGCAGAATTCTTAGAGGCTGTTGCGCCGAGAAAGCCAAGTGCTACGTCTTGATTGTAAGCACGAGAGAAGAATACAAATTTGTTAAGTTGATTGTTCAGCTATTAGTGATAATGTCGAGAGTGGAATTAACAGAGTGCTCTGACCCTGTATGCAGAACGGCCCTGAGCAGTTGGTGACTGCATAGTCTTAGCCAGCAGAGTGTCTGGGTATCATTTGGACACATAGACGCTCAAAAATCACCCAATTTATTTTATTTATTTTATTTATTTAATTTATTTTATTTATTTTATTTATTTTATTTATTTTATTTATTTTATTTATTTTATTTATTTTATTTATTTTATTTATTTTATTTATTTTATTTATTTTATTTATATTATTTACTTAATTTATATTATTTATTTTATTTATTTCATTTATTTTATTTATTTTATTCATTTTATTTATCTTAATTATTTTATTTATTTATTTATTTATTTATTTTATTTATTTTATTTATTTTATTTATTTTATTTATTTTATTTATTTTATTTATTTTATTTATTTTATTTATTTTATTTATTTTATTTATTTTATTTATTTTATTTATTTTATTTATTTTATTTACTAAGGACAAGAGAAGCATACGAATGTGTTGTTGATTGTTCAGCTATTAGTGGGAGTGGAATTAACTCTTATGCTGCTGGTGGCTACTTTGGCCTTGATACAAAATGATGCAAAAAACCTGAAAAATCACTGAAACCCTGGCAAATGGGTACTCATCTGACAGTACTCAGTAAGAGCTATCCAATAAATACCAACACGACAGGGTTTAGATGATTTTTGAAAGTAGCCTCAGCATTGGAAGGGTTAACATAGTGCCCTGACCCTATATGCAAAACGGCCCTAAACAGCACAATGGCCCTGAACAGTTTGTGACTCCATAGTCCTAGCCAGCAGGGTGTCTGGGTGTTATTGGGACACCCAAACCCTCAAAACCCCCACAGGACACAGGGGTCCAGCTAGACACTAGCCCCATAGCCAATGGCTACAGAAAATTGTGTTGGGCTATAACAATATTTGCCTTCGTAGCCTGGCTACAAAGGCAATGATATATGTTGATATCATCAACATATATCCCATTAGGCCAAAAAAAAAGTGTTTGGTTCCTATTACGTCCTAAAAAAATATAGGTAGGGTAGGTAGGGATTTATTATTTTTTTTCTTTTTTTATTCTTTAACTTGCACGATTCCCTGGCAGGGATTGACTTAAGAAAATTTTTCTGGTCGATTTTCGGGCGATCTCATATGATAAATGGTAGTTAGTCTTGGGTCGGCCCGACAAATTTCAGGGCGTGAATACCGCCCGGACACCCACTTAAGTCAAACCCTGCCTGGAGTTGGATGGCTTTGATAAAGGTTTGCCTTGTTGTAATTGTCTTTATATGCATTAATTGTAGGCCCCTGCTTCTGTTCATCCAGAAATTTATAATTCAATGGTTGGAGAATTGGTATTTAGGACGGCGAGGCAAATTTTGGGTAGGAACAATTCATTTTTCAGTAGGATTGGCAAAAAAAACTTTAGGGTAGGGGACAAAAACTAGGTAGGGTAGGGTAATAGGAACCAAACATCTTTTTTTTTAGGCCTTATATCCCCTAAATATCCTGCACAATATTCCCTTCAAAAGCTGAACCAATGAATGAAACAGATTTAAGACCAAGTTTATTGGAGAATTCAACAACAGCTCTTTTTTATTCATTATTTAGTCAGGCTATAAGGTTTTCATTCGGGCTATGAGGATTTGAGTACCTATAGCCCGGCGATCTTCCACAGTTTCCAGTCCAAGCCTGACCCCTGGGACACTCAATTATTTTTGTAATTTCTTAAAATTTGAATTTTCAATTTCAAACGTTTAAAGGATTTTTTTTTCATCCTAATATGCTCTCCATGACATTATATTAGGATATTATGCCTTGTATCTTTAAGTAAATACCTGTTTATGGTTGTAATATGAGTATATTGTGGTCTTCCTTAGAAATAGGACGCCCCAAAATTTTGCAGTTGTCAATTTTGGACACCCAGTTTCTAAATCCTGGCTAAGTCCCTCAGTGACTGTTCATAGCACTACAAGATAGGGATTGAAAACCATCTAAACCCTGTCATGTTGGTACTCATTGGATAGCTCTTGATGAGTACTCTCAGATGAGTACCCATGTGCCAGGGTTTCAGTCATTTTTCTGGCCCTCTGCATCATTTCATATTGGGCAAATTAGCCACCAGCAGCATAACGGTTAAAACGAAACTCCTCATACTGAATGAAACTTCTCATGGATCCGTTCCTTGGTTATTCTCTAGAGATACTCGTCGGTCCCCTCAGCAGCATTTATACTTGCTGCTCCCCTCGACAGTGCCAGCGAGAATCTTAAGAAATGAATAGCCTCAGCATTGGACAAGTTAAAACGAACCCTCTCATACTGAACGAATCCCCCACACACTTATCGGGGATCCCTCCCTTGGTTATTCTCTAGAGATACTAGCCGGTCCCCTTGGCAGTGTCAATACTCGCCACTCCCCTCGGCTGTGCCAGGGAGAATAGAAAATAAATAGCATCAGCATTGGACAGGTTAAAACGAACCCTCTCATACTGAACGAATCCCCTATACAGTTATCATGGATCCCTCCCTTGGTAATTCTCTAGAGATACTCGCTGGTCCCCTTGGCAGTGTCAATACTCGCCGGTCCCCTCGGCAGCAGCAGCGTGAGGGAGAATCCTCGTACAATCCACTTATTGGTTTGGTGAGGGATTGAGTGTAGGAGAGATTGAGCTGTAAAGGTTCTCGTTACGAGGAGATTGATGTTGTGCTCGCTGTATTGATCTGTCTGTGAGCGCTGCGGCGTTGAGACCGCGAGACAGGGTCGACAACGACGGACACTCGCTCTTTGGGTGCCAGATCGCACGTAAAATCTTTAATGCTGTGGCTACTTTCATCTAAAGGATGCAAAATCTATCGAAAACCACCTTTACCCTATCATGTTGGTATTCATTGGATAGCTCTCTCTGAGTACTCTCAGATGAGTACCCATGTGCCAGGGTTTCAGTCATTTTTCAGGTTTTTGCTGAGGGATTGAGTGTAGGAGAGATTGAGCTGTTAAGATTCTCGTTACGAGGAGATTGATGTTGTGCTCGCTGTATTGATCTGTCTGTGAGCTCTACGGTGGCGAGACCGGGTCGACAACGACGGACACTCTCTGTTTGGGTGCCAGATCGCCCGTTAACCCTTTAATGCCGAGGCTATACGTCCCTGGCAGAAAAATAATAAAAAGCATTATCTTAAACTTTCCAATCCTAGTGCGACTCGTCCAAAGCACAAGAACGCAAAATTTTGGAAAACCATCTTAACCCTGTCATATTGGTGTTCATTGGATAGCTCTCGTCGAGTACTCTCAGATGAGTACCCATGTGCAAGGGTTTCAGTCATTTTTCAGGTTTTCGCTGAGAGATTGAGTGTAGGAGAGATTGAGCTGTAAAGGTTCTCGTTACGAGGAGATTGATGTTGTGCTCGCTGTATTGATCTGTCTGTGAGCGCTGCAGCGTTGAGCTGGCGAGACAGGGTCGACAACGACGGACACTCGTTACGTTACTGTAAATTCTCAGTAATTAGGGACACTTTTCAGGGCTCGAAATTATGGAGTCCCAGCAGCCGAGGGCTCCTTGAATTCTCTTGCGTTTCCCTCAGATTTCTGCCGGGAGCCCAAAAATGTACTGGTTTCTATATACGATACCCTTAGGAAGCTTTTGAAGATGCAATTTGGCTCCCTGGAAAAACTTAATTTCGAGCCCTGGTGCCAGATCACCAGTACCGTAAATTCTCAGTAATATGGGACACCTTTTGATAATTACAATTTGTATGGGTCTAGGGTATTAAAATACTGACAAAGCAAATGCAAGTTGTCCATGCTTTGTGAAAAAGCTACCAGGGATAGATCAAGGGTGGTCCATATTTCCCAATAATTATTTTGCAAAATGATTATATAGTGATTTTGCAAAATAGTAATTGTGGCCCAAATTCCTAGGGTGGTCTAAATTTCCGAGGATTTATGGTAGTAAAGCACACTCGGCACACCAGGGTTAGTCAACAGGGCATTTTGACACCCAAACCCTCAAAGATCACCTGTCAGGACACCCAAAATATTTTGAGGTTAATTTCTTAAAATGCCAATTTCAAATATGTTCCCAACAATGCTGTTGCTTAACAAGATTTCATCAACACTGTCAGGCTGCTTTTGGCTGCTGTGAGCATTAATGGATTAACCCTTCACTCACCCAATGCTGAGGCTACTTTCATCCAAAGAACAAGAGTGCAAAGTTTTTTGAAAACCTTCTAAACCCTGTCATGTTGGTATTCATTGGATAGCTATCCCTGAGTACTTTCATATGAGTACCCATGTGCCAGGGTTTTAGCCATTTTCTAGTTTTTTTGCCTTATTTTGTATTGGCCAAATTAGCCACCAGCAGTGTAAGGGTTAAACATAACCTCTGGGCCATAGGTACATCCGTGTGCAGGGTAAATGAATGGCATGCAGAATGTGGCAGGGAGAGCAAGTTATGGAAATAAACGCATAAATTTATTCCAATAAAACAAATGGGCATGGATTAATCAATCTGTTCTGGCCTAGAGAGCCATGTTGTGCATTGTATGCCTTTGTGGTGATAGGGCGCCCATGCAGGGGTCGACCTAACCACTAGCCCCATAGCCTGAGGCTACAGAAATTTATGTGGGGCTATAATGATACTTGCCTTTGTAGTCCGGTTGGCTATAGGAAAAGAGGGCCTAAGTCAAGTTTATGGTTTCGTTTCCTTCTTATAAGGATGGTTCCGGGATACTTGACTTAGGCCGAAAAATGACATTTTAAAATCATTGTCGGTGGAATATCAAGAATTTGATCAGTTGAAGAACACTATTTGACACAACAGTTATCCTTTAAATAGCACAGTTCCAAAATGACATATAGCATTGAAAGATTACTTACAACTTCACAATTGTTTCTTTATGGAAAGGTCTATAATGGCATTAATGGGATTGCAGGTTGTGGAAAGATTTCAAGAATTTGGAATATCAAGAATTTGATCAGTTGAAGAACACTAATTGACACAACAGTTATCCTTTAAATAGCACAGTAATGAGTTCCATAATGACATATAGCAACTTCACATTTGTTTTTTTATGGAAAGGTCTAAAATGGGATTGCAGGTTGTGGAAAGATTTCGCAATCAAGGAGATATGCGACCTTGGATAGAATTTCAAGGTTATTGGAGGACATTTTTGAAAAAAGGTTCATACCTAGTCTTCAAGATATATCAGGAACCACATATAAATCTGAAGTTACAGTTTTCAAGGATGCTTTTCAATGGTATCTGTATGAAAAGATAAGAGTTTGGTAACACTTCAAAGATTATCGGAGAGCTTTTAGATTTAGATTCCCTTATTCATCCTTAAGCCATGTTGGTGTTGGTTGTTTGAGTTTGAAAGGGTTGGGTTAAGGTGTTCTTATGATGTTTGTTTTCAACCATTCAATTTTTAGGGGAGAGGTCATGATATTAGCAAGCAGGACGTCCAAAGCATAAGGACTCAAAAATTTTTGAAAACCATCTAAACCCTGTCATGCTGGTATTCATTAGATAGCTCTCGCCAAGTACTCTCATATGAGTACCCATGTGCCAAGGATTCAATAATTTTTCAGGTTTTTTGCACCATTTTCCAAAACAGCCACCAACAGCATAACGTTTAACATTTCTGAGCGCCTATTATGGCATGTCATATGAAGGCATTAAATATTCGCCATATTGGTTATTTGAGCAGGAAATGAAATCTTGGTAAAAGCTTTATGTGAAGCTAGCCACTGACTCCCAGACAGTAAATGGCAGCCGAAGCTGATTTTCTTTCCGCTACACTCTTTAAGGGAATTGCTTCCTTATATTAGAGTTGGCAATCTGATTTAAAGCTTTAGTGGATGAATCGGTGACAGCTATCCCTTCTCTGTAATCTGGAGAGATGGGGGGGGGGGGGGGGGGGGGGGGGGGGTTTGGGGGTTATTATGTGACCCTTTCCCAGGACAGCTGCGGAAAGAGGTCTAGCTCCTAGTCAATGATTTTATCAGATATTGCTTTTTCTCTGTTTTGGTCTCTATCATTTGCTTTAATAATGTCTAGCGGTTAGTTCCTGTGGCTCTCGAATGCTCCATGTCTAGGTCACACTGGTTTGTCAGAATCATAGAACCTGGGAAAATATCACTATGTGCCACCTGGTGAACAATTCAAAAACTAAATCAGGGTAGACATAGTTTTAATTGGTATGGTTTTCATGTCAAATAGATAAAGAGATTGAATGAATTTCTTGGCATAAGACTAGGCTGCTTAATCCACAGCAGGGGTTTAGTGATAATAAAGATAATTACATTTCTCTCCACAATGACCAGGTCAATAATGACCAATGTATACTATTGTGGATTTTATTTTTTGCACATATATATGCAATACACTGGAAGATTCTCTGTAAAATTGTGATTCTTTGAAGCTGAACATCTGAAAATCCTATTGTTTAATTGTACAGTTGGATTGAGTCGGTCAGTAGTGGTCAATTATGAGGGAATTGAACAGAAGATATAGAGTCTGTTCCTCAGCTGGCCGCCTGCCCTCAGGCCTGCAGAGACGCTACTGACGTCAATGTTTTGATGATGTCAAGATCGTGTCAAACGCTGGTGCCTCTAGATATTAACCCTTGTACACTAGAGGAGAGAGAGAGAGAGAGAGAGAGAGAGAGAGAGAGAGAGAGAGAGAGAGAGAGAGAGAGAGAGAGAGAGAGAGAGAGAGTGAGACAGACAGACAGACAGAGACAGAGAGAGAGACAGAAAGAGCAAGAGAGAGAGAGACAGAGAGAGAGAGTGAGAGACAGACAGACAGAAAGAGACAAATATTTTCCAAAAAGACACAGACATAGAGGGACAGAGACAGATAGAGACAGACAGAAACATCGACATAGACAGAGACAGAAAAAGTGAGAGAGAGTGAGAGAGAGAGGAGGGAGAGAGAGAGAGAGAGAGAGAGAGAGAGAGAGAGAGAGAGAGAGAGAGAGAGAGGAGAGAGAGAGAGAGAGAGAGAGAGAGAGAGAGGGGGGGGGGGTGAGAGAGAGAGGGGGGGGGGGGTGAGAGAGAGAGAGGGACAGACAGACAGACAGACAGACAGACAGAGAAAGAAAAGAGAGACAGACAGAGAGAGACAGACAGACAGAGAGAGAGACAAACACAGTAATTCCACTCAATAACGGATGCACCATAGTACATACTGGACATCATCCAACAATGTCCTTCTCCCCACAAGCAACTTGTCTTCTTGTAGCTTTAGGGATTCTGCCAAATTCCTCACACATAGGTTTGGTCTGACCCTTCAAACACTGTAGACCACTGTTGGAGAGAGAGAGAGAGAGAGAGAGAGAGAGAGAGAGAGAGAGAGAGAGAGAGAGAGAGAGAGAGAGAGAGAGAGAGAGGAGGGAGGGAGAGATAGAGAGACAGAGACAGATAGTGAGGGAGAGAGAGGATGGACATATCAATTTCCAACTGTAGCACTTGGAGAATGAGTGTTATTTTTCAAGTTTTATCTCCCATTATTTTACCAATTAGTACCCTATCTCAGCACCGATAGATTCCAAAATTGAAATTCTAAATTCCAATATGATTCAGTTAGGATGAGTTGCATACCTGGCTCACTGAAATCCCAAATGATTGCAGGTCCTTATCGTCCTCATAACTAGCATTCCAAGCGTATTGGATATCAATATTTTGCTCAGGGGCAAACCAATAAAAAAAACTTATCACCCCCCACTTCCCAAACAAAGAAACATGATTAATTCAAACACATTCCACGCTTGTAGAAAGGGAATAGCTTAATGTGAGTGGAGTGATATTGACAGTCGCATGGCTGATTTAATTGAGTACTTAATGCATGGCTTACAAGGTGAACCGAGGAGGAGCACTGTATGAACCTCAACATGGCAATATACATTGTACAGGAAAAACCCTCTTGAATCTAGCCTCTGTATTTACCAAAGAGTCTCTGGTATTTACCAATATACAAACATAGATACCTACCTATCTACCTACCTACACACACACACACACACACACACACACACACACACACACACACACACACATATATATATATATATATATATATATATATATATATATATATATATATATATATATATATATATATATATATATATATATATATATATACATATATACATATATATATATATATATATATATATATATATATATATATATATATATATATATAGATAGATAGATAGAGAGAGAGAGAGAGAGAGAGAGAGAGAGAGAGAGAGAGAGAGAGATTTATATACACAAATATGTATACCATATAACTCCAATTTAAGCGAATTTTTGCATAACAAGTTAGAAGAAAATTTGCGAGAATTAGTGTTGGGACGATCATCGATTATAATCGATAATCAATCGTTTACCTCTCTGATTCTGATTAATCGATTACAAAACTGGCAATCGATAATAATCGGAAAAGGTGACACCTAGTGGCAAAATATAGAACTAAATGACAGACATGTTGTCAGCTTTCTTGCTATGAAACTAAGCCCCAAAAACACCTCAAAACGAAGTTAAGGTAGGTGATAATAGCAAGTAATTGTCATAGACTATCACTTATTATTAGGCTCTAGACCTCTAGTACCCAATTACTGCAAAAGTGCGATGAACTGATTATGATCGATAATCGATCAGTTGGCTGTAACTGATTATCGATCATGAAATTGCAACCGATTCCCAACCCTAGCGAGAATGGGTATTGACAATCTTCCCATTAGCACACTGCCACTTTGAGCATGAACTCTTGACTTTTGTCAATGAGATCTCCAGGCATGAATGGGTTAATGAGAGAATTGCTGTATGACAATGTATATTGCTGTATGACAAAGGCAATATGGTAATTACGCTGTGCGTAGTGTATGGAGACCTGCTAATGGTATTTATTGGTGCTATGATTATGCCTGGCTATGATACCTGATCCCAAGGCCAGTTCTCACTCATCATAACTATCTACAACAGGGCTCGAAATTAAAAGAAATTTCCAGGGAGCCCAATTGCATCTTCATAAGCTTCATAAAGGTTTTTCTGTATGTCAAACAGTACATATTTGGGCTCCCTGCAGAAATTTGAGGGAGCCACAGGAACATTCAAGGGAGCCCTCGGCTCCCGGCACCCCATAATTTCGAGCCCTGTACAACCTAGCTCCTAGGCTGAATTAACCCTTCTGATGCTTTCTTACAATACACAAGAATGCACAAATATATGTTGCTTCATAGTCTAAGCCAGTAGTGAATCTGGATGTCATTTGGACACCCAAGCCCTCAAAAATCACCCCTCAGCCTCAGTTATTTCTTTTACTTTCAGTTTCAAACATATTTTTTGTTGATGAAAAATTTGTATCATACTAAAAATCACATAAAATTAAATAAGCATATTATGCCTTATTTCAATGAGTTAATACATGTCTGTGGTTGTAATCTGAGTATATTGTGGTTGTCTTGGACAATTAGACCCCCCCCCCAAAAAAAAAAAAAAAAACAAAGAAAAAAAAACAATTTCCAGTTTTGGCCACCCAGTTTCTAAATCCTGCCTTAAACTCTGAGTGGCTTAGAAGCCAATAATGCAGAGCTCTATTCATTTATTCCACATCTTATGTGGTGACTCCGTAACAATGAACCTCAATGATTGAAGGTCAATGTCAAATGTTGGTTTCTAACCACGTAGGTCAGAGGTCACTCGCCATCTGATGGCATTTTGTTAATCACCTCATTGTTATTAGGAAATGGAATGTGATTATTAGGATATGATATCATAGAGACATATGATATCGCAGAGACCTCTATCTGTATATACATGGTCTTAGCCAGGATTTAGAAACTGGGTGCCCAAAATTGGCAATTGT
>OZ012699.1:2213869-2233035 GCA_963942565.1 Maea johnstoni
ATCCTCACAGGTAAGCATTTTATCCCTTAGGCTGCTGGTGGCTAATTTGGTCTATAGAAAATAATGCAATTAAACCCTTAAAATGACAAAAAAAACTTGCCACATGGGTACTCATCTAAGAGTACTCAACGAAAGCTATCAAATGAATACCAATTACCAACATGACAGTGTTCAGATGGTGTTCCTAAATATTTGTGTTTATCCCTTAGGCGTCTGGTGGCTAATTTGGTCTATAGAAGATAATGCAAATAAACCTTTAAAATGACAAAAAAAAAACTTGCCACTCATCTAAGAATACTCAACGAAAGCTATCTAAGAATACCAATTACCAACATGACAGTGTTCAGATGGTGTTCCAAAATATTTGTGTTTATCCCTTAGGCGTCTGGTGGCTAATTTGGTCTATAGAAGATAATGCAAATAAACCTTTAAAATGACAAAAAAAAAACTTGCCACTCATCTAAGAATACTCAACGAAAGCTATCTAAGAATACCAATTTAATACCAACATGACAGTGTTTAGATGGTGTTCCAAAATATTTGTGTCCTTGTTCTTTGGAGGAAAGTAGCCTTTGCATTGGATGGGTTATGCATGATGTTCACACCCCCCGACATACTGATGAGAGCCGTCGCCGGCGCGATGCTCAAGCCGGAATTTATCTGCCCCTAGTTTTGAAAATACAGGAGCCAAAATTGCTCCTGCCTGAAAATCTTAAGGTAGAACCCTGGATACTTGTCTAGAAAGGAGTTATTTAGGTAGTGTGTGTGTGTAGGTGTGTGTTGTCCCTATGAGGTCAGCATACCCCCTGCGGCCACTGTGCGTCTTTACGACTAGTCTCTAGACCACCTGGCTATGGGGCCGGCCCCGTGTGATAGGAGGTTGTAGGTAGTGTGTGTGTAGGTGTGTGTTGTCCCTATGAGGTCAGCCTCCCCCCTGCGGCCACTGCACGTCTTTATGACTAGTCCCTAGACCACCTGGCTATGGGGTAGGCCCCGTGTGATAGGAGGTTGTAGGTAGTGTGTGTGTAGGTGTGTGTTGTCCCTATGAGGTCAGCCTCCCCCCTGCGGCCACTGCACGTCTTTATGACTAGTCCCTAGACCACCTGGCTATGGGGTAGGCCCCGTGTGATAGGAGGTTGTAGGTAGTGTGTGTGTAGGTGTGTGTTGTCCCTATGAGGTCAGCCTCCCCCCTGCGGCCACTGCACGTCTTTATGACTAGTCCCTAGACCACCTGGCTATGGGGCTGGCCCCGTGTGATAGGAGGTTGTAGGTAGTGTGTGTGTAGGTGTGTGTTGTCCCTATGAGGTCAGCCTCCCCCCTGCGGCCACTGCACGTCTTTATGACTAGTCCCTAGACCACCTGGCTATGGGGTAGGCCCCGTGTGATAGGAGGTTGTAGGTAGTGTGTGTGTAGGTGTGTGTTGTCCCTATGAGGTCAGCCTCCCCCCTGCGGCCACTGCACGTCTTTATGACTAGTCTGCCTCTGAAGTGGGCAATAACCGTCATGCAGAGAGATCATTGCCTTCGTAATGAGATCCTCAGACACTCAATACATCTTAACCCTTTCAATGCTGAGGCTACTTTGTCTACGGCACAAGAACACAATATGTGTTGAAAATCATCTAAATCCTGTCTTGTTGGTATTCATTGGAAATCATTGCCTTCGTAATGAGATCCTCAGACACTCAATACAGCTTAACCCTTTCAATGCTGAGGCCAGGGTCTTAGCCAGGATTTAGAAACTGTGTGCCCAAAATTGGCAATTGTAACTTTTTGGGGCGTCCAAATTTTTAGGGGGGACCACATAATTGTCGTAGCCAGGATTTAGAAACAGGGTGCCCAAAATTGGCAATTGTAAAATTTGGGGGCTTCCAAATTTTTAGGGGGGGGGGGGGGGGGGGACCACAATATACTCAGATTTTAACCATAATCATGTATAAACTTATCAAATTAAGGCATGATATCCTTAAACAATGTCATGGGAATTATATTAATGGAGATGAAAAAAATCAATTATCTGCTTGAGATTGACATTTTGAGAAATTCCTCACAAAAGATGTGTCCTGAGGGGTCCTTTTTAAGGGGTTTGGGTGTCCAAAAAGACACCCAGATGCCCTGCTGGCTAAGGCCATGGCTGAAGCTACTTTCATCTAAAGCACAAGAACACAACAACTCTTGAAGATCATCTAAATCCTGTCATGTTTGTTTTAATTGGAAAGCTGTTGTTACATTCAAAATATCTTATCCCTTATGCTGCTGGTTGCTAATTTGGCCCATACAAAATGATGCAAAAAACCTGAATAATAACTGAAACCCTGGCACATGGGCACTCATCTTAGAGTACTCTTAGAGTACTCAGCGAGAGCTATCTAATGAATACCAACATGACAGGGTTTAGATGGTTTTCAAAAAAGGTTTGACCCTTTCATGCCTGCCGATATCATTGACAAGTACTTTCTGGTAGGGAAGTCATCGATAGTCGACAAATCGATAAATCGACATTTTCACTTTGTCAATCAAATGGAATCAAATGGTTGGGTATCGAATCGAAATAATCGATATTCTGTACCCCAATAATGGCGTATGATTATTAATGAAATATACACTTTTCCCAAACGTTTTCCTGTTAAACTAATTCATATTGTGAAACTCTGACTAAATATTGAAGTATTTTCTATGGCTTTTGTAAGAGAAATTGGAAGAAATGGTGTACTTTACTAAACACATGGCCAAGACACAGGGTATTGAACCCAGTCCAATTAAATTGATATATCGTAAAGAGTATAGCAATTAATCAAATTGAAAAAAGGGGATATCAATTACATCCCTATAAATAATTGTGCCCTATGAGCATGTTACGGTGTATCGAATCGAATCGTATCAAAAAATATGTCAATTAATCGAATCGATAAAATTTCATACCAATGACATCACTAGTTTCTGGACCTATTATACATTTAAATTGATAGGTTAAAAAGGTTTTCTGTAGATCTTGCCACTTAATCCATATATGGAAGTTCACATATGTATGATGTCCGTATATGGAATGTGTATGACATGTTTGTCCCTGTAAGGATGAATAGTTATCCTATACATGCTTGTAGCACACAAAACATGATTAATCTTTCGGATTTTTCTGTGGTCAGAGTATTCTCTGGATAATATTTGAAGGAAAGGTGTTAAACTCATTTAAAACTATGATGTAGTTATTAAAAGTTATCCAGGCTAATAGCACACAAAACATGATTAAATTTGCTGATTTTTCTGTGGTCAGAGTATTTTTTGGATAATATTTGAAGGAAAGGTGTTAAACTCAAACTTATTATCTTTGAAATATTTTTGAATTAAGGCTTATTCACAAAATGATATAGTTCCAGATGACAATGGCCTAGGAGACTCACATTTACATGTAGCCGAGACTTCCTAGGAAATCCTGGGATTTTCCGTAGTGGAAATACTGGGATTTTCCACAGGAAATCCTGGGATTTCTCCTGGAAAATCTTAGGATTTCCATGGTATTTTAAGCTTCATTTGGTATGGATTACTCCAGGTGCAGATAGGGTTAAGGGTGTTTGATATATTTTACCGTAAAGATGGTAAGAATTTCATTGCTTAAAATTTCTTACTTATAAGATAGGTAAGCCACCCTGATCAGAGCCCTGAACATGGATAGTAATCACCTCATGGATAAGACACATGGGTAGAACCTCACACCTGTCTGACAGTTTACAGGTATACAGGTTCTTGGTTTGTACTATGTATAGTTCGGCCCCCGAACCTGGATATGAGTGATCCAGTGTCAGAAGCAATTAGTTGCTTTGCTGCTGGAGAGGCTGTAAATCTTAGAGTGTTGAATCTGCTCCTGTTTCTAAGATGTGCTGTTTGCATAGACTGTGGCTAGACTGCTGCTAAATAGATTGACAAATTAACCCCCAGGGCTCGACGCTAAGGGTGAACCTATGGCCCCAGGCCAGTAAAAATTCCCAAAAACAGCTTCGGGCCAGTGAAAAAAGACCTCAACTGGTCCTACAGGGCCAGTAAATATATGGAGACATTCTTGTTAAAAAGTTTACTCCTAAGATGTCCCCAATTGTTTTTGAAATAAATGAAGATCAAATTTATAAAGATAAATGCTGTGGTGAATCTTATGCAATGTTCTTTCTTATTATGTTAAAGAAAAAAATGTAGGACCAGTAAACATTTTGCAGGACCAGTAGATGCTAGGTGTTATTGGTCCTACAGGGCCAGTATCATTTTGAGTTAGCGTCGAGGCCTGACCCCTTTCATTTATCTCTGTCTCCAGAGGACTAATAGTCCAATACCCACCAATAAATATAATCATGTCACTAACAACTCTATCTCTGCTGTATCTAGCCTAGATTTGTCTGTGGCCACCAATCTATTGTTTTATTCATCTAAGATTGTACCATTTCTGAATGATCGATTAATTAACCCCTTTTATTTATTTCTGTCTCCAGAGGACTAATAGCACAACACCTACCAATAAAAATAATCATGTCACTAACAACTCTATCTCTGCTGTATCTAGCCTAGATTAGACTACAAGAAAAAATGGATTGGTCGCCACAGACCAATTACCATAGGGCTCATTGTAAAGCCCATTACACACCAAAACTCAAATGGGTGTGGGGACGGACAAACAAGGGCTCTTGTATAGGTATTCGGTTTATAGTCTTGTATCCACCGAAATGTTCAAACAACCTTCCTTCCCTAGCAGGCCTGTACACACAGAAACCATTTCAATCTCCTGAGGGATATTCCACAGCAGCTGGCAGCACATAGCGCACAAGCTCTAAGCACTGCCTTATTAATGCTAGGTACCCATTTTACAGCTGGGTGGCCAGTGGCAATATGGAATAAACTGTCCAAGGACAGATCAAAGTGCCCTGGCCGGGAATTGAACCAGCGACCTACTGACTACCATTGCGACACCTAACCAACTTAGCTACTTCGGCCCCTTTGTATTTGTTTATTTGTTTGTTTACCTCTTGAGTGATTCTAGAGTGGTACCGAGCAGGGTCTTAGCCAGGATTTTGAAACTGGGTGCCTAAAATTGGCAGCTGTAAAATCTTTGGGTGTCCAAATATTTAAGGGGGATCACAATATACTCATATTTCAACCATAAGCATGTTTAACTTCATCAAAATAAGGCATGATATCAATAAATACTGTCAAAGGAATTATAATGAGATGAAAAAATTCAATTCTAAGCTTAAGATTGAGATTTTTAGAAATTCCACACAAAAAAAATTGGGTGTCCCGAGGGGTTCTTTTTAAGGGTTTGGGTGTCCAAAAAGGCACCCAGGCGCCCTGCCGGCTAAGACCAAGGTACCGAGGCTGTTGAGTGAGATCAGCTAGTATTTTTCCATGCTAATCTTGTCTTCCTTTGGCGTGTCATTTTCTTTGGCAGGGAAGATGGGTTGCTGACTATATTAATTGAAAGGTGCTCGCCAGTGTACCTGTCATATAGGAGTGATTGATGAGATCGAAGCTACCTGTTTTCTCAGCTCAGACACTGTCAACTCAATCATAATTCATGATCAGCTAGCGTTGCCCTTAACCCTTCCAATGCTGAGGCTACCTTCGTCCAAAGCACAAGGGCGCAAAGATTTTTGATAATCATCTAAACCATGTCATGTTGGTACGTACTCATTAGAAAGCTCTCGCTGAGTACTCTCAGATGAGTACCCATTTGCCAGTGTTTCAGTCATTTTTCAGCTTTTTTGCATCATTATTCATTGTTCATAATTCATGATCAGCTAGCATTGCCCTTAACCTTTCGCTGCTGGTGGCTAATTTGGTCAAAATAAGATGATGACAATAAGCTCAGAAATGACTGAAACCATGGCAAATGGGTACTCATTCGATAGTACTCGGCGAGAGCTTTCCAATGCATACCAACATGACAGAGTTTAGATGATTTTCACAATGTTTTGCTTTTTGGTGCAATACTTTTAAGGTGGCACATTTCCCTACACATATTAATGTCTCATTTACTGAACTAGGATTATTATCGTAGACCAAGAAATACAATAAATTTTCCAATGTATTTGTGACACCATTTCTGTCCACCCATGGTATCTTACATAATACTGTAGAAAACTGTATTGGTTATTCAATATATTCGTATCATGTTTCCTGCCGACTCATAATAATACCGAGCGAAGCTCGGTCGGCGAAGCCGACCGTGCGAAGCTCGGATAATGGTAATGCGCGAGATACCTCATTGTTGTCAGTAGGACGATGGCCTTAAATTTCCATCGATCAATTTATGGTACGTCCGGGTCCCGCTGTTAAAAAGGAAGTGACGTCAGACGGAGTCGCGTGAAGTGGTTAAACACTGAGCTTTGTTATGCCCATTTCCAGGCCCAGTTCTATATCCTACAACATATGAACTATGGATATGTTTTAACGACCCACGGTAGCAGACAAAAAAGAGAAATATACGCGTTTTATCCTGAAGCCTATACACTAATTCAACAATGGTAATGTGCGTGTGTTGTGACGTGCAGCGTTTATTTTCCTAAGAAACTGGCGCCAAATAGCGAACGTGATACAAGCGCGCCATGCATCATTAACTACATAGTTCGCAATACATGCTGCGCGTGGGGGGGGGGGGGGGGGGGGGGGTATTTTGGGGCTCTCAGGTACAGAGGGCGCCGGAAACTGGGAAAAGTCAGCGTTTTTTTTTTAAATAAGGATGCTTTTTTGGCCACAAATCAGTGCTTTAGGCCTTAGGGGTATTTTTAAATTTTGAAAACTAGCGTTAATGTACCCCCCTAAATACCAAAGTGCCCCCCCCTGGGACATGCTGGCACTAAGGGTAGAAAATTGCAGCTATGTTATTGTTAAGAGCTTCGCTCGTCGTCGATGGCAATGCCTCATCATATTAAATATTCTGCAAAAAATGGCATTGATTTTCTTAAGGGTTTACCCATTAATGCATAAGAGTTACTCTGGATATTTGATACTTTTGACAATAATCATTTTACAAAATATTTGAAGGAGAGTTATTGGTAATATTCTGATTAACATTTCTTTTTCAAATATATTCGCCTGAAAGATTTCCTCAAAATTGTCAGGACTTTTGGCCACTATGAGCATTAATGGGTTAAGAGGGAGGCACAGTTGAACATATGTGATGAATTCAATGATTTTATGAAGAAACTCTGAATCCTTAGCAAAAAAAACTGAGATTTAGTAGGAAACCACATTTTTTGTAAAATACTAGGAATATGCTACCTAGGGGTTTGGGTAGAGAGGGAGACGTATAGTGCGTTGTGGAGCTATTTAACCCTTGCGCTGCTGGTGACTAATTTGACCAATACAAACAATACAAAATGACGCAAAAAAGCTGAAAAATCACTGATACCCTGGCATATGGGTACTCATATGAGAGTCCACAGCGAGAGCTATCCGATGAATACCAACATGACAGGGTTTAGATGGTTTCCAAAAATCTTTGGATCCTTGTGAGTTGGACGAAAGTAGCCTCAGCACTGGAAGGGTTAAGTATATTTTTTTCTAAGTCAGCCATTGGCCGAATGGAGTATATATGATATCAGTTTTTTTGGGTGGGGGAGGGGGTTGAGGTCTTGTTAAAGATGGAGGTGTTTAGTTTGTGGTGGAGCTTAAGTATATTTTCTAAGTCCACCAATGGCGGGATGGAGAAGTCTGTGGATTCAGATGGAAGAAGGTTTATCATTGACCGCACCACTGCTGTGCATAAATAGTTAATCTGAGTTGATCTAATTGATAAGCAGCCAACTTCCCTGGGAGGAGTACCGGCAACTGAGCGGAAAGGGTGGTATCGTCATATCAGCATAACACAACTCTCGCATGAAGTACAACTTAACCCTTATGCTGCTGCTGGCTAATTCAGCAAATACAAAATGAGGCAATTTTAGCATCTGAATGACATCAAATACATCAAATGGGTACTCATCTGAAAGTACTCAGTAAGAGCTATCCAATGAATACCAACATGACAGGGTTTCGATGGTTTTCAAAAATCGTTCCATTCTTGTGCTTTGGACGAAAGTAGCCTCATAATTGTAAGGTTTCAGCAGAGTCTGAGATACCAATACTCGATATACTCTTTTCATTTACTGATAGGGATTGGCACCTTTAAAATTATAACAATACAATATTGATATTTCCTTCATGATATGTTTCCATGACAATATTTTAACGAAAGTGACTACGACTAAGGTAGCTAATTTTGTAAATTTAGCATTGTCAGCTTAAAAAAATTTCACTCATAAACAGCAGAATGCCAACGTTTCGAGACATCCAGGTAGCAGTTGAGTCCGTTTATATCTGTTTTTAATCCTGAATCATACAATGCAATATTTAACTTTTTTGATGCGATACCTTTTTCCCATTCAATATTGGTATTTGGTGTCATATCGAGTTCTGGTACCTATGCATACTATTTGATTTCTGTATTCTGTTCTGGTACCTATACATACTATTTGATTTCTGTATTCTGTTCTGGTATCTATACATACTATTTGATTTCTGTATTCTGTTCTGGTATCTATACATACTATTTGATTTCTGTATTCTGTTCTGGTACCTATGCATACTATTTGATTTCTGTATTCTGTTCTGGTACCTATACATACTATTTGATTTCTGTATTCTGTTCTGGTACCTATACATACTATTTGATTTCTGTATTCTGTTCTGGTACCTATACATACTATTTGATTTCTGTATTCTGTTCTGGTACCTATGCATACTATTTGATTTCTGTATTCTGTTCTGGTACCTATACATACTATTTGATTTCTGTATTCTGTTCTGGTACCTATGCATACCATTTGATTTCTGTATTCTGTGTTGGTACCTATACATACTATTTGATTTCTGTATTCTGTTCTGGTACCTATACATACTATTTGATTTCTGTGTTACAGGTGGTAGAGATAGGCGGGGCGGTCCAGTCCTAACCTTCCCCTCTCACACCCACCCTGAGAAGATGCGCTATGAAGATCTGAAGACTCTCATGACATACCTGGCCAGCGTACCAAGGTAAGATATGCACATCGACGTATAGAAATCAGTAGTACTATCACTTTGTAAATAAAGAGAGCACCAGTCCTCATCCTGAGTGAACTTCAGGATATGTTTTCTACGCTCCTGCATTATCAGCAAAAACCCCTATATCATACCTTTATGGTGATAAGGCCTAAAAAGATTTTTTCGTTTCCTGTAACCCTAGGATTGGCTGTAAGTACCGGCCAGCCTAGCTCTCAGGCTGAGTTAGGTTTAGTGCCATGCTGCCCCCTACGACACGATAGGTGTGATGTCTCTCTCAACCTATAGATGGCAGCACAGTTTTCAGAAGTTGCATTTTTGAGACTCTGTTACAGACTACAGCTCAAGTGTGTCCCACTTGAGTATTTATCCAGAACTAAAACTGGAGTGAAATCAACTCAGGTTAGATCAGGGAGACTTTAACCCTTATGCTGCTGGTGGCTAATTTGGAGCTACTAATATGGCCAATGCAAAATGATGCAAAACACCTTAAAAAGGACTGGAACCCTGGCACATGGGTACTCATCTGAAAGTACTCGGTGAGAGCTATCCAATGAATACCAACATGATAGGGTTTAGATGTTTTTCAAAATTCTTAGTATCCTTGTGCTTTGGATGAAAGTATCCTCAGCATTGGGAGGGTTCAGGAAAGAGCCAGATAACACAGACCTGTTGTGAGTCTAGTACAGGCCCTGCTGGTGGGATGAACAGAGCTGCCAAGCTTCATTCCCGGGATATCTTCCTGCCAGTCCTGTCTTCAGCAATCAGGCCCCTGCTCAATATGCAGCCTATGATGTAACCAGACCAGCTGCCAAAGCTGGAGCTGGAATAATATAACCCACTGACAGGGTCTGTGGGACGTCTACTCGAACTGACAATAATAGTACCCTCCACCAAGACCTGAATAATATAACCCACTGACAGGGTCTGTGGGACGTCTACTTGAACTGACAATAATAGTACCCTCCACCAGGACCTGAATAATATAACCCACTGACAGGGTCTGGGGGACGTCTACTTGAGCTGACAATAATAGTACCCTCCACCAGGACCTGAATAATATAACCCACTGACAGGGTCTGTGGGACGTCTACTTGAACTGACAATAATAGTACCCTCCACCAGGAGCTGAATAATATAACCCACTGACAGGGTCTGTGGGACCTCTACTTGAACTGACAATAATAGTACCCTCCAGCAAGGTCTAATAAGAATAATACACTCTTCCTCACTCTTGCCCTTCCTTAGTCCCATACACTGATACAGTAGTGCCCTGTCTCAACCCCACTTGTTTTAGCCCCATACACTGATGCAGTAGTGCCCTGCCTCAGCCCCATGTACTGATGCAGTAGTGCCCTGTCTCAGCCCCATGCACTGATTCAGTAATGCCCTGTCTCGGCCCATGTACTGATACAGTAGTGCCCTGTCTCAACCATATGCACTGATTTAGTAGTGCCCTGTCTCAGCCCCATGAACTGATGCGGTAGTGCCCTGTCTCAGCCCCATGCACTGATGCAGAAGTGCCCTGTCTCAGCCCATGCACTGATCTGGTAGTGCCATGTCTCAGTCCCATGCACTGATCTGGTAGTGCCCTGTCTCAGCCCCATGCACTGATCTGGTAGTGCCCTGTCTCGGCCCCATGCATTGATCCGGTAGTGCCCTGTCTCAGCCCCATGCTCTGATCCGGTAGTGCCCTGTCTCAGCCCCATGCACTGATGCAGTAGTGCCCTGTCTCAGCCCATGCACTGATTTGGTAGTGCCTAGTCTCAGTCCCATGCACTGATCTGGTAGTGCCCTGTTTCAGCCCCATGCACTGATGCGGAAGTGCCCTGTCTCAGCCCATCCACTGATCTGGTAGTGCCCTGTCTCAGCCCATGCACTGATGCGGTAGTGCCCTGTCTCAGCCCATGCACTGATGCAGTAGTGCCCTGTCTCAGCCCATGCACTGATGCGGTAGTGCCCTGTCTCAGCCCATGCACTGATCTGGTAGTGCCCTGTCTCAGCCCCATGCACTGATGCAGTAGTGCCCTGTCTCAGCCCATGCACTGATGCGGTAGTGCCCTGTCTCAGCCCCATGCACTGATGCGGTAGTGCCCTGTCTCAGCCCATGCACTGATGCGGTAGTGCCCTGTCTCAGCCCATGCACTGATCTGGTAGTGCCCTGTCTCAGCCCCCATTCTGTAGTGCCCTGTCTCAGCCCCATGCATTGATCTGGTAGTGCCCTGTCTCAGCCCCCATTCTGTAGTGCCCTGTCTCAGCCCCATGCACTGATGCAGTAGTGCCTTGTCTCAGCCCATGCACTGATGCGGTAGTGCCCTGTCTCAGCCCCATGCACTGATGCGGTAGTGCCCTGTCTCAACCCATGCACTGATGCGGTAGTGCCCTGTCTCAGCCACATGCACTGATGCAGTAGTGCCCTGTCTCAGCCCCATGCACTGATGCGGTAGTGCCCTGTCTCAGCCCATGCACTGATGCGGTAGTGCCCTGTCTCAGCCCATGCACTGATCTGGTAGTGCCCTGTCTCAGCCCCCATTCTGTAGTGCCCTGTCTCAGCCCATGCACTGATCTGGTAGTGCCCTGTCTCAGCCCCCATTCTGTAGTGCCCTGTCTCAGCCCCATGCATTGATCCGGTAGTGCCCTGTCTCAGCCCCCATTCTGTAGTGCCCTGTCTCAGCCCATGCACTGATCTGGTAGTGCCCTGTCTCAGCCCCCATTCTGTAGTGCCCTGTCTCAGCCCCATGCACTGATCCGGTAGTGGCCTGGCTGCTTTTGGCTGCTCTGGACATAGAAGAGTTAATATATTCATGTAGCTGCTGGGCCCAGGGACTAGAGAAGTAGTTTTTCTTAATCTTAGTATATTTTAAGACCCCGAGCTCCCAGCAGGAGCAGGAGCTGCAACAGGAGCAGGAGGAGGCTGATGTTTTATTCACAGCTTGTAGGATTAGTTATGGCTAAGAAGGACGTATAGGGCAGTTCCATGCAGGAATCCCACTGCTGCTCCCTTGACTAAGGAAGCCCTACTTGCCTTGTCTGGTTCTCAGGATGAGTTAGGTCTAGCGCCACCACCAAGTGATATATGTTACTGGCTGTTAAGCCTATGCTAGTGGCTAATTTGGCCAATACAAAATGATGCAAAATAACTGAGAAATGACTGAATCTCTGACACATTCGGTACTCATCTGAGTGTACTCAGCGAGAGCTATCCAATGAATACCAACATGACAATGTTTAGACGAAATCTTTGCATCCTTGTCATTTGGACGAAAGTAGCCTCAGCAATGGAAGGGTTGAGTAGGTATGATGTCTCTCTCAGCCAATAGATGGCAGCACAGTTAAACCTGGACTGAAATCCGTTCAGGGTAGATAAGTTAAGACTAAGGAAAGAGCCAGTTAACACAGGTCTTTAGCTAGTCTTTGACTGCTGGCTGTCTCTCACCACTGAGGGCCTGTCCTGATAGCCTAGTGATCTGAGCCATTGCCACTGACTGTGTGCTGTCTCTCACCACTATGGGCCTGCCCTGATGGCTGAGTGGTCCAAGGTGTTGCCACTGACTGCTCACTGTCTCTCATAACTGAGGACCTGCCCTGATGACTGTGTTGTCAAAGGCATTGCCACTGACTGCTTGCTGTCTCTCACCACTGAGGGTCTGCCCTTGTGGTCTAAGGTGTTGACACAAAATTCTCGCTGTCCATCACCACTGAGGGCCTGCCCTGATGGCCGAGTGGTCTAAGGTATTGCCACTGACTGCTTGCTGTCTCTTACCACTGCCAGGATTGCGTATCTGGGCATGTGAGAAAGCAACCTCGTGTTAGGCGGTGGTTTCCCCCACCCACCTATAACATGTATAACTGGCTTATCGCAACCTTAGATGAATAGACACATGGATTGGTTGCCACAGAGCAATTGCCATAGGACCCATAAGGGACATTACAAAGGCCTGGACACACCTAATCTTGCTGAATTTAGTGTCGGTGTGACGTCACTAAGAAGACAAAGACCAATGAGGGCTCTCGTATTATTTACATTATAGAGTAAGTTGGTCACACACATGTGCAGAACACACCTTTTGAGCAGTTCTTGTCCACATCTGAGCTATGAATTGTGTCCAGGCTGTTAAGCGAGAACCAGTGTCTTAGCCAGGATTTAGAAACTGGGTGTTTAAAATTGGTAGTTGTAAACTTTTTGGGCGTCCAAATTTTTAAGGGGGATCCCAATGTACTCATATATCACCCATAAACATGTATAAATTCATCAAAATAAGGCATGATATCATTAAACAATGTCATGGGAATTGTAAGGAGATGAAAAAATTCAATTATAAGCTTGAGATTGAGGTTTTTAGGAATTCCACACAAAAAATGTGGGTATCCTTTTCAAGGGTTTGGGTGTCCAAAAAGGCACCCAGACGCCCTGCTGGCTAAGACCATGGCGAGAACTGCTGGTTGCGTATCCGGTGATCGACATTCGAGTCACGACTCAACTGCAATATCTTCAACAATTAGAAAACAGATCAGTCATGTTATAATTTATCTAAAAGCCACATCCCAGCAATGAGTATCAGCTAGCATCATTTATCATTGTGTTAGTAAGATAAGCAACAATTGTTAGACTTGATGAGGAAATAGTGACAGATAAGATGGGCGCATGCAATTAGTGGTGTGCTGTAATACCAATTAATCCATCATTAGAATTATAACTTCACAGGAAGATGAGGGATGATCTCTGGCAATTGTGGGTTTGACTGTGGCTCGTAAATCTTGTTTTTGTTGTGCCTATAATCACAACAGGCTGATGACTATTATGGAGCAGTTAATGTCAGTTATGGAGGTGATGTGTGGCTTAGGTGGGAAATAGCAATCTCTTTCCACAAAACAAGCACTCTCACAAAACAAGCCCCATTTATCTTTCTCACACTCTCTCTCTTTCCATCATACACTGTCTCTCTCCACATCTCTCGCTTTTTCTCTCACTCTGTCTCAATCACTCTCTCTCCCTCCCTCTGTCTCTCTCGCTCTCTCACTCTCTCTCACTCTTTTCTCTCTCTCTTTTCTCTCTCTCTCTCATTCACTCACTCACTCACTCACTCTCTGCCTGTCTGCCTCTCTCTCACTCACTCGCTGTCTTATTCTCTCTCTCTCTCTCTCTCTCTCTCTCTCTCTCTCTCTCTCTCTCTCTCTCTCTCTCTCTCTCTCTCTCTCTCTCTCTCTCTCTCTCTCTCTCTCTCTCTCTCTCTCACACTCACTCTCTCTCTCTCTCTCTCTCTCTCTCTCTCTCTCTCTCTCTCTCTCTCTCTCTCTCTCTCTCTCTCTCTCTCTCTCTCTCTCTCCAACTTTTCACTGCAAAACATCAACCCCATGTAGACTTTGAATTAGAACAATCATTACTGGTAAATAACAGTGGATATTCTATCTTTATAGTGCAGCCTCATTTTGTTTTATGTTTCAGTGACGAGAGTAAGGAGCGAGGATTTACTGTGGTGATTGACATGCGTGGGTCCACGTGGAATAATGTCAAACCCATTCTTAAAGTACTACAGGTAAGAAACAGATTGATGTATATATTTTAAAGAATGACATTATTTTAATTCAGTTTGCCATGTCAAGAAAGTAATTACTAGTCTTTTAACTGCCCTGGTAAACATCTGAACTTACCAAACCAAAAAACCATATCTTTTTTTGGAACTATTGAAAATGAAAAATGTAATCTAGATTTTCACTATTAATTTTCCAAAAACTGGCTAGTGTATATGGCTTTCATTTATGCATTGCAAACGTTTAATCTTTCTATCAAAAATAAAGTTTTGAAATTTTCTTTAAACGTCATTTCTACTTGCCATAAGAATTAACCAGCATTTTTTGTTGGTACCTGAATATTCATGTTTTTCTGACGTGTGTTTTTCAGGAGTGTTTCCCGAGCAGCATACAGGGAGCATTCATTATCAAGCCTGAGAAATTCTGGGAGAAACAGAGAACTAGTCTAGGAAGTGCCAAATATAAGTTTGAGGTGAGTCATGGAGACGAATACTATTTAATACAATACCAAGTACCGATATTGAATCAGAAAAATTATTGTATTGAAAAAGTTCAGTATCGTATCTTATCATTTAAGATTTAAAAGATATAAATTGCTACTTGCTCGTCTTCGCGCGAAGGAAGTTCTTTCTGTTTTTTTTCAAAATATCCCAAAGGTTGCAGTCATGTCAATTAAATTCATTCCAGTGAATACAAAGTCCATATTTCTTAGAATACATCAGAGAAGGAAACAGGGAGAATCTTGTGAAGGTCTGGTGACCCTCCTATCGTTGTTGTGTATTCTAGTACAGGTACTCGATACGATACCAAGTGCTGAAATTGAATGGGAAAAAATGATGTATCTTATATTATCTTTTAGAATTTGAAATGTATATAAAGTTGATTCATTGCTACTTCGATACCTTCGTGCAAAGGAGGTTTTCTATTTATTTTCAAAATTTTCAAAGCTGACAGTGCGAAATTGAACATGATAAGGTCCCTGAGAAGCAGGCATTATCGTTAAATTTTTTTTTAAGGTATCGATAACAATTGCTGTTGTGCTTTTCAGACCCACATGATCTCAGTGGATAACCTTGTGAAGGTCATCGAGCCCTCGCAGTTGACGCAGGAGTTTGACGGTATTCTGCCTTACGACCATGACGACTGGATAGAAACTAGACTGGTGAGTTGGATCCTACGGTTCAGGTCCAAGCCGTGGTCTTGAAATCAAACAAGGAAAATAACTGCTTAAGTACTGTAAATCCTGTTAATTTACCTATGTTTTTAATTTGTTGATATTCACCAATCAGACATGATTGGTAAAATAAGATTCGGAAATTTTATTTTAATTACTGATGTTTTTAATTTGCCGATATTTACAAATATTTATGATATCAATAGGCAAATCAGATGTTAATAATCATTATCATTATAATTATCATTGTTATTATTGTTATCATTATAATTATTATTATTAATATTATTATCATTATTATTATTATTATCATTATTATTATTATTATCATCATCATTATCCTATTTACACTCAGAGTGGCCAAAAGAGGCCTGACAATTTTGGAAATATTTAACTTACAAAAGCATTTTCTTGAAAACATTTGAAGGAGAAATATTTATCAGAAGCCAAACAACAACTCTCCTTCAAATATTTTGTGAACTCATGCTTTATTCGCCAGGTATTTTCAAAAGTTTGAGAGTAGCAGACGATACCTTCTAGAGAAACTAGAAGTGTTAATGGGTTATTATTATCATTATTATTATCATTCCTCTCCCAGTTACTGAGGAGTTTTTCTGGAAGGCTCTGGATCTGCTGAATAAACTAGATGACCTAAGAGAACACATGACCAACCCTGAGCTGCCGGACCACTTGACCGGCGCCAAGATCATGCTGGAGGATCACAACTACCAGAAACGGCGCGTCGTCCACGCACCCGTAGAGAGACTGGAGGGCGACGGCAAGACGATTATACACAGAATATGTGGCCCCGACGGCCCAGACAGCAGGTACCCAGGTAAGTCAGGACCATAGGGAATAGGGTAGGAGTCATGCTCTATGCATATAGGAAGAGATCTAAGAACGTAGACAAAAATTGAAAGAATTCAAAAAAATCTTCCGAATATTTTTATTGGTTCAGTGTACGACTGTGTTGCCATCTAGGGGCTGTCTGGTAAACCAATTAATGTTGCAGTGCGTTGGCTGGAAGTGTCTGTAGTTTATGGAAGCAAAGGCCTTTGAATACTATTAAAAGATGGCAGCACATCCTTATCAACTGGAACCTTTTCTCAGCGGAGAATCTATACCTTTTCTAGGTAGACACATGTTAACCCTTCCAATGCTGAGGCTACTTTCGTCCAACGCATGAGGGCGCAAAGATTTTTGAAAACCATCTAAATCCACTGTTGGTATTCATTAGATAGATCTTGCTGAAAGTAGCCTCAGCATCGAAAGGGTTACGAAGAGAGGGGAACAGTTACAGAGTTAACAGAACACCAGAAGTGTTTAATTCTGTTTTGTAAGTGTTCTAACTGGTGTTTATTTCTGTATTATACGGTCCCTTAGCTGTGACACAGGCTTCTAGAACACAGTGCCTCAGATTCCGCTGGTTACAGCAGACCTGTAACTATAACTTTTCGATTGGTGTTTATTTCAGTTTCATAAGTGTTCCAAGTGGTGTTTATTTTTGTCTCATAAGTGTTCTAGGTGATATTTATTTCTGTATCGTAAGGACCCCTTCTTAGCTGTATTATGCATACATCTAGAACATGGCTTCAATTCTGCATATATTGGACCTCTTATTTTGACTTTCTAGGGGTTTTTTATTTCTGTATAATTAGTGTTCTAAACGGTGTTTATTCCTGTATTGTCAGGTCCCCTGCTGAGCTGTAATGCAGACTTCCAGAACAAATACAAATTGTATTTCTGTATCATTATTGTTCTAATTGCTGTTTAATTCTTTATCATAAGTGTTCTAAATGTTGTTTATTCCTGTAATACAGGTCCCCTGCTGAGCTGTAATGCAGACTTCCACAACACGGTGATTTGATTCTGCACATATTGAATCTGTGATTATGACTTTATATGTGGTGTTTATTTCTGTATCAGTAGTGTTCTAGACGGTGTTTATTTCTGTATTATAAGGTCCCCTGCTGAGCTGTAATGCAGACTTCCAGAACACAGTGCTTTGATTCTTCATATATTGTTCCTGTGAATTTGATTTTCTTATTGGTGTTCATTTCTGTATCATTAGTGTTTTAAGTGGTGTTTATTTCTGTGTCATTAGTGTTTAAGTGGTGTTTATTTATATATCATTAGTGTTTAAGTGGTGTTTATTCCAGTATCATAAGTGTCCTAATTGGTGTTTATTTCTGTATCATTAGTGTTCTAAGTGGTGTTTGTTCCTGTATTGTCAGGTCCCTTGCTGAGCTTTAATGCAGACCTCCACAACACAGTGATTTGATGCTGCACATATTGAATCTGTGATTATGACTTTATATGTGGCATCTATTTCTGTATCAATAGTGTTCTAAACGGTGTTTATTCCTGTATTATAGGTATTTATTTCTGTATCGTAAGGACCCCTTCTTAGCTGTAATGCATACATCTAAAACATTGCTTCAATTCTGCATATATTGGACCTCCTTTTTTGACTTTCTAGGGGGTGTTTGTTTTTGTGTGATTAGTGTTCTAAAATGGTGTTTGTTCCTGTATTATAGGTCCCCTGCTGAGCTGTAATGCAGACTTCCCGAACAAATACAAATTGTATTTCTGTATCATTATTGTTCTAATTGGTGTTTATTTCTGTATCATTAGTGTTCTAAGTGGTGTTTATTCCTGTATTGTTAGGTCCCTTGCTGAGCTGTAAAGCAGACTTCCACAACACGGTGATTTGATTCTGCACATATTGAATCTGTGATTATGACTTTATATGTGGTGTTTATTTCTGTATCAAAAGTGTTCTAAACCGTGTTTATTCCTGTATTACAGGTCCCCTGCTGAGCTGTAATGCAGACTTCCAGAACACAGTGATTTGATTCTGCACATATTGAATCTGTGATTATGACTTTATATGTGGTGTTAATTTCTGTATCAATAGTGTTCTAAACAGTGTTTATTCCTGTATTACAGGTCCCCTGCTGAGCTGTAATGCAGACTTCCAGAACACAGTGCCTCAGATTCTCCAGGTGATTGAGAATCTTCACCAGACCCGCACCCAGCTGCTGCAGATCTGGCATATGAAAAAATCCACCCTCGAGCAGTGCTTTCAGCTACGCCTTTTTGAGCAAGACGCAGAAAAGGTAACTTCTTGAAACACACTTTTCCTGTCTGGAATAACATCATTATTATTATCATTATTATTATTATTATTATTATTATTATTATTATTATTATTATTATTATTATCATTATTATTATTATTATTATTATTATTATTATTATTATTATTATCATTATTATTATTATTATTATTATTATTATTATTATTATTATTATTATTATTATTTTTATTATTATTATTAACATCACTTTGGTATCAGTATTTTAATTTGCTCTTTGAGCAAGACGCAGAGAAGGTA
>OZ012699.1:2233235-2261235 GCA_963942565.1 Maea johnstoni
TACAAAAGGATTGATCTGAAATTGTAGTTGTCAATGTCTGCTAACTAGTTGTAATTCACAATAGCTACCATAGACACTTTTCACTTTTTATATCATTTCCATTTGCTCATTTACTACAAATATTTCTGAGTTATCTGATTATATATAATGGTTAATCAACTACAAACAGAATAGAGATAGAGAATTTGCAGAAATATTTATTATTCAGAAATATATTTCTATTCTTTGTTATGTTCATGATAACTTACTTTACCACTTGCTTTTACTTAAGTATCTTGTCTCTAAATTGCATTTTGTTTTGTTTCTTTCTTTCTATTTTGAAATATATACCATCCTAACTTCCCTCATGTCTTTCTTTACAATAGATGTCTCTCTTTAGCTAAGAACTATTGTTTTTCATATTTTATTGAATTTTGCTAAATGTGGTTTAGAACCTTTATCGACTTCTTTGGATTGTGTCTTATGAGTAGTATGTCACATTATTTATTTTTTAGTAAATATTCACTATTTAAAGCCATCAAACGATAAGCACCAATTGTCACATGATCATCACATGACAGGCACTAATTGTCACATGATCATCACATGATAGGCACTAATTGTCACATGATCATCACATGACAGGCACTTATTATCACATGATCATCACATGACAGGCTTTTTACAGTCAAAAGATAATCAATCTCACAAAAGTTGCATAGTTATCAATGTTATTCTTCAAGGCACATTTTCCCTGTATGAAAAGTTGAGATTTTAAAAATTTGTAGAACATGTTATGGTAAATTTTGTTGGACATGATTATTTTGTCACCAGGGCTGCTAAATCTGGGGTATATAATAGTCTAATGATGACAATCTTCTATTCTAGTTTTAGTCTCACGCTCAGTGTTTACATAGTCACATGTATGTTTTATGAGAACCATTTCTTTTTCTACAATGAAACAAACTCCCTGTCTATAGCATTAGGATTGTATACTAGAACTGTTTCACTAGGGATAAGTACCGGTACTCCATATAATACCAAATACCGGTATCCAATGGGAAATTTTTTTGTATCGAAAATGTTAAATATCATATCAAATCGTTTACATTTTGAAATATGTATAAGATTGATTTTTTCTGCTTCGTGGACGTCTCTGGGTGAAGGAAATTTGCTCTATATTCGCTAAATTTCCAAAGCTGACAGTACTTAATTTAACAAAATTAGGTCTCTGTAGTATCATTAGAAATATTGTATCATATTGTAAAAATAGGAAAATATCAATATCTTATCATGTCGTGAAAATTTTAAAGGTGCCAATCCCTAAGTTTCATTATTCCTAGATCTTACCCCAGCGAAATGTAGTAGCTGAAATCACAAGGAATTCATGGGATTTTCCTACGAATCCCTGTAATTCCTTGGTATTCCAAGCTTATTTTTTATGGGCACTTCCTGTACCAAACTAGCTGCTTTAGAGTTTAGCACCTTGACAGTAATATGCCCTAGTTGATGTGGGGATATCCGGGTGAAAAATAGAATCCAAGTGTGTAACTCTGAAATCCTTTCTTTGAGGCTATTCGCAGAAGCAAAAGTAGCCGGACAATTTTGATGAAGTCTTTCATGTAAACATATTATTAGGAAAATATTTAAAGGAGAAATGATAATTACAAGTCTACAAACAACTCTCCTTCAAATATTTTGTAAAACCATATTTAATTCTAAATTTATTGTCAGAAGTATCCTCAATCAAGATGACAATTTGTAGAGGAATTCCTTAACAATCAGGAAACAGTGTCTTACTGATAACCCATTTAGTTCTTCAAAAATGTCTGTATGAAAATCAAAAGGATTCTTTCTCTGGCACAGTCATATCTTTATGACTTGTGTTTCCATTTATCTGAAAATAAAGAAAAATAAAATTTAATGTTTACTTCATTATCATTATTGTTACTATTACTATCATTATTATTATTATTATCATTATTATTATTATTATTGTTATTATTATTATTATTATTGTTATTATTATTATTATTATTATTATTATTATTATTATTATTATTATTATCATAATTATTATTATCATTATTATTATTATTATTATTATTATTATTATTATTATTAATATCATTATTATTATCATTATCATCATTTTATTATCATTATAATTATTATCATTATTATTGTCATCATCATTATCATCATTATTATTATTATAATTATTATTAGTAGTAGTATTTTCATTTCTATTATTATTATCATTATCATTGCATTAACATTGTTATTATTATTCTCAATATTAAAATTATCATCATCATCATCATCATTATCATTTTTATGATTTGTAAAACTGTTTTTATGTTTATGTCAAACAAAAGGTGCACAGCATTTTTTGGGCTGACTGCATCAAGTTAAAAATAAAAATCAATATCATTATTATCATTGATTTACACATCTCTTTTCAGAATGTGTATGTGAACATCAACCGTATCCTGTCCCAGGCCCAGCGCCTGGCGGAGGCGGGTCACTACGCGGCGCAGTCCATCAACCTGCAGGCGGCGCGGCTGGACAGCGAGTGGAAGACGTTCGCGGCCGCTCTTGACGATCGCAGCACCGTGCTCGCAATGTCCGTCAGCTTCCTACAGAAAGCAGAAAAAGTAAGCTTTTATTTTATTATATAACTGCCCTCTGTCTATATTAAAGTCTTATTGACTGTTCCCCAGGGCGTTATCTTATCTTATATGCAAATATTGCCCCCTGCCCATATTAAAGCCTTATTGACTGATCCCCAGGGCGTTATCTTATCTTATTATACCTCACGTGAAAATACTCTCATCCCATTGGATGAGAGCCATGTGTCAAGACTGCTAGCAACCTGTGTGTCTGTAGGTTCAGTGACAGCGGGCGCTACTCAAGGAGTAGCGCCCGCTGTCAAGGAGACGACGTATTAGCACCCGCTGTCAATGTGCCGTTTCATGATTCCCTATATTGTTGAGGACGTCATGCTTTCAAGATCCCCGCGCGTGGCGAAAGTATTTCAAGGCCTCAGCAGAATGCCGCCGTCAACAATGGAATTATCTTATTGTTGGGAACAACTTGCGCGAGTGTCTCAATTATGGGGGAAAAAGTAAAATCTCAACCAAGTTGAGGTGGTAGGTTGTTCAGGAAGGATAAATTAAATACATGTAGTATATCCTTAACATGGTCAGCACGGTAAACCTGCTGCTCCGAAATTACACTGTCCAAGTGAGTTTTGTAAGTTTCAACTTGTCATGTATTTTGGGTGCCCGGGGGTGAGGGGGGGGGGGGTGTTGTTCGGTATAATAAAACAAATGTGACATCCCTGCGGGGTTGCTAACATGGTAGTCTACCCCTCGTGAGCATTGTCACCCTCGGGCTACGCCCTCGGGTGACAATGCTCACTCGGGGTAGACAACCATGTTAGCAACCCCGCAGGGATGTCATATTTGTATAATATATGCAACCTTGGCCAATATTGCCCCCTGCCCTCAGTCTATATGTTAAAGCCTTATTGACTGTTCATCAGGGAGCTATGAGGATTTGTCATAGGCCTGAAGGCTGGTGAGCTGTCTTTTATTTTATCTTCTACACCAATATTGCCCCTCTGTCTATATAAGTAGATATTGCCCTTGTGGTCAGTGCTCGCCATGTCCGTCAGCTTCTTACAGAAAGCAGAAAAAGTAGGCTTTTATCTTATTATATAGGACAATATTGCCCCCTGCCCTCAGTCTATATAGCTAGATATTGCCCTGGAGGTCAGTGCTCGCCATGTCTGTCAACTTCATACAGAAAGCAGAAAAAGTAGGTTCTTATCATATATGACAATATTGCCCCCTGCCCTCAGTCTATATAGTTAGATCAGTGCTCGCCATGTCCGTCAGCTTCCTGCAGAAAGCAGAAAAAAATAGGCTTTTATTTTATCTTATATGACAATATTGCCCCCTGCCCCCTGTCTATATTTAAGCCTTATTGACTGATCCCCGGGGCGTTATCTTATCATATTAAAGCATTATTGACTGTTCCCCAGGATGTTATTAGGATTTGCAATAGCCCAACAGCCTATAAGGCATTTATAATTTCTCCTAAAAGAAAACAGACCTCAAGGTTTTAAATGATCATTTATTTCAATGAAACAACATTATAACTGGGCAATAACTCAGCTCTGGAAAATAACAAAACTTCGCATTGCCTGCAGCTCTAGGGCTGAGGGCAATGTAAACATGACTGAGCATGACTGAGTAGGATGCATCATAAACATATAACACGTGGTACAAATGGTACAAATAAAGCATTCTGATTGGAGGAGATAGCTGAAGCAATAATGAAGCTAGATATTGCCCTCTTGGTCAGTGCTGGCCATGTTTATCCGCTTAAGAATTCACTTAACCATCTGATCATGATAACATATCTGAAGTGGCATCTGTTTGCTAATAATGTTTGTCTTTTTCCCTGTTTCAGTATTTGGATGACGTTCCTAACTGGCGAGCGGCCATTGAGCGTCTACTGGTGCCTTCTGAAGTGTCTGAGCTGGAGGAGACGATACAGCAACACCAGGCCCTCATAGAGACCATCTGCCAGGCCTATACTGAGGTAATAATAATAATTACTACTAACACTTCCACTACTGCTGCTACTTCTACTTCTACTACTGCTACTAATGTAGCTACTACTACTACTACTACTACTACTACTACTACTACTACTACTACTACTACTACTACTACTACTACTACTACTACTACTACTACTATTACTACTACTACTACTACCACCACCACTACTACTACTACTATACCACTACTACTACCACTACTACTACTACTACTACTACTACTACTACTACTACTACTACTGCTGCTACTTCTACTTCTACTACTGCTACTAATGTGGCTACTACTACTACTACTACTACTACTACTACTACTACTACTACTACTACTACTACTACTACTACTACTACTACTACTACTACTACCACCACCACTACTACTACTACTATACCACTACTACTACCACTACTACTACTACTACTACTACTACTACTACTACTACTACTACTACTACTACTACTACTACTACTACTACTACTACTACTACACCAGGCCCTCATAGAGACCATCTGCCAAGCCTATACTGAGGTAAGGCCTAAACAAAGTCATTTGTTTCCTGTAACCCTACCCTAACATGGTTTTACTCCCTACCCTAAAGTTTTTTCTGCCCTCCCAACTTCTAATCAACATAAAACATGCATAAAACACATTTTTGAACAAAGAAATAATCCCCACCAAAATATTTTACCGACCTACCTACTCTATTTTTGGGGGGACCGTTACAGGCTACCTTATTTTTCTAGGCCTAAGTATAGTACTGTACTACTACTGCTACTACTACTGCTGCTACTGCTGCTACTGCTGCTATTACTACTACTACTACTACTACTAGTACTACTACTACTACTACTACTACTACTACTACTACTACTACTACTACTACTACTACTACTACTACTTCTACCACTACTTCTACTACTACTACTACTACTACTACTACTACTATTACTACTACTACTACTACTACAACTACTACTACTACTACTACTACTACTACTACTACTACTACTACTACTACTACTACTACTACTACTACTACTACTACTTCTACAACTACTACTACTACTTCTACTGCCCAATACTCTTTTATCCAGATCTTTCAATGTTCTTGAAGAAAAACCTGTTGCGATTGCATAGATGTGTGATACTTGTGTTCTGATGTTATAGGCGTGTGCCGATGGTAAGGCCTTGCTGAACTGCCTTCAGACGCCCGTCACGACCGGCAGTCACAACTCGCTCACGGCCAAGGCGGACTACACAGAGGGCGCTGCTCACGTCCTAGACGTCGTTCATGAGGTAAGTACGGAAAACCCTCCTCGTCAGACAAATTTGGCAATATCTCTCAAACAAAAGCAATTTTAAGAGAATATTTGATGAAGAAATGTTTATCCATAATTAACTTACAACTCTCCTTCAAATATATTCTTAATTTATAATTAATTCCAAAGATATGTTCATAAGTAGATATTTGAAGGAGAGTCGTTCATCCATCTTGAGATGTCCAAGTAGCAATTAAATGAGTTTTATTTGTGTTTTAAATCTTGAACAATACGGTACGATATTTGAATTCCTTTATACGATACTTTCCCACTGAATATTGGTATTTGGTATTGTATCAAGTACTGTTACCTATCCCTACTCTACATGGTTATCATCTTGCCCTGTAGGTCTTGGCTCAACACAGACAGCTGGAGAAAGTGTGGCATCTTAAGAAAGTGAAACTGCACCAGAGACTCGGGCTACGCCTCTTTCAGCAAGATGTAAAACAGGTAAATATAGGTCATAGTCATAAGAAAGTGAAACTTCACCAGCAGGTTGTCAAACTAGTAAATATAGGTCATAGTCATAAGAAAGTGAAACTGCACCAGAGACTCGGGCTACATCTCTTTCAGCGGGACGTCAGACAGGTAAATATAGGTCATAGTCTTAAAAAAAGTGAAACTGCATGTCAAACAGGTAGATATAGGTCATATTCTTAAGAAAGTGAAACTGCACCAGAGACTCGGACTCCGTCTCTTTCAGCAGGACGTCAAACAGGTAAATATAGGTCATAGTCTTAAGAAAGTGAAACTGCATGTCAAACAGGTAAATATAGGTCATAGTATTAAGAAAGTGAGCTACACCAGCAGTTGTCAAACTGGTAAATATAGGTGATAGTGTTAAGAAAGTGAAACTGCACCAGGGACTTCGGTCCATCTCTTATAGCAGGACATCAAACAGGTAACTATAGGTCATAGTCTTAAGAAAGTGAAACTGCACTAGAGACTCTAGCTGAGTACTCTCAGCTGAGTACCCATATGTCAGGGTTTCAGTCATTTTCAAGTTTTTTTGCATCATTTTGTATTGCCAAAATTAGCCACCCGCGGCATAAAGGTTCAAATGTCAACTTCAAGCTTATTATTTTTTTGTTTCTCTGCAATATAATATAATTGTTTGTAGTTTTCACCGCAATATAATCTCTATGACATTGTATGAGGATATTATGCCTTATTTTAATTGGTAAATAAATATTTATAATTGCGTTCTGAGTTTAATGTGGTCTCCCTTGAGAAAATAGGACGAAAAAATGGGTTTAATTTCATTTATCACACTGAACACTACATTAAGATTCTCTAACTTTTTGTGTTCTAGGTGATAGACTGGCTTGACAGTCACGGAGATGTTTTCCTGTCCAAGAATACAGCAGTGGGGAAGTCTCTGAGTCGCGCCAAGGCCCTGCAGACTAGTCACGAGAACTTTGTCTCCGTTGCTCAGGTAAGACAGGTGTTCTACTATCATTTAACCCTTTCATGCCTGTAGCAGCCGAAATGCCTGACTATTTCCATTATATCTCCTCAGAAACAGCTATTTTCAGAAAATATTTGAAGGAGAAATCTTGATTAGAAACTAACAAACAAAATTCCGTCAAATATTTTACCAATTTTTGCTTAACTTCTTAGATATTTACAAAAGTGTTAAAAATCATGGCAGCCCTTGTCAGGAAGATCTCCAGGCATGAATGGGTTAAAATTCTTATGGTTCAGATGATGAGAAATCTTTAAATTGTTTTCAGTGTTGTCTTCAGTTTTAGGAGTTGGCTTGAATGTTGCCAGGAGTCGTTTTTGAAGGAGAACTAAGATGATCATGAAAACAAAACCGCAGATGTTTTTTTTCCAGGAAATGTTTAGACGTCCTGTTATATTCCCTGACACAGCACCCTAAGGATTTTAGAACTGCAGGAAAAATCTTGGAAAATGAGAGACATCTGGTCTACGATAACTTTATTGATCCACTACAGATTGGATATATCCAGTTGAGTTAGCTCTCTTAGTTTTACCAGAGACTTCAACTCAATCTATGTCTCTGGTTTTACATATATTCTCTTCGTTTTACAATGCATATATATGTATGTATTGTTTTGTGATGAAGACTCTGCTTATCTAGTAACACCAAACGTCAATAGGTGGCAGCACCAGTCACTATGTCTTGGCTAAGGCATACCCATTTACGTTTGAAGCATCCACATAGTCTGACGTGTATGGAAAAATCTCAATAACAAACCAATATTCTGACGAGTGTTTGTTTGAAAATTTATCCTGTAGAGTCAAAGAATCCCTTTTCGAATATTTTCCAATATTACTGAATAAGATGTTTTATGTTTGAAGTCAGAAAACAGATGAACTATGGATGGGAAGGGGTTAAGAGAGATGATGGGTTATCTTTGACAATGATATTAACCCATCCAATGCTGAGGTTACTTTCGTCCAAAGCACAAGGACGCAAAGATTTTTGAAATCCATCTAAACCCTGTCATGTTGGTATTCATTAGATAGCTCTCGCTGAGTACTCTCAGATGAGTACCCATTTGCCAGGGTTTTAGTGATTTTTCAAGATTTTTGCATAATTTTGTATTGCCCAAATTAGCAAGCAGCAGCATGAGGGTTAAATTTTCTCTTTGAGGGGCAGCGTTTTGTTTGTTATGCAGTGGAGCAGTAGGGCATCATAGGCGTGAATAGGGGTATTGGGGTATATGGGTATCATGGGGTATTGAGGGTATATAGAGGGTATAGGCACTCGCATGACAGAACCCTAAAAGCTGCTCTCTCTTTGAAAACACCCTCACTCTCACGCCATCTTTCTCCACCCTTCTTCAAACCCATTCATGCCTGTGGCAGCCAAAACCATCTGACAATTATGTTGATATCTCTCTAACAAAAGCAATATTTAGAAAATATTTGAAGAAGAATTGTTCACAAGAACTCTATCTCCAGCTCTCCTTCAAATATTTTGCAAATTCCTGCTTCATTCGAAAGATATTTTTAAAAGTATGACAGGTGCAGACGACACTGGTCAAATCGATCTCCAGGCATGAATGGGTTAACTCATTCATGCTTAAGAATTCCTCCAAAAAATTGTTGTCTGCATCTGTAACACTTTTGATGATAACTTAGGAAATAAGAATGATATTGTGAAATATTTGAAGTAGAGTTGTTGGTAATGATCTGAATAACATTCCTCCTTCAAATATTTCCCCCAATTTTCCATCAAAATTGTCAGGCTACTTTTGGCTGCAGCGAGCATTTATGGGTTAACCTATTCATATCTGGATATCTTCTTGACAAGTGTCATCTTGACTTGTCATACTTTTGAAGAAAAATTTAAAATCCACATTCACAAAATATTTGAAGGAAGATTATTGGGTGGTTTTGTAACAGTGTTTTCCTTTGAATATATTTGCTGAAAGATTGTGTGATCCTTAAGATATTACCAAAATAGTGAGAGTCTTATTCACTACAACCCAAGCCCACCTTTACTTCTTAAACACGATTAAGAGGTATGAAATAGAGCTTTTTAGGGATTTTTGCTAGCCTTAAATTGCTCTGAGGACTATAAAGTTTATGATTTTCAGGCCAAGGTGGCCGCTTAAGATGATCATAAGATCCATTCAAAAAGAATAATAATAATAATAATAATACTCGAGAATGCTTGAGGCGCAAAAATATGAATATGTAATATGTAAAATGTGAATATGAAATTCAAGCGTATAATTCAATTATTAAGACCACCCTGAAAATGTGAGTTGTCACATATGCGTAAACTGACACTTTAACCCATTGAAATTCAGTGGCTAAAAGCAGCCTGATAATTTTGGTGAAATCCTTAATTCAAAAGCTTAATTGGTAAAATATTTGAATGAGAAATGTTCATTACAATACTACAACCAACTCTCCTTCAAATAGTTTGCAAAATAATTCTTAATTTCCAAGTTATTGCCAAAAGTATCAAAGATCCAGACGACAATTTCAAGTCTAACTCTTAAGCATCAATGCATTAATGAGCATTGACTTGTCAAGATGGAGTGAATATGTAGGGGACCCCGGTTCATTTGCCACGTACACAAGTCAATTGCTCAGCATTGTATTAATATACAGTACGGTACTGACAATAATATTCTATTGTTTATAGTATACAGTGCTGTACGGCCTATTGTTTATGCATGAGATAACAAAAGAATGCAAAAACAAAGAGTGTGAATTACTGCCAGTTATAAACATATGCTGTATGAACACCCGATTTGCTTTACACAATAGACCAGTAGGGTTTGGTTACATAGTAGCTATATGGATTATCGGCCCAATCTACAAAAAGAACTGGATCTACCATAAAACAAAGTCTGGCACTATTGTGGCGTACATTGATTTAATATTTGGTTTAAACAAATGTACGCCATTACGCTATCACAGATCATTGAAATTGATCCTTTGTGTGTTAGCAAGTATTGTTTTCTTCTGGTTTTTCTCTAGTATGTTGTGTACACCAGTCTATATCTGGCTTATATACTAGTAACCCATTCCTTACAAGAGATTTCATAGACATGGTTTGTCTTCATCCATTACACTGAAAATTACTTAGGAATTTATCATATATTGGAAAATATTTGAAAGAGAATTGTTACTAAGATGCATTACAACCACAGCTGCTATGAAACATGCATTATTTAAAAAGATAAATAATACCCTATTGTTTAGGCCGTTGTAGGAAACAAACATCTTTTAGGGCTAATGTTGCCTATTTAGATATCAGCCCTTGTGGAAAGATGGCACTGTGGTATACTAGGAAGATAGTTGGAAATATGTCTGTCAGTACTGTAGTATATGTGCAGGCATACATTTATATATAATGAAGCAAAACACAGTAACGCCTAGTAGCTAGGCTAGGCCTAGACTATGTTCCTAGTCCCTAAAAAGTTGACATTCCCTTCTGTGTTGACCAAGCAGTGTGGTGTAGTACCAGGCTTGGTAGATAGATGGCACCACCTGGTCCTCCTACGTTTAGAGGTTTGTCATGCTCAAACTAAATCCTATATTCCCCTGGTGAGATAAGTGTCAACTAAATTGACCACTATGGCCACCTAGCCTATTTGGCGCTTGGTGACAGAAAAAACATATGACAGCCTAGAAATCTATGCTAGGCTCGGCCTACTGCTGGAGGGTGAATGCTGCCTATGTTGAACCATAGACAGATGCCAGAGTGGCATTCTGTGGCAGCATTCTTCAGCCAACTGTTCACAACTATTGTTACACAAGCTGACTTTTACTGCTAGGTAGGTAGGTATGCTGGAGGCAGTTCACAAGCAACGCTCTTCTATGGTTCAGCTACAGGAATACCTTACAAACACGTGGGTGTTCTTGGAACAGAAATCTTCCTGCTAGAAAAGTACAACTGTGATATCAAGAAAATAGTATTCACAGTCCGTTATTTATTCAGAATTTGCTTGACAAAAATCTGCTTGAAAAGTAGCACTATGTTAAATGTACAACTTCAGTATTGAAAGAAAGCTCTGTCTACTATACAAGAAAATAGTGTTCAAAGTCTGAGATTGATTCAGATTTTGCTTGGCAACTCTGCTCTTAATACAGTACTTTACTATTATAATATACCCATAGAAGACTACTATGTCCCATACTATACCATACTGTGCATACTTAAAGGGTACTCTACTATTTATCATTACAAGGCTACCCTATACTTTGCTGTATAGCTTGATAGAGTACTTTACTATATACCCATAGAAGACTACTATGTCCCATACTATACCATACTGTGCATACTTATAGGGTACTCTACTATTTATCATTACAAGGCTACCCTATACTTTACTGTATAGCTTAATAAAGTACTTTACTATATACCCATAGAAGACTACTATGTCCCATACTATACCATACTGTGCATACTTGTAGGGTACTTTACTATTTATCATTACAAGGCTACTCTATACTTTGCTGTATAGCTTAATAAAGTACTTTACTATATACCCATAGAAGACTACTATGTCCCATACTATACCATACTGTGCATACATATAGGGTACTCTACTATTTATCATTACAAGGCTACTCTATACTTTACTGTAAAGCTTAATACGGTACTTTACTATGTACCCATAGAAGACTACTATGTCCCATACTATACCATACTGTGCATACATATAGGGTACTTTACAATGTACCTATATTCCAACTATTGCAAGGCTATCACATCCTGCATTGCACAAACTGTAAAAGAGTAGTACTGTAGTGAATGGCTGTGTAGATGTGCTCTATTGAACGACTCATGGTTATTCATAAGATCACACTGCTACTCCAGTGTATAGAGTTGATTGAGTGGTGCCTTATAGTGGAAGCAGAGAGCTGTAGCAAGCCCAGCTGTGTGTTGTATAGGCACCCACAGTATCGAGTGTTATAGTGAGTAGAGTTACTGCTATAGCACATGGAAACTCACTGACGCTTCCCTGTCCTGGACCCACAGTATCGAGTGTGGTAGTGAGTAGTGTTACTGCTATAGCACATGGAAACTCACTGACGCTTCCCTGTCCTGGACCCACAGTATCGAGTGTGGTAGTGAGTAGTGTTACTGCTATAGCACATGGAAACTCACTGACGCTTCCCTGTCCTGGACCCACAGTATTGAGTGTGGTAGTGAGTAGTGTTACTGCTATAGCACATGGAAACTCACTGACGCTTCCCTGTCCTGGACCCACAGTATCGAGTGTGGTAGTGAGTAGTGTTACTGCTATAGCACATGGAAACTCACTGACGCTTCCCTGTGCTGGACCCACAGTATTGAGTGTAGTAGTGGTGGTTGTGAGTAGTGTTACAGCTAGCACACAGAAACAAACACTTTTCTGTCCTGGACCTACATTATTGAGGGGTACCTTATAGTGGAAGCAGAGCTGTAGCAAGCCCAGCTGTGTGCTGTATAGGGACCCACAGTATCGAGTGTGGTAGTGAGTAGAGTTACTGCTATAGCACATGGAAAATCACTGACGCTTCCCTGTGCTGGACCCACAGTATTGAGTGGTACCTTATAGTAGCCCAGCTCTGTGTTGTATATAAGGACCGACAGTATCAAATGTGTAGTGGTGGTGAGTAGTGTTACTGCTAGCACACGGGAACAACCTGCAACTTCTCTGTCCTGGACCTACAGTATTGAGTTCTACCTTATAGTGCTAATTCGTCCATAGCCTAGATGTATGGTGTATAGGGACCCACAGTATCTTGAGTGTGGTGGTGGTGAGTTAAAGGTTACTGCGAACACACGGAAACAACCCGCCACTTTTCTGTCCTGGACCTACAGTATTGAGTGCTACCTTATAGTGCTGGTAGTCCATAGCCCAGCTGTGTGTTGTATATAGGGACCCACAGTACTGAGTGTGAGTAGTCTTACTGCTAGCACACGGATACAACCTGCCATTTCTCTATCCTGGACCCACAGTATCGAGTGTAGTGCTGGTGAGTAGTGTTACTGCGAACACATGGAAACACACAGCCACTTGTCACTACTCATGCTGCTGCTGCTGCCATACAAGTTCCTCTCCACACGCTCACTCTAGCACTGGGGATGGGAGGGTCTCAGTCACTCAGGATAAAGCTGAAACCATAGGGAGTTGAACCTGACAAGGTGCTCATATATAGAGGATTATTATTAAATGCACTGGTGAGTCTCAGTCACTCATCTCTAAGGTACTCAGCTGTACATAGGAGTATTTTCAAACACCACAGGATAATGCTCCAAGGTATTCATCTTTAGAGGCACATTATTATACATCACAGGATAACGCTGAAGTCAGAGGATGTTGAGCCTGACAAGGTGCTCTTATTTAGAGGATTGTTATTAAATGCCACACAGACAACACAAAACTCAAGACTTGGCCACTCAAGCACTGGAGAGGGTCCCAGTCACTGACTCTCAAGGTACTATGCTGTAGGAGTTTTTTCTAACACAACAGGATGATACTTCAAGGTATCCATCTTTAGAGGCACATTATCAAAGACCACAGGACAGTACTGAAATCTGAGGGAAATCCAGTGCTGATTTATAAGGGTACTGGGATCCAGAATACTAGTGGTTTAATATTACATAGGCTGACACTTGCCACTTCTGTGGGGAGGGTCTTAGTCACTCACTCTCAACGTACACAGCTGTAGGAGTATTTTCAAACACAACAGGATAATACTACAAGGTCTTCCAGCATAGATAGGACCAGTCTGTGAACTCCTATATGGACACATGTATGTACATATTCATCTGCTAAAGACACATGTGTGTCTATATGAATGTGCTACATAATGTGATGTAGAAGAGCCTTGGAATGGAAACAACTTCAATGAAAAGGATCTGTGTTAATGTCACTTAGTTGGAATATATAAACTATCTATGGTGGATGGATCTAGGATCTAAAAATAGTACTTGAAACAAGTGTTGCCATTAGAATTTAAAACTAATGTCAGTGGTGCCACCTATTGCTGCGCAAGCGTGAAATTTGGATTATTGGATTATTGGATTAACTCCTGGATTAAACTGCATGGATTATCTGATTCCATCATTTTGGATTATTGTATAGAAGGAATATCCTAACCTTTCTTGAGTAAGTATTCTTTTTCCTCATTTTGTTCATACTTATCTATAGATTGATGGTCAGGGCCCTTCATACCCTTAACACAGATAATTAAGGGATTGCTGCGAGTACTATATATGATACCAAATACTGATATTGATAGGAAAGATTAGGGTATCGAAAAAGTTAGGTATTGTATCGTATTGTTTCTCCTTCAAACATTTTTTTTTCGAAATATACTTTTGCCTGAAAGATTTCATTAGAATTGTCAGTCTGCTTTTGGCTGCCATAGGCATAAATGTGTTAACCCTAACTATTCTGCTGATTACTATATTTGAAAACAACCGCCTAACACCAAGTCACTGGCAACTTTCTCACATGCCCTGGGCAGCATTTGAGGCAGTGGTGAGAGATAGCAAGCTGTCAGTGGCAATACCTTAGACCACACAGCCATCAGGGCAGGCCCTCAGTGGTGAGAGAGCGAGCATTCAATGGCAATACCTTATACCACTGGGCCATCAGGGTAGGCCCTCAGTGGTGAAAGACAGCGAGCTGTCAGTGGCAATACCCTAGACAACACGGCCATCAGGGCTGGTCCTCAGTGTTTAGAGACAGTGAGCAGTCAGTGGCCCTAGATTGTCCGGTGGCTGTCTGAGTCAGTGGCAATACCTTAGACCACTCAGCAATCAGGGCAGACCTTATATTGTCCGGTGGCTGTCTCAGTCAGTGGTAGTACCCTAGACAACACGGCCATCAGGGCAGACCCTAGATTGTCCAGTGGCTGTGTGGAGACGTTGCAGACTGCGATAGATCTGATCATCATCTGCTGTTCGAGTCTGTCCTGATCCTTACCGTTGCTCTCTTTGTATCTCTAGGGAGGCTCACGCTCCATCGCATGCGGACGAGTCCCGCACTGTTCTCGACCAATCAGGCGGAAGATAGAAACACGCTTAGGTATTGTCGGGGCCAACAAAGGTTTGGGACTTGTCAGTTTGTGTGCGATGCTGATAAGGCGCTGTGGGTGACCCAATGTGACCCAGCTACCTCATCCCCAGACTTCGCTCCTAACCCATTAATGCTGAAGAGTTACGCCTCCAGAAATTGTCGTCTGGATCTAAGTTACTTTCAACAATATCTTCGGAACTGAGGATCATTTTACAAAATATTTGAAGGAGGTTTGGAGGTTATGTCCTGATTAACATTTCTCCATCAAATATTAATTGAAAGCAATTGTCATCTGGATCTAAGATACTTTTGACAATATCTTTGGAACTGAGGATGATTTTACAAAATATTTGATGGAGGTTTGTAGGCTATGTCCTGATTAACATTTTTTCATCAAATATTAATTGACAGTCTGGATCTAAGTTTTGACAATATCTTTGGAACTGAGGATGATTTTACAAAATATTTGAAGGAAGTTTGTTGGTAATGTTCTGTTTAACATTTCTCTCTCAAATATTCTCCTAGTCCCTGAACTGTTTTAAAACCTATTAATGCTGAAGAGTTTTTTATCCAGAAATTGTCGTCTAGATCTAAGATACTTGTGACTCTATCTTTGGAACTGAGGATGATTTACAAAATATTTGAAGGAGGTTTGTATGCAGTATGCTGATTAACATTTCTTCATCAAATATTTGCATCACTATGCTTATACCTGCACCTTAACAGGCCTGACTATTTTGTTGATATTTTCCTCACAAAAGCGTTTTTATCAAAAATATTTGAAGGAGAAATGTTTATCAGAATATTACCAACAACTCTCCTTCAAATATTTTTTGAGAATTTGCTTTATTTCCAAGTTATTTTCAAAAGTATGAAAATAGCAGACAATACTTTCCTGGGGAACTCTGAGTATGAAGGGGTTAACACTCCCCATGTTGTGGTGGTACCAGCAATGATCCTACACTCATATTTTTCAACCTAAACTAGAGATCAAGATTTTTGTGAACATCTAATTGAGAATTAAGCCATTAATGATTACAAAGGCAAAAAGCAGACAGGCAATCTTGCAGGTAAAAGCATAGTTAGAAAAATATTCTATGGAGAAATGTTGATTAGAACATAACCATCAACTCTCCTTCAAATAATTCGTAAAATCATTTTCAATTATGAAATTATTGTCAAAAGTATTTAAGGTCCAGACGACAATTTATAAGGGTTGATGAGGGAAATCTTGCAGGTAAAAGTATAGTATGAAAAATATTTGATGGAGAAATGTTGATCAAAACATAACCAACATCTCTTCTTCAAATAGTTTGTGAAATCATTTTCAATTCTGAAATTATTGTCAAAAGTATTTTAAGTCCAGACGACAATTTATGAGGGTTGATGTGGGAAAGTGCTGCAGGTAAAGGCATAGTTCAAAAAATATTTGATGGAAAAATGTTGGTCAGAACATAACCAACAACTCTCCTTCAAATAAATTGTAAAGTCATTTCAATTCTAAAGTTATCGTCAAAAGTATTTTAGGCTCAGACGACAATTTATGAAGAACTTTTTAAGCATGGATGGGTGAAGATGAAGCCCTGGTTTGAGGGTCATATGGATGTCCGAAGTTCCTCAGTTGTTTTGTTGTGTTATAAGTTGGTCTTGGAGCGTTCATGTTGCTAACAGGATTACAGTGACAATATTATAGTTAGGGCTTAGAGTGGAGGAAGTCTTGCCCAATTGCACCATACACACAAGGGTCTGTCAGCTGATCCTGACTCTGCCCCCTGTCTGCAATCATACTGGGTCATACTGTCCACTGTATGTCTCTGATGAAGGCATCCCGGACATGAGGAGCATATTATCCTTAAGGAAAGGATGGAGGTAAATTGATCTTATAACCACTTGTTTGTAATGTATACTGCGTGTCAAGGCTGTGAGAGTAAGAGTCTTAGGCTTTCTTAGGTCCTCTTAGGTCTTCTAAGGTCCTCTGAGGTTCTGTCTACAGTCCTGGATCATACTGTCCACTGTGCGTCTGTAAGGTAGGGAGGAGGAAGTCTTGATACATACAGTCTAGTAGCTTCACTACAGGTCTCTCTGTTGGTCCTCTAAGGTCCTTGAAGGTCCTCTTTAATGTCCTCTCAGGTCCTCAAAGGTCCTGTCTACAGTCCTGAATCATACTGTCCACTGTGCATGTGTGAGGCAAAGAGGAGGAAGTCTCGCTTCATACTGTCTGGCCCCACGACAGTTGGTCCTCTGAGGACCTCGAAGGTCCTCTCAGGTACTGTCCGTAGCCCTGGGTCCACACATTGCTCACTGTGCGTCTATGATGGAGGCGTTCGAGACATGAGGAGTATTAACCTGAGGAAAGGATGTAGATAAAATGATCTTATACCACTTGTTTATAACTGTCTGCAGTCTTGGGTCATTATACTGTACATCTGTGAGTTAGAGGAGAGGAAGTCTTGCTCCATACAGTTTAGTTTGACTGCAGGTCTCTCAGTTGGTCCCCTTAGGTCCTCTACGGTCCCCCCTGGTCCTCCTAGATCCTCGAAGATCCGGTAGGCAGTCCTGGATCTACACGTTGCTCTCTGTACGTCTGTGAGGTAGATGGGGAGGAAGTGTTGCTACATACAGGTCTCTCAGTTGGTTCTCTAAGGTCCTCTCAAGTCCTCTTAGATCCTCGGAGGTTCTGTCTGCAGTCCTGTATCATACTGTCCACTGTGCGTCTGTGATGGAGACATCCAAGACATGAAGAGTATACCCTGAGGAAAGGATGGAGGTAAAATGATCTTATAACCACTTGTTTATAATGTAAACATGCTGGTATGAAGGAGGAGAGTGTGGAAGTGGATGATGTTTAGATGGCCATGTCCAAGGACAGATAATCAGGGTTACTCTCAGATGAGTACCCATATGCCAGGGTTTCAGTCATTTTGTTATTTTTGCATCATTTTGTATATTGGCAAAATTATCCACCAGCATCATAAGGGTTAAGCATTTATGGTTTCAACTATTTTACCCCATTGCTTCAAATCCACTGTTTAATATTGTTATTGAGCGTGCTGCAGTTCAGTAGTCTGTTTATACCTATAGGGGTTAGCCAGAGTCCAGCCTACTCGATCAGGTCTCCAGGTACACCTTGACACAGCAGTGTAGCTTGACATTTTCCAGGTGAAATACTGCCAGCCAATTAGTGCAGGTGAGAGGCCGTCAATACCTGACAGGTGGAGTGCTTGTGGAGGTGGGGTATCTAGGACCCCCGGCAAGCATTGCCTGATACTCGCAATGTTTTGTCTTAACCCTTATGCTGCTGGTGGCTAATTTGACCGAAACAAAATGATGCAAAAAACATGAAAAATGATCGAAACCCTGGCAAATTGGTACTCACCTGAAAGTACTCGCCGAGGGCTATCCAATGAATACCAACATGACATGGTTTAGATGATTATCAATACCTCTCAGGTGGAGTGCTTGTGGAGGTGGGATATCTAGGTAGGCATTGCCTGATACTCGCAATTTTTTGTCTTAACCCTTCCAATTCTGAGGCGACTTATATATTTACAGCCAATATATGACGGTCACCCTGTCTTTCAAGGAGCCCAGAGAGAAATTTTCGAAGCCCTTTGGCCCCTTTTGTCCAATCCTCTTAACCCTTCAAATGCTGAGGCTATTTTACAGGTTTTTTGCATCATTTTGTATTGCCCTAATTAGCCACCAGCAGCATAAGGGTTAATGACAAGGAAACTTCTAATTGAAGCATTGATTAATCCATTAGTGCTCACAGCGGCAAAAAGCAGCCAGACAATTCTGGTAATATCTTGAAGGTGAAAACAAAGTAGGTAAAATATTTCAAGGAGAAATATTGATACGACTCTGACCAACAGCTCTCCTTCGCGATCAGGACCCCAGTAGCCATTGCCTGACAATTGTATATTATTTTACTAATCCTAGTGAGTCGGAATTGTAATTTTACCCTCAAATGTTTGATATTTAGTCATCATGAATAGAAATCAGACCTGTTTTTAATCTGAGAAAATCAACTTTTGATTCACAAGATTTGTAAAAAACCATGATCATCAATATACTTGCTTATGACAAATTCCTTGTATGTATAAACTTGCTTGTTGACATGTTGAAGAATGAAATAAAAAAAATTAGAAATAAAAAATTAAGATAAAATCAATATTAAGCGTAAGACAACATTTCTATTTGATTTCTCTATGGGAGACTAATTTGCATATTCAAATATTTTACCTCATTTGCATAATTGTCCAATTAGCATTGTTCCCTAATGGGACGTGTGATATGTGAATCCCAGGCTTCTGCTGGACAGGTCCAATTAGCTGAGGATTTATAGCAGTATTGTTCCTGAAGATCTCCGTGACAATTGTCGTCTGGAGTTGTGATACTTTTCAAGATAACTTTGGAATTGATCATAATTTCCTAAAATATTTGAAGGAGAGTTATGTGTGGGATTTTGATCAACATATCTCTTTGAAATATTTTCTGAAAATTGCTTTTGTTAGAGAGATATCATCAAAATAGTCAGATGGTTTTGGACGCTACAGAAATAAATGGGTTGATTATGAGTCATAATGTGTCACTGACTATAGGGGGCACTGTATATGTACCCACCTAGCAGGGTTTCAATAGTGGTGCACTCAAGAATTCAAGAATCCTTATTTTGCACAAAACATCTGAAGAAGAAATGTTAGTTTGAGTTCTATAACCAACAACATTCTTTCAGCTATTTTATGAATTTATGGTTGAATTCCAAAGTTATGTTCTAAAAAGTTTCATAGTTAAAGACATGTTGGTAGCTAATTTTGGCAATACAAAACGATGCAAAAAAATGGTAAAATGACTGAAACCCTGGCAAATGGGTACTCATCTGTGAGTACTCAGCAAGAGCTATCCAATAAATACCAACATGACAGCGTTTGGATGGTTTTCAAAAAAAATCTTTGCGTCTTTGTGCTTTGGACGAAAGTAGCCTGTGCATTGCAATAGTTAGATGATGTTATTGTGGGAGGAGCAGTACTCAGCGAGAGCTATCCAATGAATACCAATATGACAGGGTTTGGATGGTTTTCAAAAATCTTCGCATCCTTGTGCTTTGGACGAAAGTAGCCTGAGTATTGCAATAGTTAGATAATTTGGCAATTCAAAATGATGCAAAAAACCTGTAAAATGACTGAAACCCTGGCAAGTGGGTACTCATTTAAGAGTACTCAGCGAGAGCTATCCAATGAATACCAACATGGCAGAGTTTGGATGGTTTGGATGATAGTAGCCTGAGCATTGCAATGGTTATATAATGGGATTGTGGGAGGAGCGGCAGTATATTGTTACACCAGTGGCCTGTCACCACAAACTGCTACTGAGGATCGAGAGAGCGCTGGAATGTTTACACATGTTACATGCTCTCACACCTTGAGCGGAACACATGTAACCACTAATCATCACCGCTCATATCTCGACATTGAGTAGCAGTCAATAGAACTGGCTGATGGCTGGAGCATATGGAACCAGAGCTGAACAAAACAAGTCAGAACTGGACCATACCAAGCGACTCGATTACCTGTATATATATATATATATATATATATATATATATATATATATATATATATATATATATATATATATATATATATATATATATATATATATATATATATATATATAAGCAAGGTACATGATTGGGAACTGCATCCTTTCTAATCACTTACAATGAGATGAGGGGAGAAATGGATCTAACTGAAATCTTGGATTTATTTTGTGACCTGGATTACTAACCTTTAGGATCATTGGAAGAGAAAACGTGTTCACTGATATTGTATTGAAAGAGCAGAGAAATCCTTTACAATTTCATTGGGAGAGCAGAATTATCCCATAGGATTGCATTTACATATCGCAGGACAATGCTGAAATGCAAAAATAACATAGGATTGCATTCGAAGAGGAGAAAAATCTTTTAGGATCGATTGCAGAGAAAAGAGAAGTTATTCTATAGGATTGTAGAAGAAAATATCACACAGGAGTGTGTTTGGAAAAAGAAAAATATTCTTTTCTGATGTATTGGGAGAGCAAAATATTCTGTAGGATTGCATTGCAAAAAAAATAATTTAAAAACACATCAATAAGAAAAATTGAAGAATCTGAGAATCAGAAGTAGGGAAAATGAACATTATGATGAAAACATCCAAACTTGTTTTAGGTATTTGTTATGAATATGATACTCTTTTTAAGTGAGCAAGTTGTATTTGGAAAACTAGTCAATGTTATGGTTTTAGGAACATGTTTTTCAAATCCTAGTGAACAGGAAAATTTATCATTAGAAAAGTAGTTAATGTTATGGTTTTTGGAATGTGTTTTTTACATCCTATCCATTAAGAACAAGAAGCGTTATCATAAGAGTTAATGTTATGGTTTTAGGAATGTGTTTTTTACATCCTATCGATTAAGAACAAGAAGCGTTATCATTAGAGTTAATGTTATGGTTTTAGGAATGTGTTTTTCACCTTCTTAAGTGAACAAGAAGAGTTATCATTAGAAAACCAGTTAATGTTATTAAACAAGAGGCCTATGAATAACAAACTCCATGCACTCCAGATGCTTTGCAATGATTAAAGTCAGAGTGTTAGATTCAGTGTAAATATTTACCCAGGCCAGGGCCGGGTCTGAAGCCAGCCAGTGGTGGTATTTTATACGCACTGAGTGTGTTTATTTTAATGTGTTGGTAAGAGAGCTTGTGGGGTGAGGAGTTAGGGGTTAGGGAGGGGGGGGGGGGGGGGGGGTACGGAGGGACAGATGTAACAGGCAGCATTGGACACATATTTAACCCTTCTGTAGCTATTGGCTAATTTTGCCAATACAAAATGATGCAAAACCCCTGAAAAATGACTGAAACCCTGGCATATGTGTTCTCACCTGAGAGAACTCTGTGAGAGGTATCTAATGAATATCAACATGACAGGGTGGTATTTTATACGCACTGGGTGTGTTTATTTTAATGTGTTGGTATGAGAGCTTGTGGAGGTGAAGAGTTGGGTTAGGAGGGGGGGGGGGGGGGGGGTAAGGAGGGGGCAGCCAGTGGTATAGGGATGTAACTTTGTGAGATATAGCAAATGTCAGAATGTTTATTAACCCTTATGCTGGTGGTGGTTGATTTTGCCAATACAAATGATGCAGAGGAGTTTTCGTAAGACTGTTTATCAAACAGCTAGACTGATGTTAGAACCTCCGGTACGTCAGCTTTGTATTTCTGAAAAACTATCTCAATAGTTGATGATTTGATAGTGAACTTTGTATTGATACGGCCCTTACCAAACATTGTTGGGACTTCCTGGAAATTTCGGGACATTTTCCTAGGAAAATCCTACAAATTTCTTGGTATTCTAAGCTTCATCTTGTAAGGCTGATTGTTAATAAAGCCAAATATATAAAAACTAAAAATTCCTGGCATTTTCCTAGTATTATCCTAGGAATTCCTGGGTATTCCAAGCTTCATTAGGTGAGAATTTTTTATGTCTTAGATGACAAATCATGCACATCTTGATTATTCTATAGAGGGATGTAAGCTTCATTTTGTAAGGCTTTGCTCCCTTAACCCTTTTACTGCTGAGATTATTTTCGTCCAATACACAAAAAAGCAAATAATAATGAAAATCATCAGAACCAAGTCGTGTGGGAACTCATATGAAAGCTCTCGCTAAGCACTCTCAGATGAGTACCCATTCGCCAGGGTTTCAGGCATTTTCAGGGTTTTTGCATCATTTTGTAATAGCAAAATTAGCCAGCAGCAGCATAAGGGTTAACTGTATGTCTTTGATGACAAATCTTACACATCTGGAATATATAGAGGGATGTAAGCTTGGTTTTTGTATGGAGTATAGAATGACTCATTATGCGGATTAATGTCCCTGTAACCCTAGACTCGTAACCGCTCAAGAGATTAGTGGAAGAGAAATCAGAGCTGATACAATCTTAACCCATTAATGCTCAGAGCGGCCAAAACAGGCCTGACAATTTTGGAAATATTTTTCTAACAAAAGCATTTTTGGGAAAATAATTGAAGGTAAAATGTTAGACAGAAGTCAAACAACAACTCTCCTTCAAATATTTTGTGAACTTTTGCTTTATCCCAAAGTTATTTTGAAAAATATGAAAGTAGCAGACGATACTTCCTAGAGGATATCTGAGTGTGAATGGGTTAACATAGAGCTCCATCACAGAAAGTCAAAGTACTCTGGCAGAAGTTTGGACTTTTTTGTGACGATTGATGTTTCTGTGGGATGTATGGATATTTGAAAAAAATTTGATTCAAAAAGTTCCAGTCGATCCTTGCTCAATATTAATGTTTCCATGGAAAGGTGGGTCTTTGTGTTCTCCTCGTGGAATCCTATCTAGAGTAGGGCAGGAAGATATTAGTTAGTGGCCACTAGCAGCATGGCAGTTTTGATAGAATCTTTCAAGCTGAAGCATAATTGAGGAAATATTTGAAGGAGATATGTATATTAAAACACTTTCAACAACTCTCCTTCAAATTTTTTGCAAAATCATCTTCAATTCCTAAGTTATCATCAAAGGTATTATAGATCCAGACGATAATTTCTTGAGGAACTTAAGCATTATTAACCCATTAACACTCAGAGCAGCCAAAACAGGCCTTACAATTTTGGAAATAATTCTCTAACAAAAGCGGTTTTGGGAAAATAGTTGAAGTAGAAATGTTAAAAAGAAGTCAAACAACAACTCTCCTTCAAATATTTTGTGAAGTTTTGCTTTATTCAAAAGATATTTTCAAAAGTATGAGAGTAGCAGACGACAATTTCTAGAGAAACTCCCAAGTGTGAATGGGTTAATAGAGCTCAGTGCTGTATGGACACTGTTTGTAGTTGGATTGACGTATGATCTCGGTATGAGCAAGGCGCGAACTGCAAATTATTTGCCACAAATTATCCAACTCCAAAGCAAGTTGAAGTATGAAGCCATATTGTGGGATGTAGTTTTATTTGATGACTTTGCCATCTGTGGCGAGGCAAGCAGCTTAAGGAAGTCAAGAGATTAGGACATTGCTCCGTAGATTTATAGATTTATAAGTAATAAATCCCTGAAATGAACAGATTAACAGATTAACCCAAATAAATTAATCCAGTGGGTGTAAGTGGTGAAAGAATACAGTGAAGGGCAAAAGTATAAATAGATATTGACTTCCGCTGACAACTACTCATGATGAATATTGCCTCAACCCATTAATGCTTGAGAGTTACTCCAGAAATTGTCGTCTGGATCTATAATACTTTTGTAAATAACTTTGAAATTAAGAAAGATTTTACAAACTATTTGAAGACGAGTTGTTGGTTATGTCCTGATTAACATTTCTCCATCAAATATTTTCCTAACTTAGCTTTTTCCTGCTAGTTTTTATCGAAGTTGTTTGGCTGTTTTTGGTTTGCCCCTGTAAGCATAAATGGATTAGCGTAGGCAGAGTAATTGATAAATCACCATAAAAAGGCAATTAATTGATTCAGGACACAAGTCATGTAGAATGCACTTATGAAATCCGCAGTCGCTAGGAGTTGGTGCTAAGTGTTTGAACAAATCTTTCCCATATTACAGTTTGATTGTAATTCAATAATTCCAGAACTTTTCATAACAGGATTGCCATGATTTATACTTGATGAATCTAATCCTAAGCGCTGTGCGCAAAATAGTCGCATGAGGTCGAACTCAAGAACCTTAACCCATTCACACTCAGATTTGCTCCAGAAAGTATCGTCTGCTACTCTCATACTTTTGAAAATAACCCGCAAATAAAGCGAAAGTTCACAAAAAATTTAATGGGGATTTATTGTTTGACTTCTGATGAACATTTTTCCTTCAAATGTTTTCCCGGAAAATGCTTTGTAATGATAATATTTCCAAAATTGTCAGGGGTGTGTTTTGGTCGCTCTGAGTGTAAATAGGTTAAGGTAAGGAATGGAATGATGATTGTGTTTGTATAACGCCATGACAACCAGCAGAGGCTGAGATATTCATGTAACCAAGGAAACATAGGATATATTTATTATCACATGGGAGTTTTTTCCTGTTTCTAGGTTAACGCAGATTTCTGAACACTGAACACAGAACCCGAAAATCGTACAAAAAACATACTTATTCGCCGAAAAGTTTTTGGGAACTTTCTCCAACAAATAGCAGGTACATTGACTTCGGAAAATTATTTTGTCTGAGAGGATATTTTATTGTGACATGGGATCTATGACGTCTATGTTTTAAGACTCAGGAAAGTGGTTTTATCTCATCGAAGCTCAGTGTGGCCGGAAGCAGCCTGACAATATTCATTAAATCTTTCAAGGAAAAGCAAAGTTGGAAAAATATTTGAAGGAGAAATGTCAAATAGAACACTACCAAGAACTCTTCTTCAAATATTTTGTGAAATCATCCTTAATTTCCAAGTTATTGTAAAAAGCATCAAAGATCCAGACGACAATATCTAGAGGAACTCTCAAATATGTATACATATGGATTAAAGGGTCTAAACCTGATGACGAATTACTGGATGCAGTTTTGATTAACACCATGAGTTGTAGTCGCTGTAGAAAATGTGGAAAAATACGAAATACGCGCAAGGTAAGAGCGAGAACTATTTAGACTATTTGTCGCATGGGTCAATTTCAAATATAGGTTCATAGAGTTGTTAACCCTTATGCTACGGGTGGCTTATTTGGCCAATACAAAATGATGCAAAAAGCCTGAAAAGTGATTGAAACCCTGGCACATGGGTACTCATCTGAGAGTGCTCAATGAGCGCTTTCCAATGAATACCAGCATGACAGGGTTTAAATGGTTTTCAAAAGACTTTGCGTCCTTGTGCTTAGGACGAAATAGACTAAGCTTTGGAAAGGTTAACCCCTAAAATTCTGAGGCTACATCTAAACCTTGCCAAGTTGGTATCCACTGGATAGCTCTCGCCGAGTATTCTCAGATCTGTACCCACGTGCCAGGGTTTCGGAATTGTTTCAGGTTATTTTGCATCATTTTGTATCGGTCAAATTTATTACCAGCAGCATAAGGGTTAAATTTTGAAAAGAGAGAGCTAATTATGTTCTGTTGTTCAATGTTATTTTATGCTGTAGTACGTTTTGAGCTTCATGAAAATAAACATTTAGAATCATAGATTAGGCTTCTGATAATTTTTAAAAACCCAACAATATTCAAGTACAATGAATAATTTATTGTTTTTGAAGGTGAGTGAGGTTGTACACGGCATCCAGCGATCAAAACCTGCAGGAAGTAATTATCTTCGTATTTTAACCCTTATGCTGCTGGTTGCTATTTTTTCAATACAAAAGGATGCAAAAAAAATGAAAAATGACTGCAACCTTGGCATGTGGTTACTGTTCTGAGAGTACTCAGTGAGAGGTATCTAATGAATACCAACATGACAGGGTTTAGATGGTTTTTCAAAATTCTTCACATCCTTGTGCTTTGGACGAAAGTAGCCTCAGCATTGCAAGGGTTAATACTTATGGACTAGGAAGAAGTGATTGTGAATATTGGCTTATTGCCTGGCTTTAAATTAACCCATTCATTCCTGTAGTGCCCAAAACCGCCTGACTATTTTAGCAATATCTCTTTGAAGAAAGCAATTTTCAGAAAAGATTTGAAAGAGAAATGTGGATCAAAATCCAACGCAAAACACTCTTTCAAATATCTTGTGAATTTATGATTGATTCTGACGTTATTTTTGAAAACATCAACGGTCCAGACGACAATTCTCAAGAGATCTCTAGGCAGGAATAGCTTAACCCACTCAGGGCAGTAGCAGCCAAAATCACCTGACTATTTTAGCAATATCTCTTTACCAAACAAAATATCTAGAAAATATTTGATGGAGAGTTGTTCATCAGATCTCTATCTAGAATTCCCGTTCAAACATTTTGCTAATTTATGCTCCGTTTTATAGTTATTTCTATATGCATGACAGGTCCAGACGACACTGGTCAAGTAGATCTCTAGGCAGGAATGGGTTAAAGTGCTCTCCTAGGAATGCTAGGATGTTACTGTCATGCTCAGTTCAAATTCCTCGCATACCTATCCACTGTCCTCCTGGTGGCTGCAGTCTGGGCTCCACTGTTTTCATCAACAAATCTCCTATCAAAACAAAAAGAATTTATCTGACTTTCTTTTATTCGATTGTTGAAGGCATCTATTCACTGTCACAGCGTGTAATCTGATGGGAACGCAAATAGATTTAACCCTTTAATGCCCACAAATGCAGCCTGACAAGTAAATGTATACATATATATATGTATATGTATACATATATATGTATATATATATATATATATATATCCGGCCTCGTGCGATACGACTGGCTGAACGCAGATACCAGGCCGTATCCCTTTTTTACAAGGAGGATAACGAATTTATCATCAGCTCCCCCCCCCCCCCCCCCCCCCCCCCCACAATAGTTGTATTGTTGGCAATGGGCAAATTTCACAATGGAACCTAATGGGTAAAATTAACATTATGCAGAGTTGAGGCAAAAAGTACGTTCATCTATACT
>OZ012699.1:2261435-2312314 GCA_963942565.1 Maea johnstoni
AACCATTTGAAGGATAGTTTAATCCTTCCAATGCTGGGTCTGCTTTGGTCCAAAGCACAAGGATGCAAAGATTTTTGTAAACCATCTAAACCCTGTCATGTTGGTATTCATTAGATAGCTCTCGCTGAGTACTCTCAGATGAGTACCTATGTGCTAGGGTTTCAGTAATTTTTTTAGGATTTTGCATCATTTTACATCGGCAAAATTGGCCACCAGCAGCATAACCCTTCCAATGCTTAGGCTACTTTCGTCCAAAGCACAAGAACGCGAAGATTTTTGGAAACCATCTAAACCCTGTCATGTTGGTATTCATTTGACAGCTCTCGAAGTTCCATACAAAAATGATTTTTCTACAGTATAAGAATGCATAGAAAACCTAAAATATCTTAACTAGTTGTTTAGCAGAGCAGTGAAACGCAGCAATGTGTAACAGAGAATGAAATGCCTGAGCTATTTCTGTTACTTTTTCTCTGGTATTTAAGGTCAAGGAGGCATTTGTGGTTTCATATTTTACCCCCTCCCCTGGCTACAATGCCTCTGCCCAGTATAGTTTGAAAGATGCTGTGCCGTGCTGTGCGATGAGTCTTGAAGAAAGTTTTATCATAATTGGGGTCCACCTGTTTCTGAATGCCTTATGATCTGTAATATGGCCCCACACCAACATACAAAATACACACACATGAACATATACACACAACACATTCACAACACTCACACACAACATGTAACACAACACACACCCAGCACATACACAACATATACACACAACACACGCACAACACACGCACATTGATTATGTCTATTTTGAAAGATAATTATTTGCTATGTAATGAGTCTTGAAGAAAGCTTTATCATAATTGGGATCCACCTGTTTCTGAATGCCTTATGATCTGTAATATGGCCCATAATAAACACAACACATACACACCATAATACACAAACATCAACATACACACAAACACAGCACACACAACTCTCACACACACACAACATACACACACACAACACACACAACTCTCACACACACAACATGCAACACATACACAACACACACACACACAGCACACACATAACACACACACACACATCAACATACACACACACAACACACACAACTCTCACACACAACATGCAACACATACACAACACACACACACACAGCACACACATAACACACACACACACATCAACATACACACACACAACACACACAACTCTCACACACACAACATGCAACACATACACAACACACACACACACAGCACACACATAACACACACACACATCAACATACACACACATAACACACACACAACTCTTACACACACAACATGCAACACATACACAACACACAAACACAGCACACACATAACACACACACATCAACATACACACACAACTCTTACACACACAACATGCAACACATACACAACACACAAACACAGCACACACATAACACACACACATCAACATACACACACAACGCACACACATCAACATACACACACGACACACCAATCACATACAAACAACACACACATATCAACGTACACACACACAAACAAATCACGTACAAACTATTTGTTTGAAACATCCCACACACATCAACATACACGCACACTTACATACTGTCAGAGGTTAAGCTCAGTCCACCTGTCCGCTTATCTTGCCTGTTCAGTCAGTGATCAATGCTACAACTACTATCCCTGTCAACCACACACTGTAACACACACCGACACAGACACGCTCACTTGTAGCCTTCTATCAGAGAGGCACTCACTCATATGTTTCTACAGCATACCTATCCGCTCCAGGCCAAGGCAGGATAATTCTTTGACTGCATGTAGTCAGTGCACAGCTACAGGTGTAAACTATATGATTGGCGGTGACAATTCCAGGATTTCTGTATAGGGGGATCATTCTGCATGAGGGGGTTTGGTTTCTACAGAGAGGTAGACAATTGTTTTGCAGCCAAATTGAAGAAAAATGACAACCCAGTCCTGATATGTTTACTAGCCCTGGGATAGCTGGATACCCTTGTCCACCCTTGTGTTAACTTGAACTAGTTTGAACACCCTGGCCACCTTGGTGCCGGGTAACAGAAAAGCTTTAAGAGAGACCAAATACATATGAATATATAGAATTAAATCCTAGCCTCAGGTGACGTGAAACACACATCTCCTTACCTCTCCCTCGCTCCCTCTAAGCTAGCGGCAGCGGCGGCGGCAGATAAAAAGTTGCGGATCATGCCTAACCTAGTTAATAGAATATCAGTATCATGTAACCACCACTCGATCTACTTCTAAACACTAGCCTCAAGATCTTCCTACAAACTCTCCTTTCTGCTACTTGGAGTACCTTCTACATAGAAACGTGGAGATCATGCAAACTTCAGTGTGATTTTGTCTCATGGAGTGATTTGTGTTCATTGGGACTTAGGATCTAGGAGCCTCGGAGGGCAGTATTTGTTCGATCATGTTTTCAAACACAATTGGAGTATGACCTGGATATTGTATGACAGACACAATGGCCACAGTAAGACAACCTGTGCGGTACGATAAGAGACTACCTGCACTTAACTCTTCCAATGCTGAGGCTACTTTTGTCTAAAGCACAAGGACGCAAAATCTTCTGAAAACCATTTAAACCCTGTCATGTTGGTACTCATTGGAAAGCTCTCGCAAAGTACTCTCAGATGAGTACCCATTTGCCAGGGTTTCAGTCATTTTTAAGGTTTTTTGCATCATTGTATGATGACCAAATTAGCCACCAGCAGCATAATGGTTAATATAATTTAATGGAACATTTGAATTCTAAGGAGTTCCTTAGAATTTCTCAGGAAAATCACAGGATTTCCCAGGAAGTCTCAGCTATATTTGGAAAGGGTAGGTTCCTAATCCCCAATTGATAACCTATCTTTTTACCCCCTGAGAGTTGATCAATCATAGTGTAGTACTATCAATCACCTATAGGTGGCTCTGATGGTCCTACCCCTAATGGTTTCACATACTCGGACAAAGCGTCATTTGCAATTTCAAATCTGTCTGGTTGTACTTGATGGTTATTTTTTTCTGGAGAGATTTTTTCTTATATAACACGATGATATCTCATGTTTTGCTCTGTCTACCTTACAAAGATTCCTTTTGAATAGGTAATAAGTGAATATATCGTATTTCCAATTTTTGGAAAATATTTGGAATTTTCGGCCCCTAAATATCATATTTAGTCCCTCTTATCGAACGGGAATTACATTTAACCATGTAGTTTATGTTTCATGAGTTAACCCTTACAATACTGATGCTACTTTCATCCGAAGCACAAGGACACAAAGATTTTAAAAAAAAACTAAACTCTTTCATTTTGGTATTCAATAGGTAGCTCTCGCTGAGTACTCTCTGATGAGTACCCATATGCCAGAGTTTCAATCATTTTTCTGTTTTTTTGCATCATTTTGTATTGGATAAATTACCCCCCAGCAGCAAAAGGGTTTTCAAATGAGAATAACATTTAACCATGTAGTGTATGATTTATGAGTTAAATCTCTGCATCCTCCTGTGGATTGATAGGTTTATCATTTTGAAAGCATTGCTGGTGTCTACATACAGGATATATAGTGTTATGATAGCGTTGTTGTGCTGTGGAAAAGTTTGTGCTACCGTAAATTCTCAGTAATTTGGGACACTTTAATATTTACAATTTTTATGTGTTCAGGGTGGCCCATGTTTTCCGAAAAATACCTTACTGCTGTATCAGCAAGATTTACAGCTAGGTCTTTATTTTGCGAAATAGAAACTGGGGATAGATTGAGGGTTGTCCAGATTTCACATTAATCATTTTGCAAAATAATTAAAGTGGCCCAAATTCCTAGGATGGTCTAAATTTCCGAGAATTTACGGTAGTTCATATGGCATTACTTCCACTGCCTGGTTTAATGTTATACAGTGATTGCTTGAGTTGACAGCAGAAATGTACGTGCTTGTGTAGCCGCCAAAACCGCCAGACTATTTTGGCAATATCTCTCTAACAAAAGCAATATTTAGAAAATATTTGAAGGAGAATTGTTCATTAAAGCTATATTCACAACTCTCCTTCAAGTTTTTCCTGAATTTATGCTTTATTCCAGAATTATCTCTAAATGTTATATATGTCCAGACGACATTCGTCAAGTAGATCTTCAGTCATGATGAATGGGTTTAATTAAGTGTATCAAAGCTTAACCCATTGACATTGGAGGCTTACTCACCACCTACATACATACATGGCTTACATGCTACTTTTTTTTTTTTTGAATATATATTTTGAGTAAGATTTGTTGGGCTGTTGTTTCTTTAGATATTTTGTGAGTTTATGCATAATTCTTAAGTTAGTTTCAAAACTCACATATAACGACAGGTACCAGTACTCGACACAATATTAAATATTGAAAATTGATTTTGTTTTAGAGATAATTTAACACCAAATTAGTCATGCAGTTTTGGGCGTTACAGGCATGAATGAGTACCTGCCTTATCTGCATACTTACAGGTGGTCAGAACGGGCAATGGTAGGATTATGGTAAAAGGAAACTTCTAATTGAAGCATCACAGGGCTCGACGCTAAGGGTGAACCTATGGTCCCAGGCCAGTAATAATTCCCAAAAACAGCTTTGGGCCAGTAAAAAAAGACCTCAACTGGTCCTACAGGCCCAGTAAACATTTGGAGACATTCTTGTTAAAAGGTTTCCCCCCGAGAATGTCCCCAAATGTTTTGGAAATAAATGAAGATAAAATCTATAAAGATAAATGTTGTGGTGAATTTTATGCAATATTCTTTCTCGTTATGTTAATGAAAAAATGTAGGACCAGTAAAAAATTTGCAGGACCAGCAGATGCTAGGTGTTACTGGTCCTACAGGGCCAGTATCATTTTGAGTTAGCGTTGAGGCCTGCATCATCTTTGGTTTTACATAAAAACATGGTCCACCAGTCAGGGTATTTTTGATAAGAAGAAACACCTGTATTATAGATATCTATATACTTTTAGGAAGGAAAGGGTTAATTGGGAGATGACCTTTTCTCTATGTATCCTGTTATGGCTATTTATATCATGTAGGTCAGACATGTAATCCCATGGACACTTCAGATATGACAAGTAGCTTTTGAAACTTTTATATATATATATATGTATATATATATATATTTATATATATATATATATATATATATATATATATATATATATATATATATATATATATATATATATATATATATATATATATATATGTATATATATATATATATACATATGTATATATATATATATATGTATATATATATATATATATATGTATATATATATATATGTATATATATATATATATATATATATATATATATATATATATATATATATATATATATATATATATATATATATATATATATATATATATATATATATAGAGATAGATAGATATATATGTATATATATATATATATATATATATATATATATATATATATATAGATATATATATATATATATATATATATATATATATGCATGCAAAGCTCTAAGTGCTGTCATGTTGGTTTTCATTGGAAAGCTCTCACTGAGCACTCTTAGATGAGTACCCATATAGTTCAGTCATTCTAAAGGTTTTTTGCTTCATTTTATATTGGCCAAATTAGCCACGAGCAGCATAAGGGTTAATTCTCAATTAAATAGATTCAGACAGGACTTGTCAAGGAGGTCTTTACCGCATGATTAGGTTAAGTATGTCATGTATGTATATCTTTTGAAGTTTCTCTTCATCAAAGTAAGCAGTAAGGTCACAGCCATCAACTCTTCCTCAGCTGACAGCTGGATATCTTTATTTACTGTATAAGTTATGGTGGTTTTGTATGGGTTGATCCAGTGCTTTTGGAAAGGGCACTATATCAAATATCAATTCATTCAAGAAACTATACCTTGAAGAACAATTTTCGACTCTGTGGCCTGAAGCATGAAAGGTATGATCCTTTTGTTTGAGGGCCACAACGAAAATCAAATCCTGTATCTGACTGTGTTACTCTTATGAAGTATAGATTATTATTATTATTGTTATTATTATTATTTTTATTATTATTATTATTATTATTATTATTATTATTATTATTATTATTATTATTATTATTATTATTATTAATATTATTATTATTGTTATTATTATTATTATTATTATCATTATCATTATTATTATTATCATTATTATTATTATTATTATTATCATTATTATTATTATTATTATTATTATTATCATTTGTATAAATATATTGTTGTATTAGAATCTAACAGTTTCGTATTGATAGCATTATAATTCCTTCAGAAATCTACCGTTACAAATGTCATTATATTTAACGGTTGCTCTACAATGGCAGAAAAAGTGATGATAAAACAAAATTCCGAATTCAATGAGTTCTCGATGTGATAGACCTGATAACAATGTCTAGTAGCTCCATACTGAATGCACCCAGCTGCCGATAGTATAATTAGAGCTGAAAAGCTGATACAGCAGATGAAAACACTGATAAATGCTCTGTTTTCTTTGGCCCGGAAATAAGAAGACTTAATTAATTATCGGCTTATGTAGACAAAATCTCCGCATAACATATTTGGAATGTTACAATACTGCCAGGGGAAACGATAATAGTCCTAGTTTGTTTTTCATCCACGACCAGGGAAGGAAATTTATAATTCTTACACTATAATTCCTCTTAATGCTTATTCTATTAATTTTTCTGACAGCAGTATTAATAAATTAATAAGTGAATGAATTTAATGTGCCTCCTTTAGAATTTGATAGATTAATAAACATAAAAAAAAAATTAATTATGATACAAATAATATATAAACATGCAAATGATTAAAGGAAAAATAACTAAAACAAAAATAAAATGTGCAGTGGATGAAATGATACACTTGTCTTATTGTCTTTTATCTGACTTTCTAATCATTTTCATCTCATAAACACTAGTTCATGTTTATAAGAATAAATGTGTTTAACCCATTTATGTCTGTAGCTGCCAAAACCGTCTGAATATTTTGGTGATTTCTCTTTAACAAAAGCAATGGTTGAAAAATATTTGAAGGAGAGTTGTTCATTAAAACTTTATCTACAACTCTCCTTCAAATAGTTTGCAAATTAATGCATCATACTGAAGTTATATCTAAAAGTATGACAGGTCCAGACGACACCGGTAAAGTCAACCTCCAGGCATGAAAAGGTTAAGCATGCTGGATACAGCAAAATATAATAAATTTTGTAGAGTTGAATATGGATTTATTTCTTGAAAATTGGGAAAGTTCACCCAAAAGTGTAAGTGGATGTTGACACTTTCTTGCTGACACATTATGTGTGAAATTTAAAATCTGAAGATAATTTATCTTTCTATAGTTGAATTGTCCGCATATGGCCAGCATGTGTGTAGCTATCTTGTGCTGTCTGAGGCTGATATTTACTCCGGGAGATAAATCTACGTAGCTAGGTGAACACCATGGACAGGCACTTCAGATAATTTTTTATCAAGAACTTGTCTGTCTCAGTGACCAAGGGTGTTCAAGCACAACATTGTTGTGCCCCAGAGCCCCGGGGCACAACAATTTATGGTGGGTGCTGTGGCAGGGCTTGATGCTAACAGTGGACCGCTGGCCCCAGGCCAGTAAAAATTCCCAAGTACAGCTTGATAGGCCAGTGAAAAAAGATCTCAACTGGTCCTACAGGGCCAGTAAACATTTAGGGACATTCTTGTTAACAAGTTTCCCCTCAAGAATGTGCCCAAATGTTTTTGAAATGAATAAAGATAAAATAGATAAAAATAAATGATGTCAGTGAATTCTGTGAAATGTCTTTTTCTTGATATGTAAAAGAAAAATTTGTAGGACCATTAAAAGATTTTCAGGACACAGGTCTAACGAACCTAGTAGTGACACCTAGTGTAAGAAACTTAAAGTTATATCAATTAGGCCTATTGGAAGTGGGGTGGTGTTTTACTGTAGGGGGCCACACCGTCCACCTAGACTATTTGGTACCTGGTAACTGAAAAAACATTACAGAAAAAATGACAGCTTAGAAATCGAGGCTAATTTTGAGACCTCTGTCGCGCGCGCATTGTGACAATGCAACAGTTTGACACCTTTGATTTTCTTGGTATTTCACACTTTTTGGTAAATTTTTGTCCTGTATTTCATTTTTGTCACTGTTTTTTTCCAGAACACGATAATTAACGCGGAGAAGTTGCTTTTCAATATCATTTTTGTCCTGCATTACATGATTTTCATTGTATTTTGTAAATTTTCATATTTTTTCATATTTTTCATGATTTTCTTTGTATTTTGCAAATTTGAAATATTTTTGTCCCGTATTTCATTTTTGTCGTTGTTTTCTCCAGAACACGATCACTAACGCTGAGAAGTTGCTTGCGGCTGCGGACGAGCTGGCGCAGACGGGAGAATGCGACCCTCAGGAGATCTACAAGGAGGCGCAGGAGCTGGAGGAGCGAATGCGCAACTTTCTCGCCAAGGTGGAGCGCCGACACAACCTCCTGGATATGTCAGTCGCCTTCTACACACACAGCAAAGAGGTAAGATCAACTGCAAGTTAAAAATCGCTATTTTGAGCTTAATTGTGGGCCATGTTTTCATGCACAGCAAAGAGGTAAGGGCAAATACAAGTTTAAAAACCCTCTTTTATGCAATGTTTGCCACGTTTTCGCAAACAGCAAAGGGTTAAGCTGAACTGCGAGTTTGTGAGAAAGTTTATAGTGACTTAGGGTTAGGCGGTGGTTTTACTCGGGTACTCAGGTGTCAAGACACAACCTCCTGGCCATGTCAGTCGCCTTCTACACACACAGCAAAGAGGTAAGTGCAAATGAGAAAGTTGCCAGTGACTTTGCCGCAATATGGCAGAAAAAAATGACGAAAATAGAAATTTAACTAAAAAGTAGAAAACTTAAAAAACTTTAAAAAGTTTTTAATGAAATAACTCTTTTACCACAATAAACTCGACACAACCTCCTGGACATGCCAGTCGCCTTCTACACACACAGCAAAGAGGTAAGCGCAAACGCAGTTAAGAAAACCTAGCGATAGGTACTGGTACTTGATACCAATTTCAGTATCGAAAAGAAAAAAGTATGGTATGCTACCAAATACCAGTATCGTAAGGAATACCAGTATCGTAAGGGAAAAAGTATCATATCGGAAAAAGTTGAGTATCAGATTGTATCATTTAAGATTTAAAATAAGCTCAACTGCTAGTTAAAAACCCTCTTTTGTGCAGTGTGGACATGTTTTTGTAAACAGCAAAGAGGTTAGCTCAATTGCAAGTTTGTGATAATGTTGCGAGTGACTTGAGGTAAGCGGTGGTTTTCGCCGGGTACTCAGGTTTCCTGAAACAACCTCCTTGATATGTCAGTCGCCTTCTACACACACAGCAAAGAGGTAGGTTAAAAAAACACTATTTTATGCTATGTTTTACCATGTTTTCACACAGAGTAAAGTGGTAAGCGCAATGAAAAAGTTGCCAGTGACTTAACTGCAATATGGCAGAAAAAATGACGAAAATCTCAATTTAACTGAAAATTAGAAAACTTAAAAAACGTTATAAAGTTTTTAATAAGACCTCTTTTACCACAATAAACTCGACACAACCTCCTGGATATATGTCAGTCGCCTTCTACACCCACAGCAAAGAGGTAAGCGCAATGAGAAAGTTACCAGTGACTTAGCCGCAATATGGCAGATAATCTAAATTTAACTGCAAATTAGGAAAACTTTAAAAACTTTAAAAAGTTGAAAAAAAACAACAATCTCTTTTACCAAAATAAACTTGACACAACCGGCCCGATATGTCAGTCGCCTTCTACATGCACAGCAAAGAGGTAAGCTCAAATGAAAGTTTGTGAGGAAGTTGTCAGTGACCTACCACTGGTTAGTCACAACTTAGCTGCAATATGGCAGAAAAAAGGAGGCAAATCAAAATTTAAGTGCAAGTTAGAATGCCCCTCTTTTATGCAAAATTAACATCATCATCGTAACTATCTTCATTTTTCACCATCATCATAACGATTGTGCTGTTTTCATAGTTATCAGCATCATCGTTCCTGTCACCACGATATTATGAGAACACAATACATGGTAATTATCCCCACAGCGGAACTAGATAGGTGGCGCCACTAGTCATTGGCGCCACCTATCATCATTTGTTTGTGTAAATTATTTTATTATGTCATGGTTCTCTATGAGATGGTACCTTCTGGTAGGCAATTTGTATTTGTGTGTTATGCATGAATAAAGGTATTAATTTGCGTCGTGTTTTTCAGTTGACATCGTGGTTTGACGAACTGAAGGGGGAGCTACAGAGCTGTGAGATCGCGGAGGCCGTAGAGGGCGCTGAGGAGCTACTGGAGCAGTTCAACCAGCAGAAAGAGGCGACGGTCGACGCCACCATCAACACGCTCAGCGAGGGGGAGAACCTCCTCGACCAACTCAGGTCAGTCAACACTTACAATCCCCCTCCTACCCTCCACCCACCCCCCACCATCAACACGCTCAGTGAGGGGGAGAACCTCCTCGACCAACTCAGGTCAGTCAACACTTACAATCCCCCTCCTACCCTCCACCCACCCCCCACCATCAACACGCTCAGCGAGGGGGAGAACCTCCTCGACCAACTCAGGTCAGTCAACACTTACAATCCCCCTCCTACCCTCCACCCACCCCCCACCATCAACACGCTCAGCGAGGGGGAGAACCTCCTCGACCAACTCAGGTCAGTCGACACTTACAATCCCCCTCCTACCCTCCACCCACCCCCCACCATCAACACGCTCAGCGAGGGGGAGAACCTCCTCGACCAACTCAGGTCAGTCAACACTTACAATCCCCCACCTACCCTCCACCCACCCCCCACCATCAACACGCTCAGCGAGGGGGAGAACCTCCTCGACCAACTCAGGTCAGTCAACACTTACAATCCCCCTCCTACCCTCCACCCACCCCCCACCATCAACACGCTCAGCGAGGGGGAGAACCTCCTCGACCAACTCAGGTCAGTCAACACTTACAATCCCCCTCCTACCCTCCACCCACCCCCCACCATCAACACGCTCAGTGAGGGGGAGAACCTCCTCGACCAACTCAGGTCAGTCAACACTTACAATCCCCCTCCTACCCTCCACCCACCCCCCACCATCAACATGCTCAGTGAGGGGGAGAACCTCCTCGACCAACTCAGGTCAGTCAACACTTACAATCCCCCTCCTACCCTCCACCCACCCCCCACCATCAACACGCTCAGCGAGGGGGAGAACCTCCTCGACCAACTCAGGTCAGTCAACACTTACAATCCCCCTCCTACCCTCCACCCACCCCCCACCATCAACACGCTCAGCGAGGGGGAGAACCTCCTCGACCAACTCAGGTCAGTCAACACTTACAATCCCCCTCCTACCCTCCACCCACCCCCCACCATCAACACGCTCAGCGAGGGGGAGAACCTCCTCGACCAACTCAGGTCAGTCAACACTTACAATCCCCCTCCTACCCTCCACCCACCCCCCACCATCAACACGCTCAGCGAGGGGGAGAACCTCCTCGACCAACTCAGGTCAGTCAACACTTACAATCCCCCTCCTACCCTCCACCCACCCCCCACCATCAACACGCTCAGCGAGGGGGAGAACCTCCTCGACCAACTCAGGTCAGTCAACACTTACAATCCCCCTCCTACCCTCCACCCACCCCCCACCATCAACACGCTCAGCGAGGGGGAGAACCTCCTCGACCAACTCAGGTCAGTCTTCCATTCCCACCAGGGGCATGTGAAAAAGTTGCTAATGACTTGGGGTTAGCCGGAGTTTTTCGCTGGATACTCCAGTTTCCTCCAGCACTTACATCTGGCTTTTCAATTAACTATAATATGGCATAAATGTGACAAAATTGCCAGTTACTTGTGGTTAGGTTTCGAATCTCACTTGGGGCATGTGAGAAAGTTGCCAGTGACTTGGGGTTAGGCGGAAGGTCACAGGGTCCTCAGGTTTCCTCTGCAATATGGCAGAAAAAATGACGAAAAATAAGTAAGTGGTAGTATTGGACCTGGAAAAGGATTAAGATAGATAGGAAAGGATTAAAGGATATGGGAAAGGGTTAAAAGATATGGGAAAGGGTTAAAGCATGTGGGAAAGGGTTAAAGGATATGGGAAAGGGTTAAAAGATATGGGAAAGGGTTAAAGCATGTGGGAAAGGGTTAAAGGATATGGGAAAGGGCAAAAGGGCATGGGAAAGGATTAAAGGATATGGGAAAGGGTTAAAGGATATGGGAAAGGGTTAAAGGATATTGGAAAGGGTTAAATGATATGGGAAAGGGTTGCAGGATATGGGAAAGGGTTAGAGGATATGGGAAAGGGTTAGAGGATATGGGAAAGGGTTAAAGGGTATTGGAAAGGGCTAAAGGATATGGGAAAGGGTTGCAGGATATGGGGAATGGTTAAAGGGCATGGGAAAGGGTTAAAGGATATTGGAAAGGGTTAAAGGATATGGGGAAGGGTTATAGGATATGGGAAAGGGTTTAAGGATATGGGAAAGGGCTAAAGGATATGGGGAATGGTTAAAGGGCATGGGAAAGGGTTATAGTACATGGGAAAGGATTTAAGTACATGCTGAAGGGTTGAAGGGCATGGGAAAGGATTAAACAGACCTGGGAAAGTGTAGAGAGAAATGGCTTGTGAACTATAGTTACGCTTGGCATTAGTCTTGGCAGATATGGAAATCTTCGCTTGGAATATCCTAAGTGACTCCCCATCCAAGAAAAATCTTGCCAAAGGAATGCCTACAGATCTATTTGCTATCAGCTTTAAGTTTCACCTGTGATATGAGGCTAAAACACAATTGATCTATGTCCAGCCCTGTCTTGGCACAAGGGTGAAAAAGAGGTTTGCCCTTCCGGGGGACTGGCAGGGATTCAAGTTAAGTATTTCATACCTTCTTCTTGGGGTCACTAACCCTTACAATGCCAAGCGACTTTCATCCAAAGCACAAGGATGCAAAGATTTAACCATCTAAACCCTGTCATGTTGGTATTCATTAGATAGCTCTTGCCGAGTACTCTCAGATGAGAACCCATATGCCAGGGTTGCAGTCATTTTTCAGCTTTTTTGCATCACTCTGTATTAGCAAAATTTGCTGCCAGCAGCATAAGCGTTAAGTGGTTGAACTAGCCAAAAAGTTGCATGTTGCATGACCTGCAAAATCTGGAAGCAGCCACTCTGTCGGGCTGGCAAGAGAAAAATTGAAGGAAAACCTCATCTACTGAATGTGAAAATGATATCCTACATTCCCTAGCCTAATTCTGAACTGCTGTCTTGCTTGAAGGAAGGGAGGGGGTTGCAGTCTGTCTTAACCCTTCCAATGCTGAGGAGACTTTCGTCCAAAGCATGAGAATGCTAAAATCTTTGAAAAGCAGCTAAACCTTGTCATGTTGGTATTCATTGGAAAGATCTCGCTGAGTACTCTCAGGTGAGTACCCATATGCCAGGGTTCAGTCATTTTCATGTTTTTTGCATCATTTTGTATTGGCCAAATTAGCCACCAGCAGCATAAGGGTTAAATGGCAGAACTGGCCAAAAAGTTGCAGAATCTGAAAGCAGCCACTCTATCGGCTGGCAAGAGAAGATTTGAAAGTAAACCTCATCTACTGAATGTGAAAATGATATCCTACATTCCCTAGCCTAATTCTGAACTGCTGTCTTGCTTGAAGGAAGGGAGGGGGTTGCAGTCTGTCTTAACCCTTCCAATGCTGAGGCGTCTTTCGTCCAAAGCATGAGAATGCGAAAATCTTTTTAAAAAACAGCTAAACCTTGTCATGTTGGTATTCATTGGAAAGATCTCGCTGAGTACTCTCAGGTGAGTACCCATATGCCAAGGGTTCGGTAAAGTTTTTTGCATCATTTTGTATTGACCAAATTAGCCAGCAGCAGCATAAGGGTTAAGAGTCTCTAAGTATTAGGGTGTGTATTGTGTCTAGTCTTGAGCTCGGCAACAGTAGAAGTGATATTGTGTAACACACATCTTGGTTGATTGGGTGGGTCTGAACTTGTCTTATCTTCACTGACTGTATCTGATGGTTAGAAGCTGACTATTCTCTCCCTGGACCGACTGCTGGAGAAATGAAAACCTTATCAGCATGTCTCTCTAGTTCCTGTTTCTGTTAATGCTGTGGACTTCACTTTGGAAACTGGTCCCATAACTGCAGAGCATACTTAAATTAACCCTTTCAATGCTGAGGCTACTTTCGTCCGAAGCACAAGGACGAAAAATGTTTGAAAATCATATAAACCCTGTCATTTTGGTATTCATTGGATAGCTCTAGCTGAGTACTCTTAGATGAGTACCCATGTGCCAGGGTTTCAGTCATATTTCAGCTTTTTGCATCATTTTGTATTGGCCACATTAGCCACCTGACCAGCAGCATAAGGGTTAAAGCTTCCATGGGATACAGGGCTCCCAATCCTTATATAGGACACAGGGCTCCTAATTCTACAAAGGATACAGGGTTCCTACTATCCTTACATGGGATCTTCATAGGATCAAATACTCCTAATCTTTACATAGGATATAAGTCTCCTAAAAAAGTGATGAAAAATGAAATCCAAAGTTCCACTGGTGCCAAAGGTAGCACTCAGCTGCTGGGATGGTTAGTGGGAAGCCCAGATCAAATAAATATTTGCAGTATACAACCTTATGTTCTCACCATGGAGAGCGGTAACCTATGATATTTTGATATTTATCTACCTCATTCACCTATGGCGTACGGGGGTAAGGTGTATCCATTAATTTTGTTATTTTTGGCATATTTAGGTAGCATTTGAAGGCTATCTGGTTGCGGCATGAAAGCGTGTATCATTCTTAGGAAGCCATTTCCCTGTTCTCTCCTTGGGTTATCACTCTCTTTTAATACTACCGTAAATTCTCTGTAATTTAGGACACTTTTTGATTACTACAATTTTTATGGGTTGAGGGTGGCCCGTGTTTTCTGAAAATACATTGCTGTTGTATCAGCAAGATTTACAGCTAGGACCCTATTTTGTGAAATGGCAACTTGCGATAGATCAAGGGTGGCCCAGATTTCCCATTGAACATCTTGCAAAATAATTATTGTGGCCCAAATTTCTATCAGGGACTAATGTTCCTAGAATTTACGTTACAGTGTATGAACTAGACTAGACTCCTAGTCCCTGAAAACTTACCGTTCCCTTCTGAGTTGACTAGCCTGAGTGTGGTATAATTCTAAACAGAGTCGTCTACTCCCCTAATGAGAAAAATGTTAACTAAGGTTCAGAAGGCTGGCTGGCTTGCCCCTTCCAAATTTTTCAGAAAAGGGGGGAGGGGGGGGGGTGCGCTTATTTGGGGTCCGTGTGGTTAAACGGAGGAATATGGTACATTAAATTTTCAGATATTCTTACAGTGCTCTGGGGATAGTTGTGCCAGTAAGCAGGTAGATGGTAGTTTTTGTAATGATAACCTTGCCTGTACGTGAACTGCGATGTTTTTCCTCCTCTCAGATCATAAATCACTCGAAACCTTATCTACCAGCTGCCCGAAATAGAACTAATGATAACTTTTTACTATCTACCCACACGGTATAGGTGAGAATTGTTGTGGAGGTAGACTAGGTTATTAACCCTTGAGATACTGTGTCTATACTTTTATTCAAAGCGCAGTATCGCCAACATATTTGATAATTATCTAAACCCTGTCATATTGGTATTCATTTGAAAGCTCTCACAGTATAGGTGAGATCAGTTGTGGAGGTAGACTAGGTTATTAACACTTGTGGTGCTGAGTCTACTTTTTTCCAATGCACAACATTGCAAACATATTTGATGATAAATATCTCCTGTTGAACCGGCCAACCCAGGTAGTCAGGCAGGGCAAGTTGGACCCAATATCAGATAGTCCCGTTCAGGTTGCCCAGCCAATTTGATACAATTACCTTGTTTAACCTTGACATAGAGACAATAGGTTTTTCTCGCCCATTTTATTTCCGCCTTTACCATTTATGACTTTACAAGGTTGCTGTAAACTATCTTGTTTTTCAAAAGATCCTGTTCTGAATTCTTTGAATGTACCTCTCAATTACTAGTCCCTGGCTAGTGAGTCAACGGTTTCTCTCTACTGCAGTGAGTCTAAAGGCAGTCCTGCCCCATTAACAAGTCATCAGCACCTACTTGATTAGCTAGCAGTTTTTTGGTAGCTGTTTTTAATACTGACTCATGCGCTCAATTGACTATTAACCAGAATAGCTACCTCATTTCCTGCTAGTTGGTGACCTCATAAGGACGACCTTTAACCTCTACCCTCTGACCTCACACATATTTTGGTAGCTCATATGGCCTGAAAACTTTGAAAATAACTCCTTTATTAAGGTACATTTGGAAAATGTTTGAAAAGGCAGTGCTGATCACAAAAGGAATAAAAACTTGCAGTCAATCATTTTGCAAAATATTATTTTGTCATTGAGGTAATTCAACATGTTTCAGACCCTGTCTGTCTTTCTAAATCAGGGTAAACCCAATTATACTCAGACACAGATTGCCAGATGCTGGGTAACTATGTATCAGGATTTTCAGCTATTTGGAATTCTATGGAACTGATGTGAGAAAATATTTTCATCAAAAAATATTCCTATTTTTGTAAATCTATGTTCACAATTTTCCTGTTTGTTTCAGGAGTGAAATGAACACTGAGAAGGGATCCAGTAATGACTACTCACATATTGAAGGTAAGTTCTTATCCCTTTCTATGCCATACACGCACGCGCACACACACACACACACACACACACACACACACACACACACACACACATATATATATATATGTATAATATATATATATATTTATATATATATATATATATATATATATATATATATATATATATATATATATATATATATATATATATATATATACAATCATATATATATATATATATATATAAAAATATATATATATACATATACATATACATACACATTTGGGAGCACAGACAATTGCTCCTGGAGCATCGCAATTTTTGTTAAAGACAATCATTCTAAATTTTTCCATTTTCAGCAATAATAAAGACTTAGATCATTATCAATAGGTGGCATCAATAAATGAAGTTTTTACCTCATCTAATTACGATTCAATTCCTATTTTAAAATGCAGGTGAACCCCATAATAGACTCGTTTGGATATTAGATTAAATTCACAATCGTAATTTTTCTTATGAACCTGTGATATCTTTTACAGGTGTGCTTCAGACTCTTAATGTAATTCTTAAATGAAATTCAAAATCCTAATTCTCCTTACTTACCTGTTGTATTTTTTTCAGGTGTGCTTCAGACTCTTAACGAGAGTCGTACCCAGCTGGATTATTAATGAAATCCAAAATCCTCCTAATTCTGCTAACTTACCTGTTATATTTTTTTCAGGTGTTCTACAGACTCTTAACGAGAGTCGTAACCAGCTGGACGACCTATGGGCCGCTAGGAAACTCAAGCTCGACCTGTGTCTCCAGCTACGACTCTTCGAGAGGGAGGCACTGGAGGTAAGAAAGAACACAACATCGGCACATCTAGTGCTCGCAATCCTTGATCGTCCAAATCTTCGATTAATTAATCGATCGTAATTGATTATTGTCAATTTTAACCCTTGCAATGCTGAGGCTACTTTTGTTCGAAGCACAAGAACGCAAACAATCTTTAAAACCATTGAAACCCTGTCATGATGGTATTTATTGGATAGCTCTCGCTGAGTACTCTAAGATGACTACCCATGTGCCAGGGTTAATAATGTAGTAATGCTTATGATGCTATACATTTTCACTGTGTGTCTCGCCTATTAGGGCTGAAGTTCTGCGTTGATTGCATAGTTCTCGTTTTGCCCACCAGGTGGCGATGAAGGTAGATAGATGGGTTAGTTTCCAGCATGAAGTAAGTTGGGGTTCTGCGCTCAACTATGCTTTTTTATATAACCCATTCATGCCTGCGAGGTTAGGCGGTGGTTTTCGCAGGGTACTCAGCCTTCCTTCACCAGTTACAACTGGCTAGTCACGACTTAGCCGCAATGTGGCAGAAAAAATGGCAAAAATGAAATTCCGAATTTCAAATTTCAAATTCATGCCCGCGACAGCCAAAATCGTCCGACCATTTTGTTAATGTTTCTATGACCAGAGAATTTTTCATGAAATATTTGAAGGAGAAATGTTGGTCTGAATCTAACCCAGGATTCTCCATCGAACATCTCGTGAATCAATGATTTTACCAGAAAGGCTTTAACTGACTACGCTCTTGCCGAATGGTTCTCCATTTCACCAGCAGGTGGCGTTGAAGGCATGTCTACAATGTGTCTCGATTAAGCACCAAAACCTGCACTAATTCTCAATCTACCATGGTTAAAATATGTTGCTATTTTGATTAAGAATTTGGGAGTTCATCAATCAAATGTTCTGTTCAGGTTGTGTTCTTCGGTTCTTTTCTAACACACAATCTTTAACCCATTCACACTTAGAACGGCCAAAACAGACCGGGCAAATTTTGAAATATTTTTCTAATAAAACAATTTTTTGGAAAATATTTGAAGGAGAAATGTTAGTAAGAAGCCAGACAACAACTCTCCTTCAAATATTTTGTGAACTTTTACTTTATTGCCAAGTTATTTTTAAAAGTATGATATTAGCAGACGTGTGATGAAATAAGCAGACGTGTGAATGGGTTAATTTCATTTCTAGTGAGCTTTGAAGATACTCTCCTAACTCCAAACACCCCATTTTAGTGTTTAGTGTTAGGGGGTAAGGCGTTTTGTTCTGCTGTTGAAGTTGATGGTGCTAAATTGCATTCGTTGACTGATTTCCTGTCCAGTGGAATTTGGAACCATCTATCATACTTAAGTCTTTCCTAACTTAAGATTTATATGAACCGTATATCATTCACATTAAGCAAGTACTTTTAAAGAGATAATTTGTTGTTCAATACATATCTTTCAGCATCTACTATCATGTTCAAAGCCTCATTGAATTTATGATGTGGTGAATTCAGGTAATAATTGGAACTATGAATTATGTATTTTTTTCATAAAGTTTCTTACTTTTAAGGGTTGATAGTCTCAGACCCATTCTTGGAATTGGTTAACTTTATACAACCTTTCCTATACTAGAGCAAAAATGACAATTCTATGAGCTTGGATGAAAATAACATCTACTGGCTTGCCCATTCCAAAGTTTTTCAGAGAAAAAGGGGGTACGCTTATTTGGGGTCTGTATGGTTAAATGAAGGAATACGGTAGCTGTAATTGTTTCTATGTGTGAATTTGAGTATTCAAGAAACTATACCTTGAAGAACAATTTTCAACTCTGTGGCCTGAAGCTTGAAAGTTGTAATCCTTTAATCTCAGGGATTATATCAAATCCTTTATTTGACTGCGTTAACGCTCGTGAAATAAAGAATTATTATTAAAGATTATTATTATTATTATTATTATTATTATTGTAATTATTATTATTATTATTATTATTATTATTATTATTATAATTATTATTATTATTATTATTATTATTATTATTATCATTATTATTATTATTATTATTATTATTTTATTTTGATTTTTTATTATTATATTATCATTATTATTATTATTATTATTATTATTATTATTATTATTATTATTATTATTATTATTATGTGTGCCTTTGTGTATTCTAGGTGTGTTTTTACCCCCGTGAAATAAAGATTATTATTATCATTATTATTATTATTATTATTATTATTATTATCATTATTATTATTATTATTATTATTATCATTATTATTATTATTATTATTATTATTATTATCATTATTATTATTATCATTATCATCATTATTATTATTATTCTAGGTGTCTCAGCAGCTGGAGCTGTGGGCGGAGGAACTCCAGCACACGGAACTGAGCACGGACACACAGAAAGCCGAGCAGATCCTACAGATACACAATGACAGCGTCATGCATATGCAAAACTGTACCTTCGAGGTGCTCCAGCGGGGGCAGGATCTATGTCAGGTCAGTCTACGAGCAAGATTTCTTTATAGGTCGCCATGACCTAGTTTTCTTACCATGAGATTTCTATCTAGGTCACTATGACCTAGTTTTCTTACCATGAGGTTTTGTACAAGTTCACTCTGACCTAATATTCTCACCATGAGATTTTTTCCAGGTCACTATGTCCTAATTTTCACACCATGATATTTTCTAGATCACTTTGACCTGAGTTTCCTCATCCTAATATTTTTCTAGGTCACTATGACCTAATTTTCTCACCATGATATTAATTTTTAGGCCACCATGATCTTATTTTTTACCATGATATTTCTCTGTAGGTCATGATGACCTATTTTTCTTACCATGATATTTCTTTCTAGGTCATCTAGCTTTCAGTATACAAGTCTAGATATATATATATATATTTGAGAATTTTTTTTTAAAAAAGCAGATAATCATTATTAACAGTTACAGTTGAAGGTGTTTGTAGTGATTGTAAGTTTTGTTGTATTTCAGTTATTTGAGGGTTCGGGCGTTCAGCTGATGGCGGACTCTCAGCTAGACGCACAGACGCGCATCCAGGTGTTGCTGGAGTTTCTTCACGAGCGGGAGACGGATCTGGAGGAACTCGGAGAGGAAAAACACAACAAACTGGAGCAGTGCGTGCAGCTACGGCACTTCGAGACAGAGGCTAAACAGGTAGGATATCGCATAATAATGATAATGATATTGATATTGTCATTTGATATTGCGCCCTTTCCATATAAACATGCTCAAAGGCGCTTTACATTCATTGTCAAAGGATAGATGTTGATATCCACATAGTTATTTGATAAATACATCTTTGAACAGATGTGTTTTCAGTTGTCGTTTGAAGATTGCCACACTCCCAGCTGCCCGAATATTATTTGGGAGCTGATTCCATACAAGTAGGATTGGATACTCTTAACCCTCCCAATGCTGAGGCTACTTTCATCCAAAGCACAAGAACGCAAAGATTTCTGAAAACTATCTAAACCCTGTCATGTTGGTGTTTATTGGAAAGCTCTTGCTGAGTACTCTCAGATGAGTACCAATTTGCCAGGGTTTCAGTCATTTTTCAGCTTTTTTGTGTCATTTTGTATTGGCCACCAGCAGGATAAAGGTTAAAGATGAAAGATATTTCAGGAAAGAGAGGGAAGTTGATAAGAAATCGATAGTTGCTCTCGATGTACTCCTGACATAACATTGTTATCAAATTCTGGCAGACATATTTAGTTTCAACTTCTGCCACCAGGTGTCTCCAGCTATCAGAAATGACTGTGTTGAAGTGCTCTACATATGTTTCACTGTCCACTGAGCGCAATAAAGGGCACACATCTTAAGAATATAGATAAATGGATTGAAAATGAGAAAAAAACATCAGAAACCTCAGGGATTTTTTAAAGGGTCTGGAATGCTGATATAGTCTGGAAATAAACTTTAAACCTTTGTCATCACATAGAAAAGTATGAGGAAATATTTAATGGAAATTGTTAAATACAACTGGTAGATCTACTTTAAGTCAAATATTTCATAAAGTATTGCTTATGATCAAGTTTTTCTATGGGTGTCTGACCTTGCTGACAAACCAGACGCTAATGGATTAGATAGAAAGAGAAGTATTTCATTTCTTTTTTGGGGGGAGTTGTGGGCTATTTTCCTTTTCAAAAAGTAAAAAGTACCGTATTGTATCGTTATATTCCTTTGCTGATTTATCATGCTGAACCACATTGTTTCATGTATCTGTATTTGTAGGTGATAGCGTGGATACGGAATGGAGAGTCCATGTTGACGGCAAGTTTTCTCATCCCCAACTCACTCCCAGAGGCTGAACAGCTCAAGAAAGAACATGAACAGTTCAAGAACGCTATTGAGGTAAGACATCCTTCCTAATTATAGAAACAGTTGTCTGAGTTATATATATATATATATATATATATATATATATATATATATATATATATATATATATATATATATATATATATATATATATATATATATATATATATATATATATATACATATATATATATATATACATATATATATATATATATATATATATATATATATATATATATATATATATATATATATATATATATATATATATATATATATATATATATATATATGTTAAGAAGATAATTAGAGGCAGTGGATGGTAATGATTTGATAACAGAATGTTCTTATATTATTTCTGGATTTTTTAATTAATGTTCAGTGAAAACGATATCAGTTACTAAATCTGGTTATGTAATACTCACCAAATCAACTCTTGTAATTAAAGGTGTGCAATGCTAGTTTCGTTTTAACTACTGTACGTTATAAGTAGAATTTAGTTAGGGTTTGGGTGTCGAAATCACGCTCAGTCACCCTGCTGGCTAAGACACTGCACTGTATCACACCTGGGCTTCCAGACATCCACTCCTCTAGGATTATAACTCAATATGTTTACCCTCCTACCTGTGTCGTATGTGTTAACCCATTAACACTCAAGTTTCTCTAAAGGGTATCGTCTGCTAACTCTCATAATTTTGAAGATAACTTTGGAATAAAGCATAAGTTCACAAAATATTTGAAGGAGAGTTGTTTGGCTTCTGATGAACATTTCTCCTTCAACTATTTTCAAGAAAATGCCTTCTTAAGTAAAATATTTCCAAAATCATCAGGCCTCTTTTGGCCTCTCTGAGTGTAAATGGGTTAAAGATGTTTCCCCTCTCTTCTTTTCAGAAAACTCACCAGAATGCAGTGACTGTGACACAGAAAGCTGAGAGTATGATCCAGAACAAGCATTATAACAGTGAAGTGGTACGCTCCATCGCGGAGAACGTCACGACAAAATGGCAGACCCTCATGTACCACGCGGAAGAGCGTCACAAGCTGGTCATGGCCAGCATGAACTGGTTCAAGACAGCAGAACAGGTGAGATATTAACACAATTGTCGTCTGCATCTATGATACTTTCGACAATAAATTTTGAATTGACAGTTATCTTACAAAAGATTTGAAGGAGGATTTTTGGTCATGTACTGATTAACATTTCTCCATCAAATATTTATTGATACCTAAGAGTTCCTCCAGCAATTGAAGTCTGGATCTATGATACTTTCGACTATAACTTCTGAATTGATAGGGATCTTACAAAATATTTGAAGGTGGAGTGTTGGTAAAGTCTTGGTTAACATTTCTCCATCAAATATTTTACATAAGAGTTCCTCCTGTAATTGTCGTCTGGATCTATGATTCTTTCGACAATAACTTTTGAATTGACAGTGATTTTACAAAATATTTGAAGGTGGATTGTTGGTAAAGTCTTGATTGACATTTCCCAATCAAATATTAACTGATACTTAAGAGTGCCTCCAGCAATTGTCGTCTGGGTCTATGATACTTTTGACAACAACTTCTGATATATATATATATATGTATATATTATTATTATATATTTTCACATATTCTATTTTCTGTATTTGTAGGTGTGCTCTGTGCTGGAGAGTCTAGAGAGGGAATATAAGCGAGACGAGGACTGGTGCAACACAGACAAAGCCAACTCCTCCGACAAGGTGACCTACCTCACCCAGCTACTGGCCAAGCACCAGGAACAGAAAGAGGCATTTCTAAAGGTACGCAACAACATATGTCGTCTGGACCTGACACATTTTTGAAAATAACTTTGAAATCAGGAATGAATTTGAAAAATATTTGAAGGAGAGTTGTAGATAGAGTTGTGATATACAATTCTCCTTCAAATGTTTCTTATATAATGCACCAGGAACAGAAAGGGGCGTTTCTAAAGGTACGCAACATCACATGTCATCTGGACCTGACACATTTTTGAAAATAACTTTGAAGTCAAGTATGAATTTGAAAAATATTTGAAGAAGAGTTGTAGATATAGTTATGATGAACAATTCTCCTTCAAATATTTCACCAGGAACATAGGAATTTCTAAAAGTAATTAATACTTATATGCATTTGTAATAGCATAATATAGAAAACCATGCATGCATATATGTGTTGTGGTAAATTAGGTAACATAATGTAGAAAAGCATGTACACATACATGCGTTTGTGGTAACATAACTTAGAGAACCATGCACACATTTATGTGTGTGAGATAATCAAAATCATTTAAAGAAGAGCCTGGATAGCTTATCGAAAAGACCCCCTAAATTGGCTTTCAGAATATTGCGTTTGAATCAAGGACTAAAGAAAATATAGCATACCTATTGGCTGTAAGCAGGGTATATCAGTTGATAACCTGCTGTGACTCGCAACACACATACACCCACACATGTATACTTATATACATACATACATATATCTTTCTCATGTGTTGTATGGTATTTTCTGCTTGCAGGCGTGTACACTGGCAAGGCGGACAGCTGAGACGTTTCTGAAATACGTCAACAGGAATGTTCATACTCTGGGCATGTCCAACAAAACACACAACCCTGAAGTACAGGTCAAAGGTAAGGAAATGAGTACAGTAGGGCAAGCATGTATACTGCCCTGATACATACATACACACAAATGTATATATATATATATATATATATATATATATATATATATATATATATATATATATATATATATATATATATATATATATATATATATATAAGGTGCCAACAAGCACTTATACTGACCAGATACATACAGGGATGGCATTGATATCCCTTTTTTCCAATATGATTAATTGCTATTCTACAATATATGTATTGATTCATATGCGTGAGTCAAGTACACCATTCCTTCCAATTTCTCTTACAAAAGCCATAGAAAATACTTCATTATTTAGTCAGAGTTTCGCTTTGGGTAAGTTTGACAGGAAAATGTCTTGGAAAATTATACATATTTTTCTTAATAATCATACAGCATTTTTGGTTTACAGAATATTGATTATTTCGATTTGATACCCAACCTTTCGATTCGATTTATTTGACACAGTGAAAATGTTGATTTTTCGACTATCGATGACATCCCTAGATACATACAGTGCCAACATTTAATTCCTGCACTATATGCGTGGGCAACCCGGGCATAATACACGACCGCGCGCTCGATTGCCACCCAGTTTCCTGGGCATGTATGCATGGATGACCTCAGAACTGAACATAGCTTTGGGTTGTAAGCTACGTGGGTCATTGATGTGCTTGGCTTATTTATTGTCTTGTATTGATGAGTTTTTCTCACACGATCACCCCATTTACAGTTCAGTGTTAAGGATTATATCTTCTGCACCCCACTCAAGCTGAGTTAAACCTTTAACTAACTCATGTTTAGAGATCTTGAAAAGTGTAATCTGGATCAAGAATACTTACAAACCTCAGAGAAATATTTTATGAGGGGTTGTTGCTGACTTTTATCTATATTTTTCCTTCAAACCTTCAAATATTCAAAAGAAAAAAAGAAAAATGATCATATCAAATAGATATCACATGATTTTTCATTTTTTATGTTTCCATGGTCTTCAAAAGTACTTTAGATGTGCCTCCTATTTTTGGATGTTGTTCCTCTTTTCCTCATTTAGATTCGTTGGATAAAATGAATAATGATTATTGACCACTAAATAACTTTACTTTATGAGAAAGAAAGAAAAAAAGCTTTTAATTTAAAAAATGACTATCTGCTTATACTGAGCTTTAACGGCTGATTGCCTTGTATGAAGCAGGAAAATCAATACACTACGTAATGATTAGAACTTGAATACAATAACAAGAAATGATTCTCATCAGAGGATTTCTAGAGATGAGGCTCCTCAATCCAGTCCTGAAAACAGTTTGCTAAGCCTTGGTGGTCAAACGATCCATCAAAAAGAATAGTATAGTGGTCCGCCAGAAAAATTAGCAGTCCATATCACTTAGGTAACCAAAATGGTAGGCAACAGCCATTTCATTTACTGAACATTTATGGTTTATTGTGCTAAATTTATGAATTGTGACAGTTAAAATCTGATGTAGAAGAAATGTGAAACTGGATGTGATGCTTACTAAATTAATGTGGTCAGGATACTTAGCAGACTTTCTGGGCAAGTAAACATAGACTTTTACTAGCCCGTTCAAAATTTTGGTAGAAACGGACCGGTGGGCTACTGTCTATTGTCCCCACTGTCAATACCTGCAATGTTTTTATGTTGAGTGTGAGTGTTAAGTTCAGAGTGTGTGCATGTGCGTGTGTGTATATTTCTGAGTTTTGAGATCACCTCCAAAACTAAAGTGATAGTGTTCACTGAAGCATGGGTGCGTTGTGAGATCAATCTCACAATGTTTAGGTCTAGGGTAATATCAGCTCAAAACACACCCAAATAAAACAGTTGGTTTATAATGGGAAAGATGGGTAACGATCTCACAAATCAGAATTGCAGGGTTGTATGTTTGTGGTTGTGTTATTAGTGTGATTAGTTTATTTTCTCTGTCGTGCCATGGATGGAGAAAGATGAACTTATGAGTGTACATGAGTATGCTAACGATGCTAGTGCTTGCATCAATGCCGTATTCGCCCGATTAAGCGCACGGTCTCGAAATAAGCGCACCCCCCCCCTATTTTTTGCAGAAATTGGGGGACCAGCAAACACCAAAGATCGTCTCCTTATGTTCAATCTACCCCCAGAAGTAACCAAAACCAAATCTTTGTCTGCAAACCAGTGCTGAATTCCGCCATTTCAGCAGTCCCTTCGCGCTCTCACTGTTTATATTCGCCGCATGATCGTACTATTGACCAATTAACGATCTTTTCACGTGCGGCAAACATCTAAGCACGCTGAACAGCGAGAGTGCGAAGGTGCAATAATGGTCATTACTCTCCGATCGGCAATCATTGAGGTGTAGGGATATGAGGTGTGCGGTTATACAGATGTTTGACAACACCCCTTCTACAGAAAATTTTACCAACCTCTACCCGCACCGTGCGCTTAATCAGGCGAATACGGTATATTGCTTAGGGATTGGTACTGGTACTAGATACAAAACAAAATACCAATATCAAATAGGAAATGCTATTGTGTAGAAAAAGTATGGTTAAGAATATCAATAAGGTAACCTTCCCTTTACGGAAATATTGATATTGTATCGTATCATAAAAAATTCAAATGTGTCAATCCCTAATTATGCCTTTGTTTTGCTTTACCTGTACTTGATACAATACCAAATAGCAATGTCGAATTGAAAAAATCAGTGTTTTAAAAAAAGTAAGTTTCGTATTGTATCGTGAAAAATTTAAAGCTGCCAATACCTAATATTGCCTTTGCGTTGCTTTGCAATTACTCAATACAATACCAAATACCAATATCAAATAGAAAAAAATATTGTATCTAAAAAGTATCGTATCGAATCATGAAAATTTTAAAGGTGCCAATCCCCAAATTTGCCTTTGTTGTAACGTGGAGGGAAAAAGATGAATTTGTAAGTGTGAATGAATGTGTTAACCATACTAGTGCTTGCATCTAATTATATTGCCATGGGATTGGTATTGGCTATTGATGCAATACCAAATACCAATATCAAATTTGAAACTTTATTGTATCGAAAAAGTATCATTAGAAATATTGTATTGTTAAATATTGATATTGTATCGTATTGTAAAAAAATTTAAAACGTTCCAATCCATTATAATGCCTTTGCTTTGCTTTGCCAATACTGGATAATACCAACTACTGATACCGAATGAAAATAAATATTATATCGAAAGAAATAATTTTTGAATTTTTTTCTTGTGTACAATTCAAAGGTGCCAATCCCTAATTATGTCTTTGCTTTGTGTTGCTTTGCTTTGCTTTGCTTTGTGTTTGCGGTGGTGTGTATTTTTACGATAAGATGCCCTGGTTGTCTGTTGTAGCAGGTGGTTCAGTGACAGGCCCTGTGCCTGTTTCTTTTCCAGCCATCCTGGAGCAGCTACACAAGCAGGAAAATGTCGTCCTCGAGTACTGGACCATGAAGAAGAAGAAACTGGACCAGTGTAACCAGTTTGTCCTCTTCGAGAGGAGCGCCAAGCAGGTACGTCAAAGACTTTACTTTATTCAAGTCTTGGGACGAAAGTGACGAAAAAATCGAAAAATTCCGAACTCAAAACTGGCCCCCTTTTTTCCTCTTAAAGCTGACCTACCATTTTAAATACCATGAAGAAGAAACTGGACCAGTGTAACCAGTTCGTACTGTTCGAGAGGAGCGCCAAGCAGGTACGTCTTTGACTTAGTGTTTTTTCCTCTTAAAACTGACCTGCCATTTTGAATACCACGAAGAAGAAACTGGACCAGTGTAACCAGTTCGTACTGTTCGAGAGGAGCGCCAAGCAGGTACGTCTTAGACTTAGTGTTTTTTCCTCTTAAAGCTGACCTCCCATTTTAAATACCATGAAGAAGAAACTGGACCAGTGTAACCAGTTCGTACTGTTCGAGAGGAGCGCCAAGCAGGTACGTCTTTGACTTAGTGTTTTTTCCTCTTAAAGCTGACCTCCCATTTTAAATACCATGAAGAAGAAACTGGACCAGTGTAACCAGTTCGTACTGTTCGAGAGGAGCGCCAAGCAGGTACGTCTTTGACTTAGTGTTTTTTCCTCTTAAAGCTGACCTCCCATTTTAAATACCATGAAGAAGAAACTGGACCAGTGTAACCAGTTCGTACTGTTCGAGAGGAGCGCCAAGCAGGTACGTCTTAGACTTAGTGTTTTTTCCTCTTAAAGCTGACCTCCCATTTTAAATACCATGAAGAAGAAACTGGACCAGTGTTACCAGTTCGTACTGTTCGAGAGGAGCGCCAAGCAGGTACGTCTTTGACTTAGTGTTTTTTCCTCTTAAAACTGACCTGCCATTTTGAATACCACGAAGAAGAAACTGGACCAGTGTAACCAGTTCGTACTGTTCGAGAGGAGCGCCAAGCAGGTACGTCTTAGACTTAGTGTTTTTTCCTCTTAAAGCTGACCTCCCATTTTAAATACCATGAAGAAGAAACTGGACCAGTGTAACCAGTTCGTACTGTTCGAGAGGAGCGCCAAGCAGGTACGTCTTAGACTTAGTGTTTTTTCCTCTTAAAGCTGACCTCCCATTTTGAATACCATGAAGAAGAAACTGGACCAGTGTAACCAGTTCGTACTGTTCGAGAGGAGCGCCAAGCAGGTACGTCTTAGACTTAGTGTTTTTTCCTCTTAAAGCTGACCTCCCATTTTAAATACCATGAAGAAGAAACTGGACCAGTGTAACCAGTTCGTACTGTTCGAGAGGAGCGCCAAGCAGGTACGTCTTAGACTTAGTGTTTTTTCCTCTTAAAGCTGACCTCCCATTTTAAATACCATGAAGAAGAAACTGGACCAGTGTAACCAGTTCGTACTGTTCGAGAGGAGCGCCAAGCAGGTACGTCTTAGACTTAGTGTTTTTTCCTCTTAAAGCTGACCTCCCATTTTAAATACCATGAAGAAGAAACTGGACCAGTGTAACCAGTTCGTCTTATTCGAGAGGAGCGCCAAGCAGGTTCGTCTAAGACTTTATATTAGTCAAAACTTAGCCACGATATGGCAGAAAAAGTGACAAAAAAAATTGAAATTCCTAACTCCAAACTGGCCCCCTAGTGACAGTCAAGGAAACTACAGGCAGAATCTCGAACCATTTCTCATTCATAGTTCACTAATAATAACACTAAACAATATTTTGTTTCCCTCTTCAAGCTGATCTGTAAATTCAAATTGAGGGAGTTTGTCCCCTCTTAAAGCTGACTTATCAATTGATGTAAAGTGAGGGAGGCTGTCCCTCCTTAAAGACTGAATTTGTTTTTCTCTTAAAGCTGACTTAAGAATTTAAATTGAGGGTGACTTTCCCCTCTTAAAGCTGATCTGCCAATTTAAATTGAGGGTGACCTTCCCCTCTTAAAGCTGATCTGCCAATTTTTATTGAGCAAGACTCTGTCCTCTTGCAGCTGATCTGCCAATTTAAATTGAGGATGACTCTCCCCCTTAAAGCTGACCTGCTAATTTAATTTGAGGGAGACTGTGTCCTCTTAAAGCTGGCCTGCCAATATAAATTGAGCAAGACTCTGCCCTCTTGCAGCTGATCTGCCAATTTAAATTGAGGATGACTCTACCCCTTAAAGCTGACCTGCTAATTTAATTTGAGGGAGACTGTGTCCTCTTAAAACTGGCCTGCCAATATAAATTGAGGGAGCCTGTCCCCTCTTAAAGTTGACCTGTTTATATAAATTGAGAGAAACTGTCCCTCTTATAGCTGACATATCAATTAATTTAAATTGAGGGAGACTCTCCCCTCTTAAAGCTGAGACCTGCCAATTTTAATTGAGGGAGACTGTCCCCTCTTAAAGCTGAGACCTGCCAATTTTAATTGAGGGAGACTGTCCCCTCTTAAAGTTGACATTCCAATTTTAATTGAGGGAGACTCTCCCTCTTAAAGCTGAGAGCTGTCCCCTATTGAAACCGACATGTCAATTTAAAGTGAAGGAGACTCGCCCCTCTTAAAGCTGACTCATCAATTGATTTCATTTTGTCCCCCCTTAAAGCTGTAACATATTTTCTAAGACTGTCCTTCCCGGCAGGGGGTGTGTAAGAAAGTTGTCAGTGACTTGGGGTTACGTTGTGGTTTTTGCCGGGTACTCTGGTTTTGTAGACTGTCCTCACCCATTATAGAATTGTACAAACATGACACAACAAGACCCCCTTGCGACAGCCAAGGAAACTACACGCCGAATCACCTACCATTCCTCATTCATAGTTCACAAATAGAATCACCAGAGCCCCCTAGTGACACTACAGCTAACTACATGTATATCCACCTACTCTATTTTCTATTCGCCAATAAAGCAGTCGAACACGACCCTCTGAGGACCGATATCTGTGACCAAGATATCTTTATACAGATCATTCTATGATTTTATCTTTATTTTGCGGGCAGTGAGGGAGGCTGTCCCCCTTAAAGCCTGATTTTTATCCTCTTAAAGCTGACCTGCAAATTTATATGTCTGTGACCAAGATATCTTTATGTAGATCATTCAATGATTTTATCGTTATTTCGCAGGCACTGGAGTGGATCCATGACACTGGAGAGTTCTACCTGTCGACACACACCAATGTGGGAGAGAACCTGCAGGAAACGGAATCTCTTCTCAAGGAGCACAATGAATTCAAGGGCACAGCTAAGGTAAGATATCTACTTTACATCTCACAATCAAATCATACCCTAGCCAGGGGTGTCCAACTGTCGCATTGTTGCACCAGCGTGCGACAGGGGCTTCAAAACGTGTGACATCAAAAATTTAAAGCACTGTTTAACTGGGAGCTTTTCGCAAAACATGACCAATTGAGCCGATCAGATATTTCACTTAAATTTTTTTTTGATACAAATAGTATTTAAAAAACTGAACTCCATTTAGTAATACTGTCTATTGATTGATCTTGGTCTTAACTATTGCAATAAGGGTTAATAGTAGTGCCACCAGGTGATAATTTTCATAGCTATTATCGAACCACGGTCACCAAAATTACTGTGCTCCTGGACTTATTGACTGTGCTCCTGGACTTATTGACTGTGCTCCTGGACTTATTGACTGTGCTCCTGGACTTATTGACTGTGCTCCTGGACTTATTGACTGTGCTCCAGGACTTATTGACTGTGCTCCAGGACTTATTGACTGTGCTCCTGGACTTATTGACTGTGCTCCTGGACTTATTGACTGTGCTCCTGGACTTATTGACTGTGCTCCTGGACTTATTGACTGTGCTCCTGGACTTATTGACTGTGCTCCTGGACTTATTGACTGTGCTCCTGGACTTATTGACTGTGCTCCTGGACTTATTGACTGTGCTCCTGGACTTATTGACTGTGCTCCTGGACTTATTGACTGTGCTCCTGGACTTATTGACTGTGCTCCTGGACTTATTGACTGTGCTCCTGGACTTATTGACTGTGCTCCAGGACTTATTGACTGTGCTCCAGGACTTATTGACTGTGCTCCTGGACTTATTGACTGTGCTCCAGGACTTATTGACTGTGCTCCAGGACTTATTGACTGTGCTCCAGGACTTATTGACTGTGCTCCTGGACTTATTGACTGTGCTCCTGGACTTATTGACTGTGCTCCTGGACTTATTGACTGTGCTCCTGGACTTATTGACTGTGCTCCAGGACTTATTGACTGTGCTCCAGGACTTATTGACTGTGCTCCAGGACTTATTGACTGTGCTCCTGGACTTATTGACTGTGCTCCAGGACTTATTGACTGTGCTCCTGGACTTATTGACTGTGCTCCAGGACTTATTGACTGTGCTCCTGGACTTATTGACTGTGCTCCTGGACTTATTGACTGTGCTCCTGGACTTATTGACTGTGCTCCTGGACTTATTGACTGTGCTCCTGGACTTATTGACTGTGCTCCAGGACTTATTGACTGTGCTACAGGACTTATTGACTGTGCTCCTGGACTTATTGACTGTGCTCCAGGACTTATTGACTGTGCTCCAGGACTTATTGACTGTGCTCCTGGACTTATTGACTGTGCTCCAGGACTTATTGACTGTGCTCCAGGATCAAAATGTTTGGACACCCTTGCTTAAGATTTTTTTTTAACCCATTCATGCTGGAGATCTACTTGACTAGTGTCGTCTGGACCTGTCAAACTTTTAAATATAACTATGGAACAAAGCATAGATTCACAAACTATTTCAAGGAGAGTTGTAGATAGAATATTGATAAACAATTCTCCTTTAAATATTTTACTGAATATTGCTTTTATTAGAGAGATATCACTAAAATTGTCAGACGGTTTCTTGTCAAAATTGTCAGGTTCCTACAAGCATGAATGAGTTAATCATTTATCCTCTTAACCCCTTTACAACTGGAGCATTCGCATAGCTGAACACAAATGGAAGTATCTTGAAAATTAAACAAAATCTTAAGAAGTTTTCGACTGAAAGTTGTTGTTCATGCTAGATTTTACAATCCCTTTGCCTGTTATTTCAATATCACTCTTATTGGATGAGTAAAATTCATATTCAGAATTGTCAGTGTGTACTCCAGATATAAAAGGGTTAATGTGTTCAGGGGAATGTTATTCTTGAAATTGTTGTCTATCTTTTTGACACTTACTTGGAAATGAAGAACAATTTCATGAAATATTTGAAGGAGATTTATTGGTAGTAACATGTCTCTGTCAAATATTTACTAATCTTTACTTTTTCCGGAAAGATTTCATCAGGATTTTATCAAATTTAGGCACTGCGAGGGTCAATTTGTTAATTAGTCCAGGAGAATAGCTAAGATGGCATTAAGTCCATTAACCCATTTATATACAATATATATGTATGTATATATATATATGTATATATATATATACACATATATATATATATATATATATATATATATATACATATATATATATTTATATATATATATATATATATATATATATATATATATATATATATATATATATATATATATGTATATATATATATATATATATATATATATATATATATATATATATATATATATATATATATATATATATATATATGTATATGTATATATATATATATACATGTATATATATATATACATGCGTGTGTATATATATATATATGTATATATATATATATATATATATATATATATATATATATATATATATATATATATATATATATATATATATATATATATACATATATATATATACACATATATATATATATATATATATATATATATATATATATATATATATATATATATATATATATATATATATATATATATATATATATATAAATATACACACACACATACATACATATATAAGTATTTTTGTATTTTTGATTAAACATGAGTCAGTCAGGGAAACTAGGATAGCTGTCGTGCTGATTGCTCATTAGGAGCAGTCCGATTATCTGCATTCTTTAGCAAGTGGGTAGTTAAGAGAATTGGTTTAGTCTGCCGACTGAGAAAAGAACCCACAATGTGTCGAGGGAGTCGGATCCAGTGTTAATAATTGATCAGGCCCAGTTCCCAGCCTCTACGGACAAATTACCGCACATTTTTAGCGAGGGCTCGTCCGCGTCTGGTTTGCCGGTAAGTTAAGAGCCTGGGATGCAGCGTGGAAGGAAGGCAGGACTATTGATCGCTACAGAAAATTACTCCCGAAAAAAAATCGCCCAATTTGTCTATTTATAGATATTTATAGATAGTCCTGTTGTTGTTATATGATACAAGACATCCTGGTGGTCTCTGGCCTTGAAGCACCCCAAGGGGCCCCTTTTAATGGTCATGAGAAATTCCCCTACTGGGCCCCTTCCTGTTTGCCTATGTGGTATTGGAGGGAAGGCCAGAGGGTGTGTAGTATAGTAGTAGGAGCAGAGGATGTAGGGGATGCATAAGGATGGCCATGTGCTTACTGCCAGGGCATCAGAACATTTAAAGCCTTAAGGAAACCTACCACATCATTATATAGTGTGCGCGTACTTCTAGCCACCTTGGATAAGGGTTTAAGGTATTGACCAAGTGCTATATGCTATACCACCAGTAGGATGGACGATTAGCAGTGAGAGCAGGGGATGCATACGGATGGCCATGTGCTAGCTGCCAGGGCACCAGAACATTTAAAGCCTTAAGGAAACCTACCACATCATTATATAGTGTGCGCGTACTTCTAGCCACCTTGGATAAGGGTTTAAGGTATTGACCAAGTGCTATATGCTATACCACCAGTAGGATGGACGATTAGTAGTGAGAGCAGAGGATGCATGAGAATGGCCATGTGCTTGCTGCCAGTGCCTCAGACCATACCACATTTAAAGCCTTAAGGAAACCTACTACTTCATTATATAGTGTGTGGGTACTTCTAGCCACCTTGGATAAGGGTTTAAGGTATACCCAGTACAATGGACGATTAGTAGTAAGAGCAGGGGATGCATAAGGATGGCCATTTGCTAGCTGCCAGTGCACCAGAACATATAGGAGACTTACATTTTATAGTGAGGCATTCTTCTAGCCACCTTGGCTATGGTTTAAGGTATACCAGTGCACCAGAGCATACAGAATAAGCCTTACTTAGGAGACTTTTACGTTATATAGTGGAGGGTACGTTAAGGTATACCCATTGTTATGCTATACCATGGATGATAATACATGTATATCTGCCAGTGCACTGGAACATACAGCATTTAAAGCCTTAATAGGGAGACCTATTACTTCATTATGCAGTGTTATGCTATATCACTAGTAAGATGGACGATAATACATGTAAGTGTATAATCTGCTAGTGCACCAGAACATACAGAATAAGCCTTAAGGAGACCTACCACATCACTGTCTAGTCTGAGAATACTTCCACCTTAGCTATGGTTTAAGTTATACCCAGTGTTATGCTCTACCACCAGTACGATGGACGATATGGCTATGTGCTTGCTGCCAGTGCACCGGACCATACAGCATTTAAAGCCTTAAGGAAACCTACCACTTCATTACATAGTATGAGCGTACTTCTAGTATGAGTGTAGCTTGGCTAGGGTTTAAGGTATAAGCATTATGGACGATAATACATGTATATCTGGTAGTGCACGCAAGCATACAGGATATCCTAAAGGAGACTTACATTATATGGATAGGGTTTAAGGTATGCCAAGTGCTATGCTATACCACCAGTATGACGGATTATGATATATCTGCCAGTGCACCCGAACATACAGCATTTAAAGCCTTAAGGAGACTTACCACTTCATTATATAGTGTGCGCGTACTTCTAACAACCTTGGATAGGGTTTAAGGTATACCCAGTGCTATGTTATACCACCAGTATAATGAACGTTGATACATCTGCAAGTTTATCCCAACAACAGCATATCCTAAAGGAGACTTGCATAATATAGTGGAGAATACTTCTATTCCCACCTTGGCTATGGTTTAAGGTATACCAAGTGGTATGCTATACCACCAGTATAATGGACGTTGATACATCTGCAAGTTTATCCCAACAACAGCATATCCTAAAGGAGACTTGCATAATATAGTGGAGAATACTTCTATTACCACCTTGGCTATGGTTTAAGGTATACTAGATGGTATGCTATACCAACAGTATTATGGATTGTGATATATCTGCAACATGCACTTCAGTGTACAGCACAAACCTTAAGGAAACCAACCACATCATTATATAGTGTGAGCATGCTTCTAACTACCTAGGATAGGGTTTAAGGTATACCCATTTATGTGATAGCACTAGCTATAGTATGATGGACGTTGATATATCTACCAGTGCATTCTAACATACAGCATATCCTAAAGGAGACCTACCACATCATTATACAGTATGAGCGTACCTCTAACCACCTTGGCTATGGTTTAAGGTATACCCAGTGTTATGTGATACCAACAGTACGATGGACGTTAATATATATGCGAGTGCACCCCAACTATAAAGGAGACATACCACTTCATTATATAGTGTGAGCATACTTCTAACCACCTTGGCAAGGGTTTAAGGTATACCAAGTGTTATGCTATACCACCAGTACGATGGACGATAATACATATATATCTGCTAGTACACCCCAACATACAGGACCTGAAGGAGACTTACCACTTCATTATATAGTCTGAGCGTACTTCAAACCACTTTAGCTATGGTTAAAGGTATAAACCTATTGTTATGCTATACCACTAGTATGATGGAGATTAATATACATGGACAGCTCAGCTTGCCAGCCAACCGTAATAAGTTGAAGGATTACTTTACTACAACATAGGACTTCTACAGTGGAGAACCTCAGCTACAGTATGTGGGCCTAGTATGAATATGCCATTTTCTAGGAGTGCTATATATATATATATATATATATATATATATATATATATATATATATATATATATATATATATATATATATATATATATACATATACATATATATATATATATATATATATATATATATATATATATATATATATATATATATATATATATATATATTGATATATATATATTGATATATATATATATATATATATATATATATATATATATATATATTGATATATATATATATATATATATATTAATATATATATATATATATATATATATATATATATATATATATATATATATATATATATATATATATATATATATATATATATATATATATTAATATATATATATATATATATATATATATATATTCAGGGTTCAACCAAAAGATTTTAAGCTAGGAGCCCGAACAACAGATTGTCAACAAAATTGCACTAGGTATATTGGGATTTCTGGTTCCTAACAGCCTAGGGGCCCGAAGGTTAATCTAGGGTGATTTGGCTCCTAAATCCCACCATAGTTGAACCATGTATATATATATATATATATATATATATATATATATATATATATATATATATATATATATATATATATATATATATACAAAGTACACATACCAGTGATGGGATATTTCAGTGCCTTTTTGTTGAATTGCACAAATATTGATTGCAAGCCTATATATATATACACACGGCTTTAACAGTACATTCTGAAGAATTACACAATAGAAAGAGATGTGTTAATGTTTTAAATACATATAATAGGCCATTTCCAGCCCCTGTGCGTGCTGCAGTGTGCTCTGTTGTTGTGGTTCTGTTTGGCAACATGGGCCTAGATTTCCCTCATGGCCGCCGCGGCCGCCGGTGCCTTATGAATCAATTGTGCTGATGCTGCTATTCTCTAGATATTGACCACATTCCGGTTCTCCTTCTACGCTGCTGCTGCTGCCTAACTATATTTGGCTGATCTGGCTGCCCTTTTAACCCATTAATACTTAAGAGTTCCTCTAGAAATTGTCGTCTGGAACTCGGATACTTTTGACCATAACTTTTGAATTGAGAATTATTTTACAAAATATTTGAAGGAGAGTTGTTGGTAATGTTATGATCAACATTTCTCCTTCAAATATTTTTGCAAATTATGCTTTAGGATGAAAGATTTCATCAAAATTGTCCGGCCGTTTTTGGCCTCTGTGAGCATTAATGGGTTAATTCAGGCTACGGCTGCTGGTGTAGTCGTAGCCAGCCGGGTGCCTGGCCATCATTTGGACACGCTAACCATTGTGCTCACAGAGCTGGTTTAAGTTCAAAATGTTGATTTCTTGCAAGAAAAAGTCAATCCATTATGATTAAACAAATGATTTCATTAATTGTGTGCGTTAAACTTTATGCTGGTGGTGGCTAATTTTGCTAATACAAAATCACAAAAAAATAGCTGAAACCATGGCATATGGGTACTCATCTGAGAGTACCTTGCGAGGGCTATCCAATGAATACCAATAGAACAGGCTTTAGATAATTTTCAAGAATCTGTGCGTCCTTCTGCTTTTGACGAGAGTAGCCTCAGCATTGGAAGGGTTAATTGTGGGCATTTTATATATATTTTTCCAAGAGACGCGATATTGCATCATAAAGGAAGCGATGACATTGTATCGTATTTTAAGAATTTCAAAGGTGCCAATGCCTACATAGTTTGTACTAATTGGGCCTTTTATTTTATCAAATTTTATTTTATTCAAATGTTTGTTAGTTATTTTTCAAATTTTTATTTTTATTTATTTTTTTATTTTATTGAATTCACTTTATTTTTCAAACTATTTTTATTTTTATTTTTTTCAAAAAAAGATTTTTTCAAAAAAATTTTACTTCAATTTTTATATTAGGCCACTCCAATTTAATTACTTGTCTTACAAGCTTTTTTTGAAAAAAAAATCCTGTCAGACTCCAAAAAAAAAGAAAAAAAAGTCATCTTTGGTGTCTTACGGACGAAAGTGGTTATGAAATTTTCTGTCAGACTCAAAAAAAATAAAATAAAAAAGCTATCATTGCTGTAGTACAGCCTCAGACTTGAGGAGGTATACCTCCCACCCTTCAGGTTATAGGGATTAATAGATTGATTGATTTTATTTAGTTGAGAGTAGGCTGGTAGAAACATATCGCTACCAGTCCTAGTCGTCAGACTCTAAAAAAAATAAAATAAATAAAATAAGTCACATTTTTCAACTTTTTTTTTTATTCCAAAATGGCTCATTTCCTACCTCCTGAGCACGTAAGACAAGTAAATAATTGGAGTGGCCTTAATTTTCAAAAATAAAATTCAAATTTTTACTTCTTTTTTCATTTTTTTTTTTTATTTAAAAAATTCAATTATTTTATTAATAAATTTTAATTTAATTATTTCAGGAGACGCGTGAGAAGGTGAAGCTTCTGCTGCAGCTGGCGGACAGCCTGGTGGAGAAGGGCCACGCGCACGCCTCCAGCATCAAGACCTGGGTCGCCGCCGTCGACAAGCGATACAAGGACTTTGCCAGTCGCATGGAGAAATACCGCATCAAACTAGAGAGCACACTTGGTCTGAAACCTGAGGTACGTAGAAAACCCTATTCGATACGATACTAAATACTGGTAATATGGAATCGCAAAAAAGTACCTTATCAAAAAAGTTAAGCCTGAAACCAGAGGTACTTAGAAAAAGGTATTCAATAGGATAACAAATACTGATACGGATGAAAAAAGTACCGTATCAAAAAAATTAAGCCTGAAACCAGAGGCACGTAGAAATAAGGATAGGTAATCGAAATAATCAAAGATAATCAAATAATCAAACGTCAATCAAAATATATCAAATACCAAAATATGTTCGTATATATATATGCATATTTATTAAATACCAGTATTAAATGGAAAAAAATATCATATCAAAAGAAATAGAGTATTGTATCATATTATTTAAGATTTAAAATGTATGTAAAAATTGACTATTTTCTTTCAGTCTGAGAAGGATGATCGGCATAGTGACCCTAATCTTGAGGAAAAATTACAGCAAACTGCAAAGGAACTTACAGAGGAAAAGAGAAAATCAGCGCGGCGGAAAGAGTGAGTAGTATCAAATATGTCGTCCAATACATGCAAGGCAGAAAGAAAGAGTGGCAAATTCCACGTTCAAACCATGCATACTTTAAATACTGCTTACATTGTTTTGTAAAAAAAAAAGGACGAATCGTTTTTTATGTCGATTTCAATAGCTTGGGTCGTACAACCATGAGATGGAAACTCAGAAATGCAAAGAAATTCCCTTTATAAATTGTCTCCAGGGGTCTTTCTTTTGTGGAAGCACCTTAGACAGCACTCCACAACGCCACACATTTATATATAGCGACCAGGTTTGTTTGCTCTTTTCTATGAGAATAATTTCTGACAATTCTCTCCTGAAGTCAGTATTGATGTTAGCAATCAATGTGTTGCTATCAAAAAATGGTAATGGTGCCACTGTGATGCATTTTGAAACATTCTAGGTGAAAAGGGCGCAACAAATAGCAAATATTCGATATTGAATATCATACTAGTTATAACAAGACCATCTCCATGAAGGGTATTTAAAGCGCACTAGTTGTGCTTGCATTTACCCCTTTAAATATGCTGCTGGTGGCTAATTTTACCAGTATAAAGAGATGCAAAAATAGCTGAAAAATGACTAAAAACCCAGGCATATGGGTACTTATCTGAGAGTACTCAGCGAGAGCTTTCCAATGAATACCAACATGACAGGGTTTAGATGGTTATCAACAATAATTGTGGCTTTGTTCTTTGGACGAAAATAGCCTCAGCATTTGAAGGGTTAAGTTGCATTTTTTACAAAGTTTTGATAGTTGACATGTGTCTCACCATAGTCCTCTTTGATGATAATCCAGTGATTTTGTGATTATTGATTGTTACTATTTGTATTTTCAGGTTTATTATGGCAGAGCTGATGCAGACCGAACGAACATATGTCAAAGATCTAGAAACATGTGTAAAAGTAGGTATACAAGCAATCAAGAGATATGAAATGAAGTTTACAAATACTATGAAGGACAATATTTTGATGAGTTAGAAACCAGACATATGGTTTAATGATTCCTAAATAGTATGTTTATCCAAAGTTTGTGAAGCTCAACTAGTTAGAAAATCAAAGTTCCATCTGCAAAAAGATCAACATGATTTTGTTGTAGAAAGAGGGTTACTTGTATTGCTTATGTTTTACTCTAGTTTAAGTTAACCCATTCATGCCTGTATTGCCCAAAACCGCCTGATAATTTTGGTGGTTACTCTCAAACATAAGTAATTCTCAGGAAATATTTCAAGAAGAAATGTAAATCAAAAACTAGCTAATAAATCCCCTTCAAATTTTTTTCCAATTTATGCTTAATTTTAAGTTATTTTCATAAGAGTCACAGGTCCAGACAAAGTAAGAAAAGGAAATCTCCAATGGGTTAACCCTTTCTTGCCCTAGTGATATCTCTCAAAGAAAAGTAATTTTCAACAAATACTTGAAGAAAAATATAAATCAGAAACTAACCACTAACTCCCCTTCAATTTTTTTTTCAGTTTTTGCTTAATTTCAAAGTTATTTTCATAAGCGTCAAAGGTCCAGACGACAAAGGTAAAGGAAATCTATAAAGGGTTCATATTGTTCATGCTATTTGTCTTTTTTCAGACGTATTTGCGGGAGATGTTGATCAGCGACCACACTCCCAGTGGCTTAATGGGAAAGCATCATCTAATATTTGGAAACATAGAAGAAATATATGAATTCCATAACAAGTGAGTTTTTAGCCTTTTTCCACATATATACAAATGCAATCACTGCACATTCTCCTTTGAAACCTAATTGAAAACATGGTGAATTCAGTACTTCAAGGGAGTAAATGAATAGCTAGCATAGGGATCGGATGTCTAGCTAATGGTGCTACGTTTATTAAATGCGGACTCCAGGGGTACATAAAGTACGCATTGATTTCACCGCCGCAATATTAACATGGTATGCAATATTCAAATTCAAGTTGTAAACATTCTGTGGAACTGATCTTGTGAAATGAACTTGCTAAAGAACTTTGATTGTTTTATATACATGAATGTTTTCTTTGTTTCAGTACCTTCTTGAAGGAACTAGAAAAATATGAAATGCTTCCAGAAGATGTTGGCCATTGTTTTGTCACATGGGTAAGTTTGAATATTGTAATGATTTTTCTTCAATTATCAATGGTAATGATTATACAGATAAATTGTTAATGATATTGTGATGATTATGATGATGATTGGGAATGATGATGATGATTCTGATGATAACAGTAATAGTACTAATGATGATAATCATGATGATAATGATAATTGTAATAATAATGTTGATAATAATAATGATAATTATAATGATAATAGTAAAGATGATATTAATGTTGAAAAAATAGTAAATACAATGAAAGTAATATTTATTATGATGTTGATGATAATGATAATGACTGTGATACTATAAGTGCTGATGATGATAAAAAGTATGGGAGAGAATATGTGAAGTACCTTTTGATTGCAAATATTTTTAAATGTTGATGTTAACAACTACATGCAATATCTATATGCATACTGATGTTTAGTAAGAAACAGTGAACTGATTTAACCCTTATCCTGCTGGTGGCTAATTTGTCCAATACAAAATGATGCAAAAAAACTGAAAAATGACTGAAACCCTGGCATATGGGTACTCATCTGAGAGTACTCAGCGAGAGCTATCTAATGAATACCAGCATGACATGGTTAAGATGGTTTATGTCAATCATTGCATCCTTGTACTTTGGACGAAAGTAGCCTCAGCACAGCCCTTATTAAAAAGTGTCCCAAATTTCTTAGAATTTACAGTAGCTCATGTTTACCTATAATTTCTAAATATGTTGTGTATTTCATTGCTTTCAGGCTGAGCGATTCTCTATATATGTAACGTACTGTAAAAACAAGCCTGACTCGAATCAGATGCTGGTCCAGCACGGAGGCACCTTCTTTGACGTAAGTATAACCTGAGATGAATAAATGAATGGATATGTAGCGAGAGGCCAGTTACAATATGAGCTATAGTGAAGGCCTAGCTTTGCCAGGGGTTTCGAATCTGGCCTAAATGTGACGTTACTAGGAGACAAATACCTCCCGTAGTGTTTACATTGCAGAGAAAGCTGTGCTGCAACATGCGCAGAACACAACTTTTGGGCTATTCGTGAGAAATTTCTTAAAATGTCAATCTCAAACATGTTATTGAATTTTTTCATCTCCATATAATTCCTATGACATTGTTTAAGGATATCATGCCTTATTTTGATAAATCTATACATTTATATGGTTGAAATCTGAGTATATTTTGGTCCCCCTTAAAAATTTGGACACCCAAAAATTTCACGATTGCCAATTTTTGGCATCCGGTTTCTAAATCCTGGCTGAGACCCTGGAGGACTTTATTGTGTTATGAGGAGATGTGAGGACTTTACTGTACCCCTTTCTGATGTGTTTGTGTGTTGTTTGTGATTGTAGGAGATTCAGCATAAGCATAATCTGAACGGCCCGATCGCCTCGTACCTGATCAAGCCCGTACAGAGGATCACCAAGTACCAGCTGCTGCTCAAAGACCTCATGTCCTGCTGCGAGGAGGGGAAAGGGGAGATCAAGGTAGGGGGCGCCACTGTCTAAAGGGGGAACCACTAAGTGAGAGGGGAGAATGCTGCATTTTAAAATAGGGAGTTAAGGGGCGCCACTGTCCTAGAGATACAATGTCCCATTAATGCTTATGCTGCTGGTGGCAAATTGTGCCAACACAAAATGATGCAAAAAACCTGAAAAATGACTGAAACCCTGGCAAATGGGAACTCATCTCTGTGAGTACTCAGCGAGTGCTTTCCAATGAATACCAGCATGACAGGGTTTAGATGGTTTTCAAAAAATCTTAGCATCCTAGTGCTTTGGATGGAATTAGCCTCATCATTGGAAGGGTTAACCCTTATGCTGCTGGTGGCTAATTTTGCCGATACAAAATGATGCAAAAAAAACTGAAAAATGACTGAAACCCTGGCAAATGGGTACTCATCTGAGAGTGCTCAGCGAGAGCTTTCAAATGAGTACCCACACGACTTGGTTCTGATGATTTTCATTATTATTTGCTTTTTTGTGCATTGGACGAAAATAATCTCAGCAGCTAAAGGGTTAAGAGATGAAATTGTTTTGGGGAATTTATATCACACCATCTGAGAGGTATAATGCCAAATCTAGTTAGTCTGAAGGGGATGGTGCTGCATTTAGGGGGGGGGGGGGCTCTGTGGGAGAAAGGTGCTGTATTTGGGGGTTAGGTGGCACTGCTATCCAAGAGTTTTTCTTACAAATATTCCAAAGCTTAACAAATATTTTTTGTCTTTTAATCTTATTTATATACATATTACAAACATACTTTAAGAGGAATATCCTTCCTCATCGAAACCACACCTATCAAATATTTTGATATGTATATATATATATATATATATATATATATATATATATATATATATATATATATATATATATATATAATATATATATATATATATATATATATATACATATATATATATATATATATATATATATATATATATGTATATATATATATATATATTATATACAAATGTATTATATTATTCTTTACATTGTTTTCTATATACTTTATTACTGTATGTTTCAGGATGGCTTGGAAGTCATGCTGAGTGTGCCAAAGAAAGCTAACGACGCCATGCATATCAGTATGCTGGACGGTCTAGAGGTAAGAACAATCTCAACACCATTCTTATCAACCCGTACAAATCTGCCTGACTATTTTGGTGGTATCTCTCTAACAAAAGCAATTTCCAGAAAATATTTGAAGGAGAAATAGTGATCAAAATCCAACCGACAAAAATATTTTGTGAATTGATGATTAATTTGAAAGTTATCTTCAAAAGTATCTTTGGTCCAGACGACTCTTGTCGGTGCAATATTCAGGCATTTATGCCTGAAGAGCTCGTAAACAAGAGTTGTCTGGATCAGTAATGATTTGTTTGGAAAATAATTTTGAAATTAATCAAAAATTCAAAAAATATCTGGAGTTGTATGCTGGTTCTCTGATTTTCAAAAACTCTTTGCGTCCTTGTGCTTCGGACAAAAATAGGCTCAGCATTGAAAGGGTTAAGATAAAAACCTGAGTGAAATGATAGAAAACACCATAGACCTACCGTATTTCATCAAAATATTTATTTCATGAAAATATTTATTGACATCTTGAAGACTGACAAAGATACAAAAATAGTTGGTACAAACTATAAGATTCATATCATAAGTTGAAGTGAAACATGATGAAAAGATTAACATCTCTGAGTTTTACTCCATATCATATCATATCATATTGTAGTACTTTTTTATGACAATGATGACGTGTAATTTTTGATTGATACATTGCCAAATACATATCTATGGAAAATAAAAATCCTGTTGCACATGTGTGCAATTTAACCCTTATGCTGGTGGTGACAAATTTGCCCAATACAAAATGATGCGAAAAAACCTTTAAAAAATTACTAAAACCCTGGCATATGGTACTCATCTAAAAGTACTCAGCAAGAGCTTTCCAATGAATACTAACATGACAGGGTTTAGAAGATTTTCAAAAATCTTTGTGTCCTTGTGCGTTAGATGAAAGTAGCCTTAGCATTGGAAGGGTTAAGATAGAAACCTGCTGTGCTTTAATGAAATTGTTTGTTTTTGTGCATGTTTCAGGATGATGTATTTTTTTGAAAAATCAATTTTTTGTTTTTGCTATGTCTGCTCTTTTATAACACTTGTATGAATTTTAGCATTTATTAAATAAAAAAAAAAATTGAATTAAAAAAATAAAGTAAAATTATATTGAAATTAAAGTTAACAATTTGTTTTTGTTTTTTTCAGGATGACCTGGAAGGACTGGGGGATGTGATCCTGCAGGATAACTTCACCGTGTGGGACCCCAAGCAGCTGATCAAAAAGGGCCGTGAGCGCCATATATTCCTCTTCGAAATGTGCCTAATATTTGCCAAAGAAGTCAAAGACCACAACGGCAAAGCAAAGTACCAGTATAAATTTAAATTAATGGTAAGTTTTATCTTGTAATCAGTTGCCATCTTTGAAATGTGCCTAATATTTGCCAAAGAAGTCAATGACCACAATGGCAAAGCAAATTACCAGTATGAATTTTAGTTATTAATGGTAAGTTTTTTCTACTGGTATTCAGTTGCCATCTTTGAATAGCTTTGAAAAGCAAAGAACAATTATAAATTTAAATCAATGGTAAGATTTATCACATTGTACGGATTCAGTTGCCATCTTTGAAAAGGAGTCCTAGCTTAGTCACATAACAGTAAACAATAATTACACATATTTCACGAAACAATTGTTTTTCATAAAGTGTATACGCAATTTGGATAATTTCATTTATTTTTTTGAAACAATTGTTTTTCATAAAGTATATACGCTATTTGGATGATTTCATTTATTTCATGAAACATTTTTCCAAAAGCCAAAAGCAGCCTCTCAATTTTAATGATATTTTGCAGACAAATGCGAAGTCAGGAAAATATCTGATGAAACAATATCAATCAAAGCATTACCTGCAACTCTCCTTCAGATATTTTGTAAAACCACTCTCAGTTTCAAAGTTATTGTCAAAACATGAATCCAGTCAACAATTTCTGTATTAATGGTTTAACTCATTCACACTCACACTTACTCTAGAAAGTGTTGTCTGCTACTCTCATGATACTTTTGGAAATAACTTGAATGAAAGGTCACAAATAAGGCCAAATAAAGGAAATTTCTGCACTAATTCCGCCTAAATTTCTACCATTGTGCTTTTGTTACTGTTTCAGATGTCGGATGTTGGAGTTACGGAGCATATAGAGGGAGACGAATGTAAGTTCGCGCTGTGGACGGGAAGAGCACCGATATCAGACTATAAAATAGTCTTAAAGGTAAGATATTATAACTCCTATCTCGGACTATGAAATAGTCTTAAAGTTTAGATCTTAAAACTCACATCTCAGAATATAAAATAGTTTTAAACTTTCTATGATTGTCAGATGGAGCGATTGGAATCACAAGCTTCAAGATATAATAATGATATTAATAATATTGTCATTTGATATTGCGCCCTTTCCATAAACATGCTCAAAGGCGCATTACATTCCATTGTCAAAGGATAGATGTTGATATCCACATAGTTAATTGATATATACATCTTTGAACAGATGTGTTTTCATTGTCATTTGAAAGATATGAACAAGTAATGTTTTTCGAAATACATTACCTGTTCATATCTTGAAGCTTATCAAGATACCAATCGCTCCATCTGACAGTCATAGAAAGTTGGTTTCCCCTGATGGCAATAGATGGCGCTGTCCATCGCCTGCCATCTTTAATCTTCTTGCCATTGTCAGAGCTCTAGTCATAAAACTCCCACGTCAGACCATAAACTTGTGTTATAGGTAATATAATATTGCCCAGCCCAATAAGCCAAATTTGTAAGGCCAGGGATTGACCTTGATGGTCGTCTGGGGGCATTTGCCCCTGGAGCATGTGATTTTGCGACCAGATGCTAATCTTTATACTGCTGGTGGCTAATATTGCCAATACAAAATGATGCAAAAAACCTGAAAAATGACTGAAACCCTGGCATAAGGGTACTCATCTGAGAGTACTCAGTGAGAGCTATCCAATAAATACCAGAATGACAGGGTTTAGATGTTTTTCAAAAATCTTTGCTGCATTTTTGTGCTTTGGACAAAAGTAGCCTCTGCATTAGAAGGGTTAAGGGAAATATCTTTCTCTTCCATGTCAGTTTACCTGTTAATGCTCACAGTGGCCAAAAGCGGCCTGACATTTTGATGAAAACTTTTAAGCAAAAACAATGTTGCGACAATATTTGAAGAGGGTATGTTCCTTAAAACATTTTCAACAACTCTCCTTCAAAAATTTTGCAAAATCAGTATCAATTCCAAGTTAGTTTCAAAGTATTATAGATCCAGACGACAATTGTTGGAGAAACTCTTTAAGCATTAAAGGTAAAGGTAAAGGTATTCGGTTAGAGTCTTGTATCCACTGAAGCGCTCACACGACCTTCCTCCCCTAGCAGGCACTGTACACACGGAAACCATTTCAATTCCCAGGGGGATATTCCAGAGCAACTGGCAGCATATAGCGCACACGCTCTAAGCACTGCCTTATTTAACCCTTATGCTGCTGATGGCTAAATTTGGCCGATACAAAATGATGCAAAAATCCTGAAACCCTGGCATATGGGTACTCATCTGAGAGTACTCGGCGAGAGCTTTCCCAATGAGTACCAACATGACAGTGTTTTGATGGTTTTCATAAATCTTTGCATTCTTGTGTAGTGGACAAAAGTAGCCTTAGCATTGGAAGGGTTAAAGCAAAACGGGTTAATGGGTTAATGATGATAATTTGACAATTATAAACATATTGTTACAGGTGTCTTCACTAGAAATCAAACAGAAACTGGGTACGGCGGCTACGAGAGCTGATACAAGAAAGGACTATGTTCATGAGCACAGCATTGAGCAAGTCTCCATTCACCAAGAACGTGGCCAATCTTCAGCCAGAGACACAGCCGGTAAGGGCACTCTTTATGGCTAGTATCTGTGTGGTCAGTGTGACCGGTCTGACCGGTCCTCTAGCTAAACCTACTATGTTTCATACCTGTCAACATTTCACCATCCAAATAAGGAGATTTCATGCGATTAGCTGTTGTGGTCTCTTTTGCACCATCTTGTATAGTTCCCATCCTGGCCACCAGGGGCCAGGTTAGTACTTTAGGTTTAATAGGATGTCCCAAATACTCAACTCTAATAGAAAAATTCCACCTTAATAAATGCTTTCTGGACATCTCATAGTTTTGAGAACTTATAAAGTATCATATTTTGTGAAATCCAACTGGCGATAGTTCGAGGGTTTCCAAGATTTCCCATACCTTTTTTGCAAAATAATCACAATGGCCCAAATTCCCTAGGGTGGTCCAACTTTCCGAGAATTTGCGGTATGCAATATTATCTACGTGGGTCAGTATGACCGGTCCTCTAGCTAAAGCTACTATGTCCCAAGGTGGGGGTACAGCATTGTCCATACCTGTCAACATTCAACCATTGGAACATAGGGAGACCTCATGCGATTCGCTGTTGTGGTCTCTTTTGCTCCATTTCATTTAGTTCCCATCCTGGCCACCAGGGGTCAGGTTAATATGTTAGCTTTAGGATGTCCCAAACACCCCTCTTTTTCTCAGAGCAATGAATTTTCTAGTAACAGGAGGGCGGGTGTCTTATTTACCCATTCACACTTAGAGCGGCCAAAAACAGGCCTGACAATTTTGATAATACTTTTCTAACAAAAGCATTTTTTGGAAAATATTTGAAGGAGAAATGTTAATCAGAAGCCAAGCAACAACTCTACTTCAAATATTTTGTGAACTTATGCTTTATTCCCCAAGTTATTTTCAAAAGTATGAGAGTAGCAGACAATACTTTCTAATGGATTAACCCTTTCATGACTGCAGATCTCCTTCACAAATGTCTTCTGACATCTTGTAGTTTTGAAAATAACTTAAAAAGCACTCATCAATTCACAAAATATTTGAAGGGGAGTTGTGAGATTGATTCTTGAGTAGACTTCCCCTTCAAGTATTTTCTGAAATGTTTTTATTTATTTGATTTGTTTATTTAATTTTTTTTTGTTTATTTAGATTATTTTGTTTATTCAACTGTATATTTAAAAAGATTGTTTATTTGATTTTTTTAAAATTTATATTCTGAAAGTTGCTTAAATTGCAGAAATGCCACCATAACTCTTTAAATCTAAAATCTGATTAACAGATTAAGTTTTTCATTTTATGTTTTTGATTTTCCGATAGCATTGTTGTTTTGTTTCTTGCTGTCCGTGTGTGACATTCCGGTCATGTCGTTGTAGGGACCTGGATGACAGTACGTCGTTAGATGACATGTCGTTCCACGAGGGCGGATCCCTGACGTCTGTCAACTCACGACAACCACGGGAACCAATGACAGCGGAGGAAGTCTACGGGTAGGTCAACAAACATATTTATTGCTGCACGCCAATTAACCCTTTCATTGCTATGACTACTTTCGTCCGAAGCAAAATAATGCAATGATTTTGAAAACCATCTAAACCCTGTCATGTTGGTACTCATTAGATAGCTCTCGCGGGAGCACTCTCAGATGAATACCCATGTGCCCGGGTTTTATTCAGTTTTCAGGTATTTTTGCATACATTTTGTATTGGCCAAATCAGAAGCATGAGGGTTAACCCATTTACCTTTCAATACTCTTATGGTGCTGGTGAATAATTTGGCCTTTTCGAAATGACTGAAACCCTGGCACATGGGTAGCCTCGGCATTGGAAGGATTAATTTTGTTTCCGTATTATTTTCAGTGTTATCAAAACTGTGCGATGAGAAGTCTTGGCATAAATGTGTTAACTGTATTTTTGATGAAGGGTGATTATCGCCCTAGAGATGGCTGTTAGGTAACCACGGGGATGGTTGCTAGGCGCTGGTTATTCTTAATTAGGTGTTATTTGCTACCCCATCGAATCCTTTTCCTCATTTGTCTCTTACAGGCGATCGAGCTCTTCTTTTTTCAGCAGGTCTGATTGACCTTTTGTAGTTTTTACATGCTCTGGTAATGTTTCGGTGATTGTTATTGTAATGAATGCCATTATCTATATCATACTGCTAAAACATCATCTTTGTTGTAATCGTCCTCTTTGTCAGTTTTCTTCATCTTAGCTTATTTCATTGTTCTAATCATTGTATATGTCATTATTGTCTTCGTCATCTATTTCATCATAATCATCATCATTACAATCATCATCAT
>OZ012699.1:2312514-2327514 GCA_963942565.1 Maea johnstoni
GAGAGAGAGAGAGAGAGAGAGAGAGAGAGAGAGAGAGAGAGAGAGAGAGAGAGAGAGAGAGAGAGAGAGAGAGAGAGAGACAGAGAGAGAGACAGAGAGAGAGAGAGAGAGAGACAGAGCGACAGAGAGAGACACAGAGAGAGAGACAGAGCGACAGAGAGAGAGAGAGAGCGACAGAGAGAGACAGAGAGAGATGATAGATTGACACTAAATGCTGAACTTATGGATAAGAATGAATGAACTGACGGGTGATGGATGCAGATGATTTTATGAAGAAAGAGGAAAGTTGAACAAATTTCTTCTCAGAGTCCCATTTCCTCTGATCTCTGGTGACTGTGTATTTTAAATACACATTTTTTCACTCTGATAAAATGCAACCTGCCTGATACCATGATAAGTTGCAGAGTCTGAGTATTGAAGAAACTTCTTCCCCTTTCCACATGATGGAATGAAATCACACAAAACGTACATTAACCCATTCATACTTGAGAGTTACTCTTAAAATTGACATATGGATCTTTGATACTTTTGATGATAATTTGGAAATTAAGGACGATATTACAAAATGTTTGAAGGAGAGTTGTTGGTAATGTTCTGTTTATCATTTCTCCTTCAAATAAATAAACTTTGCTTTTGCCTATACAATTTCATCAAAATAGTCAGGTTGCTTTTGGTTACTGCAGGCATGAATAGGTTAACCCATTCATGCCTGTAGCAGCCAAAACCACCTGAGTATTTTGATGATATCGCTCTAACGCAGGTAATAGTTGGAAATTTTTGAATGAGAGTTGTTCAGTAAAACTTTATCTACAACTCTCCTTCAAATAGTTTTCAAATTAATGCTTCATTCCAAATTTATTTTCAAAAGTATGACAGGTCCAGAAGATGCTTGTTGTCAAGTAGATCTCCAGGCATTAACGGATTAACCCATTAATACTCACAGCGGCAAAAAGCAGCCTCACAATTTCAATGATATTTTAAAGGCAAAAGCAAAGTCTGGGAAATATTTGATGGAGAACTGTCAAGCTGAACATTACCTACAACTTTCCTTCAAATATCTTGTAAAACCATTCTCAATCTCAAAGTTATTGACAAAAGTAACTTAGACCCAGACGACTATTTCAGGAGTAACTTTCAAGCATTAATGGGTTAATAACACACATGCCATAATATGCTACACACATCCACATGTAACATGAAACACCATCCCATCCACACATTCTTTAATACACTCATTCTCCTGTGCAAAAAAGAGTATCAGCAAACGTATGTGTAAAGTTGAAAACATTTCTCATACTGGAATGGAAACACATGGCATCAGAATTCACAGTGCGCATCACAATCACAGCAAAAACCAACACGCTGAAAAAAAAATTCATTCCTGGTATAATTTGCGACATACACTTACTATTTGACATATTCACATACACACATTGCACATTAAGTAATACACATTATCAGCCTACCCACACTTTCTTTTACACATCCATTCTCACATCAGAAATCACAGTTCAATATAATCACAGTGAATATCTACATGCTGACAAAAATCTCACTCCTGATATAGTATAATTTGTGACACACATCCACATACACAAGTTACACATATCATCGTCTTACCCACACTTTCTTTTACACATCCATTGTCATATATGAAAACATAAGCACACACATGTAAACCTGAATCATCCTGAAAAGTATGCAAATCATCAATGTATGTCATGATCAAATCATCAATGCATGTTATGATTTACCGTAAATTCTCAGTAATTTGGGACACTTTTTAAATAATCACAATTTTTATGGTTTCAGGGTGGGCCATGTTTTCTAAAAAATACCTTATCAGCAATATATACAGCTAGGTCCAGCTATTTACAGCTTTTGTGTAATGGCAATTGAGGATAGATTGAGGGTTGCCCATCTAGATTTTCTATCTATTATTTTGCAAAAATAATTATAGTGGCCAAAATTCCGAGGGTGGTCTAAATTTACGAGAATTTACGGTATGATCAAATCATCAATCATGTAGTGAAGTTGAAAAGAAATATGTCCTACCTTCCAGCTGCCAAACTTGCTGGCCTTTTTCTCGCCCTTGCTGGCTTTCGCGATCTCCAGTTGCGACCTTTCGAGCGTGGACTTGTCGATGCGGCTCTGACTCAGCTTGCGAACAGGATTCGTCAACCATTTCCTGAAAGGAGGACAGAGGCCGTAGCATATCAGGCACGACATGATTGTTTGCTTCCACTCCCTGAATATTTACCTCTTAGCTTCTCAAAACTGTCACAGGGAAAAGTGGAAAGTTTCCATAACTGTTTCGACTCCCTGAGGATTTCGTGCCTAGCTTCTCAAAACTGTCACAGGTAAGCGTGGAAAGTTTCAATATTTTCTCCGATCCCTAACGATTTTTGTCCCAGCTGCTTGAAACTGTCTTGAGTGAAAATGGAAAGTTTCGACTCGCTGAATGTTTATCTACTGTCACAGGTAAGAGTGGAAAGTTTCGATAACTGCTTCGATCCCTAAAAACTTTTGCTCCAGTCAGCTGCATGAAACTGTGGAAATGGAAAGTTTCAAACCCTGATGGTACTTTCCCTCACACTAATTCTCTTAGAGGGATCCAGAAATCAGTCAATTCCTTTTCCATGAAGACCCACAGTGGAATATACATGCACTTGTATCATCAAGTGGTTGCACTAGAGGGGTCACTATAACTATATCACCCTGATGAAAGTAGTCTTTCCTGTGTAATCAAACAGACCGGCAAAGCAACCAAGTTTCACAGTCTCATTGTTTCTCTCAAAACTTTACTGTAAGATGAATCTCAGAATCAACGAGTCCTTTTCCATGAAGACCCAGAGTGGAATATACCATGCACTTATACATGTATCATCAAGTGGTTGCACTAACGGGGTCACTGTGACTGGCGGACCCTGATATGAAACTGGTCTTCCCTCTGAGCTTGAAACAAACACGTTGTATGTACAGCAGTAAAGCAAGCAAAGTTTCGACACCTAGATTACAGTCTCTTCCAAAACTTCCCTGTAAGACGGATCTCGACATCAACAGTCCCTTTTCCATGAAGACCCAGAGTGGAATATATAAGCACTTGTAGCATCAAGTGGTTGCACTAGCGGTGGTTCACTGTTACTACTGCACCCTGATGAAACTGGTCTTCCAAAACTTTCCTGTAAGATATGGATCACAAGAATAACTATTTCTTTTCCATAAAGATCTCAGGATCAAACACTCCTTTTCTGTGAAGACCCATAACTGAGCATGCATGTACTAGTCTCATCCAGCAGTTATTGTGTCCACTAGTGCATTTAATTTGCTGTTGTTCTCTCTCTTTGTGTATGTAATAGGGCGGCGGTAGGGAAACTTTCAAACCCTGATGGTATTTTTCCTCAGTCCACTCAAGAGGGATCCAGAAATCAGTCAGTTTTTCCGGGAATACCAACAGTTAAATCCCACTATGGAGCTTGCATGTACTTGTTTCCTGAACGAGTATCATCTACACTAGTGCATTTGCTGCTGCTATCTGTCTCTCTGTGTGTAATAGGGCGGTGGTATGGGACAAGTGGAGGTCTCACAGTGTAATTAATTATCCGCTCCTCCTAACTATGTCACTGACCTAATACTCCCATCTCTACAACACAGAGCTCCCTTTAGCCAATCACAGGCCTCCTAACTATGTCACTGACCTAATACTCCCATCTCTACAACACAGAGCTCCCTTTAGCCAATCAGAGGCCTCCTAACTATGTCACTGACCTAATACTCCCATCTCTACAACACAGAGCTCCCTTTAGCCAATCACAGGCCTCCTAACTATGTCACTGACCTAATACTCCCATCTCTACAACACAGAGCTCCCTTTAGCCAATCACAGGCCTCCTAACTATGTCACTGACCTAATACTCCCATCTCTACAACACAGAGCTCCCTTTAGCCAATCACAGGCCTCCTAACTATGTCACTGACCTAATACTCCCATCTCTACAACACAGAGCTCCCTTTAGCCAATCAGAGGCATAGAAGGCTGCAGTTGTATGAAACACAGCACAGATTTGAGTTTTTACTAGTTTCTTGGTTGGCCAAAGCTTAGAGTGCTTAGATACCAACGACCAATCACAGGCCTAGAAAAGGCGGCTGTAGCGAACACAGCACAGATTTGAGTCTTTTATATCTTCAAGTTGGTTGGCCAAAGCTGAGAGGTTTTACCCTAAGGTGTTGGGGTGAGAGTGCTTAGATGCCAACAACCAATCACAGGCCTAGAAAGACTGCTGTATCTTGTACCACAGTTGCTTGCCTTCCACCAATCAGAGGCCTCGAAAAGTGTAGGGTTATAGGATATAACCCACACTTTTCAAGCCTTTGTTCTCTAAGCTGCCTAAAACCAAAGGTGTTACCCAAGGGTATACTTTTCTCGGCCTGTGATTGGTGGAAGGCAGTCAACTGTGGTACAAGCCACATAGACTCCTCGGAAGCTGTGGTGTATGGGATACCCTCGGGGTTACTCGGCTACGCCTCGTAACACCTTGGGTATATCCCATACACCACAGCTTCCTTGGGGTCTATCTATCACTTGTACCACAGTTGCTTGCCTTCCACCAATCAGAGGCCTCGAAAAGTGTAGGGTTATAGGATATAACCCACACTTTTTGGGTCTTTGTTCTCTAAGCTGACTGAACCACAAAGGTGTTACCTTTGAGTATTGGGTAAAATGCTCAGGCAAGCTTTTCTTGGCCTGTGATTGGTAGAATGCTGTCAAGTGTGGTACAAGCTACATAGACCCCTTGTAAGAACTCATTACAGCTTAGAAGACCAACACATTCTTTTCTTAATCCAAGATTACAGAGGCCTATCTTGATATAAATTATAAGCTAGGCCTCTACTGGAAAGATTTCACCAAAATTGATATGTCGCTTTTAGTCACTTCAGAAGATATATAACAGTTTAAGCAGGCTATCTGTATGGGTGTGGGGAAAATGATTTATAAAGGTCAAAAATCAAATCCGATGTTGTAGAAAATAAACCTTGAACTTGTGTCACCTAGAGCACTAATGACATAGATCTGGTATGTCACATGCAGTGCTGCCATCTAGGGAGTAAGTAAGTAAGTATTTATTGACAATATCCAGGATATTAAATATACAAATACATCAATTCATTTCATATAAACGCATAATAACAAATATACTAGTATAGATTATTGTGTAAAGAAGTTAATTACATACAGAGATTATGCATGGAATAAATATATACACAGGGTACTGCATTCATGTAAAGAGGCATACTCGTAGTCCAGTGGATGGTGTGTAGGTATGTTTGCCACATTATTTTACATATATAAAGTGGGCTCCCAGTCTGGCCTGTTTAAATAGAGGTATTTACCCCACACCAGTTCTAGTATTTACAGCTTTGTTGTACATGTGGCATATTGCCTTGCCTGATATGCAAGTATGACTCAAACCACTGTGAGCACATGATATTTCCCACATTAATACCCACAGCAGCCAAAATCAGCCTGACAATTTTGACGAAATTTCATAGGCAAAATATATTTGGAAAAAGATATGAAGGACAATCGTCAATCAGAAGTATCCTAATATCTCTCTTTCAAATATTTTGTAAAATCATTCAAGAAGCCTGACAAATTTGGTGAATTTTTTCAGGAGAAAGCATAGATATGAAAATATTTGAAGGCAAAATTTTAATCAGAACACTACCAACAACTCTCCTTCAAATATTTTCTAAAATCACTCTTCTTTTGTCAGTTATTGTCACAACTATAAAAGATCCAGACAACAGTTTCGAGTTACTTTTCAGCATTAACGCGAAACCCTTATGCTGGTAGTGGCTAATTTGGCCGAAACAAAATGATGCAAAAAGCCTGAAAATGACTGGAACCCTGGCATAGGGGTACTTATCGGAGAGTGCTCAGTGAGAGCTATCCAATGAATACCAAGAATGACTGAAACCCTGGCACATTGGTACTCATCTGAGAGAACTCAGCGAGAACTATCCAATTAATACCAATATGACAGGGTTTAGATTTTTTTTTTAAATCTTTGCATTCTTGTGCTTTAGATGAAAGTAGCCTCAGCATTGGAAGGGATAATAATAATAATAATAATAATAATAATAATAATAATAATAATAATAATAATAATAATAATAATAATAATAATAACAATAATAATAATGACAACAACAATTATGAAAATAATAATAATAATAATAATAATAATAATATTAATAATAATAATAATAATAATAATAATAATAATAATAATAATTCTATCATTATTATATATAAATTTTGGTATTGGAAGGGTAAGAAGCTCATTGGGTATTGTGCCGTACCTGAAGCTGCTGCGCCGCTTGTTTGCCGGGGAGCCCGTGGAGCTGCTGCCCGACTGAAGGGAGTAGGTGGACGCGTTCGGACTCGCCTCCGTAGAGTTGCCAGGCGACTCTGGAAACAACAAACACAAACAATCAGCGAAAACAACAAACACAAACAATCAGCGAAAACAACAAACACAAACAATCAGTCAAAACAACAAACACAAACAATCGGTGAAAAACAAAACATAAAATACAAAATTATATTAATACCTTAATGACTGTTCACCTGAAGGCATCCTGGTTAGACCCAGGGCCCGAGGTACGACGTTTCTTGTGATCTAATTCATAGTATCTTGTGATATATAGTGTGCAGACCAACAATAAGCTCTGGAGGGCATTATGAGGTGACATTTAGTGCCCTGCGTCACAGGGCATTATTGGGATTTAATGACCGGTCACATGGTACAAATCCTGATTGCAGATTGGACAATCCAAAGCAAGCAATAATAATACTATTTACAATATATTTCATTATTATTATCATCATTATTATTATTATTATTATTATCATTATTATAATCATTTTTACAATTATTTTTATTATCATTATTATTACTATTATTATCATTATCATTATCATTATTATTATTATTATTATCATTATTATTATTATCACTATCATTACAATTATTAATATTAAAATTATTATTATTATTATTATTATTATTATTATCATTATTATTATTATTATTATTATTATCACGCATGTGTGTGAGCAACTTCCATTATAATATTAACAAATATGAGAGCCCTCATTCGTCCATCTTCTAGTGACGTCACACTGAGGCGAGATTTGGTGTGTTCAGGGCTTCACAATGGGCCCTATGGTAATTGGTCTGTGGTGACCAATCCATGTTCTCTTCATCTAAGGGATGCTATCAGCAACAACAGCTTCTGCTACAAATACCAGGGGTCCATCCAGTTGAGCACTAGCCCCGCACAGAACATTGCTTTGGGCGAAAGTAGCCTCAGCATTAAAATGATTAATCTTACAATGATTAGTCAATCTGACATTTAAGTCCACCTCCCCCTAAACCAAATAAGATAGGTATGTACACTAAGCTGAGTATATCTTACCATGAACTCCTCCCTCCTATCAAGAACCTTTGACATATGTCGAGTACATCAACATGTAACAGAGCAGGATGAAGTATCTTTAGTTAGTGTAACCAATTGGATATGAAACCAGCCGGTCAACCTGAACAGGCTAGCCTCAACGAATAGCCCAAAATTTGTGCTCTGCACATCCTGGCGCACAGGTTTCTCTATAATGTAAATGACATGTGAGCCCTGATTTACTTGTTCCCTCGTGAACTGACGCCATGCCAGATCAGAGACCACTGGCATGTCCAGCCCTTCACTTTAGCGCATATAGTAATTAGGCTCTCACTACGTATCCATTCTTTTGTTCATCTAAGTTGAAAGGCAGGGCTAGTAAATTCTACATGTGAGTAGCTTCAACTTAGGGATTTGGAATTTCATTTTTCGTCACTTTTTCAGCTACATTGAGGCTAAGGCATTGATTACTAGCCAGTTGTAACTGGTGGAGGAAACTGGAGTATCTGGCGAAAAACACCGCCTAACCCCAGGTAACTGGCAACTTTTTCACATTATGAGAGACAGCTAGCAGTCGGTGGCAAAACCTTAGACCAAACAGCCATCAGGGTTCCGAGGGGTTAGATAGAATTAGAATATCAGCGACTAAAGAAGTATGAAGCTTTCCTCGGGCTCTGGCTCTGAATACTGGATGATAATGAAAATCAGTTCAACGCTCCATTCTTTTTCATGTTATCCGAGGCTAGGGTTAATTTTCAACCAAGATTTGCCTTCCCCTACTTCCATTGGTACAAACTAGCACTTTCATGCCCCAAAGGGGCAAATTCTCAAAATAACTCTTCAGAAGGTCTTGCAAATCTCAGGTGGTCACTCATAACCACTGCAATGCTGAGAGTAAAGAAGGAAGGACCTTCTGGTCAACTCCTACAATCCTACCTGTATCCCTCTTGTCTGTTGTTCTATTCTTTTGATATTCCTTGCCTATTGTAATATTTAGCTCTGTCCTCAAGACAGAGCTAAACGAAATCAAAAGTAAACAAAAAGCCACCTACCAGTATCCATTTTGTATTAATCAAATATTATGCCTATTTCCTGTTGTGCTATTCTTTTACTATTCCTTGGCTATTTGTATGTAGGCTTTCCAGTTGTAATATTTAGCTGTGTCCTCAAGAATGCAGCAGCGTTCTTATTGAGGTCCTCTCTCAGTGTACCACCAGTCTGCATGATGGCTTAACCCATTAACACTCAGAGCAGCCAAAAGAGGCCTGACGATTTTGGAAATATTTCACTTACCAACACATTTTCTTGAAAACATTTGAAGGAGAAATGTTGATCACAAGCCAGACAAGAACTCTCCTCCAAATATTTTGTTAATTTTTGCTTTATTCAAAAGATATTTTCAAAAGTATGGGAGTAGCAGACGACACTTTCTAGAGAAACTCTAAGTGTGAATGGGTTAAGCAACACAAACCCTCCTGTATCCTCTCTCAGCACTCACTGGAACCTTATCTCGCAGGTAAATACACACATTCGGGGCCACACTCAAAGTGATACAATCAGAGACATGGATAAAATCTCTCAGCAGGAGAAATTGTGAGTGGAGACATGAGGATGTGAAGAATGGCCCTAATAGTGTGTTTTATCATAGTGGCTGTGCCAGAGATTGTCCAGTCCAGGACAGCCATGTATAAACCATCCGACATGACAAGATAACATGGTGCATACCATGCATACACAGGTTGGCCGGGATGTGTTTACAAACATCACCAGCCGACCACTGCAAATATGTCTACTGCACCAACTGGCCTCAGAAAGAAATCTGCCCTTTCTCGCTTCAAACACATAGCACTAGTCACCCCACAGAACCATCCACGAGTTCCAAGTATATAAGTCCTGGACCACAGCATCTTTGGTAGATAGATACATGATAATCTTTATTTCAAGTCGGTAATATTTTTACATGGTAAAATAATTGGTGCAATAAATGGTTCCCAAAATTATAATATTAGCCTTACATCAATAATGAATACATGAATTGATCATATATATATATATATATATATATATATATATATATATATATATATATATATATATATATATATATATATATATAATTATATATATATATATATATATCTATATATATGTATGTTTACAAACATCACCAGCAGACCCCACAAATATGTCTACTGCACCAACTGGCCTCAGAAATAAAGAAATCTGCTCTTCCTTGCTTCAAGCATAGCATTCCTACCCACCATAGCCTTAATTCCTAGGCTGTCATGTGTATTTTTCTGTTATGTTTTTCTGTTACCAAGCACCAAATATTCTAAGTGGCCATAGTGGTCAATTTAGTTTCCACCTATCTCATCAGGATTCAGTTTAGATAAGAAAACCTCTAGAGATCGGAGGATCAGGTGGTGCCATCTATCTACCATACCTGGTACTACACCACACTACTTGGCCAACACAGGAGGGGATGTCAACTTTTTATGGACTACGGTAGGAGCCTAGTCTAAAACCTCTAGAGATCTGAGGATCAGGTGGTGCCATCTATCTACCATACCTGGTACTACACCACACTGCTTGGTCAACACAGAAGGAAAAAATGTTAATCAGAAAACAACAGACTGACTCCTTCAAATATTTTGTAAAATTTTCTACAGAACCCTTGAGCATATAATCAAACAGCTAACGGTTAACGGCCAAAAGAGCTGCGCTTCCCCTATTAAATATTTCAAGTTTTATCATAATAAAATAATATAAATTAATAAGGCATTACTACCTTTCTTGGACTAAATACTAGGGTATTCTCACAAAAGAAAGGTAAATATTTTGTTTTCAATAAGTCTATTCAGATTTAGTTCTATATTTGTTCACCAAGAGGTTAGAGAGAGATCATTCTCAATTTCTTAGTGTTCTCTCTACCCGAAGCGCCATCTATAGTTACTTTATGTTACCACTGTTCCTACCACCACCTGAAACTGGATAGTAATGATTTTGCCTAAACATGGCAGAATAAGTGATAAAAATCTTCTAAAAGTTTCTAAAATGATACTCCTCATGCAGAAATTTAGTTCCTTAATCTCACTTACCATAAATTATCGGCCATTTGGGACACTTTCTAAAAATTATAATTTTTATGGGTTCAGGATGGTCCTTGTTTCCTGAAAATACCTTGATGCTGTATCAGCAAGATTTACAGCTAGGTCCATATTTTGTGAATTGGCAACTGGCGATGATGGATCAAAGGTTGCCAAGATTTCCTTTTAATTATTTTGCAAAATAATAATAGTGGCCCAAAATTCTAGTGTGGTCTAAAATTTAAGAGAATTTACGGTATAAGTGAACCTTTATAAGAGCTACTCTGCCCAGAGATAGTGGTGTAATACATGATGCAACTGTCTTCCTAAACATTACTTGCTGGCAGGGCAAGTCAAGGTCTTGTTCAGCTTGCCATTTTTTGCCGAATTCACTTGCAATTTGCGAAGACAGGGCAAGTGGTTATGTTGCACGCTGTAATATCAAAAGCGTATATTAACACCAGTACTCTGCTGAGCTTACTGTAGCCTAGCTACAAGGCACTACTCTGTTTTTACTTTATTATATATGTGCCTGCACCTATACTACACAGGGACTTGTGGCCTACTTTTTGCCATTTTAAAGTTCACACAATTGCCACACAAGGGAGATTAGTGAAATTTTTGAATATTTCCAACTGACCTCCTAGTATACCGCAGTGCCATCTATCTACAAGCAGAGAAATACATCCCGCGGTGTAGCCTGGGGAAGTATTGGTCACGTGATTTTTTTCAGCAGGCAGCAGGCAGCCAATCCTGCGGTACACAGGTTATCTATGACTCATATAGAGCGAGGCAGCGATATTTGATGATGCATGCACATTGCCCACTCCCTGTCTACTACTCCCAGCTACAAGGGAGGACATTTAAATATGGCCTGGGAGGCAGGCTAAGCTTGCTGGTACAGGGCCTGAAAGCAGGACAATAAAACTCCCCAGTTTTTCTCCAGATCAACACTGGTCCATTATGGAACCTGGCATCTCTCAGGAACATCAGACCTCCCAGCCGGCTAGCAGTCTGCCTGACAGATACAGACACCCGGCTGTCCGCCAGCAAGACTTGCTACAGATCTGTGTTAGTCACACCTGAGAGCAGTAGACAGGGAGTGGGCACTGTGCATGCATCATCAAATTTCGCTGCCTCTCACTATGAGTCATAGATAACCTGTGTACCCCAGGATTGGCTGCCTGCTGACCCCATCTCCTTGGCAACCTATCTGACCTAGATAGGATGACAGTCTGTAAACCCAGCCAGCCAGTCAGTCTCTCTGCTGCTTGCTTACTGCACAAATCACGTGACCAATACCTCCCCAGGCTACAACGCGTAACCCGAGGCGCACATACCCTGGGTACTAGCAAGCTGTGCCTATTGGGTTGCGGATCAAGGGGATGTATTTCTCCGGTCACACTCATCTACCCTGAGGTGATTACAGTCCAGGTTTAGTTCTGTATTAATCCTTAAGGTGGCACCCGTACTTGAGCAGTAATTGAGTTTCAAACCACAACTCTTGAACACTGTGCTGCCCTCTATAGTTTGAGAGAGACATCAAACCTACTTAACACCCAGTATATATAAAAGTGGGGTTATTATATCTAACTCAGACTGAGAACCTCTAGGCTAGCTGTTACTCGATCATATCACTGGTCAGGGTCTTAATTTAGCCAGGATTTAGAAACTGGGTGCCCAAAATTGGCAATTGTAAAATTTTGGGGCGTCCGCAATTTTAAGAGGGACCACAATACACTCAGATTTCAACCATAAACATGTATATATTTATCAGAATAAGACTTAATATCTCTATACAGTGTCAAGGGAATTATATGGAGATGAAAAAATTTAATTATATGCTTGAGATTGACATTTTAAGAAATTCCTCACAAAAAAATCTGGGTGTCCTGAGGCGGGCTTTTCAAGGGTTTGGGTGTACAAAAAGACACCCAGGCACCCTGCTGGCTAAGACCATGTCACTGGTCCATTGTGGTGACTCAGGTATCACTCAGAATCACTAAACCTCCAAGCAGTCGGCCCGACAGATACTGACACCCGGCTGTCCACCGGCATGTTGAGAAAGGAAAACCCGGTGGTGCCATCTTTCTACCATTGCTGGTACTACACCACACAGCTTGGTCAACTCGGCAGGAACAGTATCTTTTCAGGAGCTTACAGGGCGCGACATTAACTTTTGCAACGACTTGCCCCGTAGGGCAAGTGAGGTTCAATTTTCACTTGCCCTACTCCAACTTTCACTTGCCCTTGAAAAATTGTATATAATAATTTTATAATATTTCACTTAAAACCAAGTAGAACATGGTTCTGGCATGTGAAAGCATATTTTCTGGGACAAGCTTGGATGGCAGACCACAAAACTTAGACACATTCTCAAAAGTAAACCTGAAATATACAAAACGAGCTTGCCCAGTGGGGCAAGCAAGATGCAGTTTTCACTTGCCCCACAGCTATAATTTAAAAATTCTACTTGGCCGGGGCAATGGGGCAAGCACCAATGTCGAGCCCTGGCTTAGTCTGGTTTCCATCTTGACTTGCTATAAGCCTGTGGTCAATAGCTGCCTCAATAGCTGCAGTCTTAAGCCATTAATGCTTAACAGATCCTACAGAAATTGTCTTCTGGATCCAAGGTATTTTTGACAACAACTTTAGAATTATGAACAATTTTACAAAATTTGAAGGAGAGTTATTGTTAATGTTCTGATTAACATTTCTCCATCAAATATTTTCTTAAGTATTCTTTTGACAACAAGATTTCATCAAAATGTTCAGGCTGTTTTTGGCCACTCCGAGCAGTAATGGGTTAATATATGTCCCAGTCTCCTAGAAGTCGGCCTGACATTTACAGATACCAATCTGTTCATCAGCATGCTTCCATGTAGACTTGCTACAGGACTCTGCTTTAACCCATTAATGCTTAAGAGATCCTTTTCAAATTGTCGTCTGGATCTTTGATACTTTTGATAATAACTTTGGAATTAAGAATGATTTTACAAAATATTTGAAGGAGAGTTGTTAGTGAAGTTTGGAACAATATTTCTCCTTCAAATATTTTCTTAACTTTGCTTTTGCCTGCTAGATTTTATCAAAATTATCAGGCTGCTTTTGGCCGCTGTGAGCATTAATGAATCAATGGCTGCCTCAATGATGCGAACTGAACTAAATCTCAATGATCTACCACAAGTTGATTTCCTCCCAGGTTTAGTTCAGTTACAAACCATAGGGGGAGCCACTAGAAGTACTCAAAATCAATCTCTGATTGATAACTGTGCTGCCATCTATATTTAGATAGAAACCATAAACCTGCTCACAATATCAGGCCTCAAAATTAAGATTTTATCTAGGGAGCCCACTTAATTGCATCTTCTAAAGCTACCTATATAGAGATGTTGGGTATAGAAACCAGTATATCTTTGGGCTCCCTGCAGAAATTTGAGGGAGCTGCAGGAGAATTCAAGGGTGCCCTGGTCTCCGGGCACCCCCTAATTTCGAGCCCTGAATATAGTTCAGTGTATAAGGAACTTAACCCTCCTGGCTTCGCTCCATATCATTATACCTCCCATCCAGCTAGCAGTTAGCCTGTCAGATACAGATATCCATCTGTCCACGAGGCGGCCTCCAAGCAGAAGCAGAGACGTAGTCAGTGAAACTGGCTTGTCTATATATTCTTCCCTGCTGTGTTTATCGTTTCCTATATACACACTCACGCACAGTCATGACTTGGCCTGATGTGGAAAAAAAATGAAAATACTGTCATTTAACCCATTAATGCTCACAGCGGCCAAAACCAGTTTTGAAGAAATCTTTCAGGTTTTAGCACAATTGGCAAAATATTCGAAGGAGAAATCATGATCAGAACATTACCAACAACTCTCCTTCAAATATTTTGTAAAATAATTCCCAATTCAAAAGATATTGTCAAAGGTATCATCGCTCCAGACGACAATTTAATGGGTTAATGCTTGAGAGTTTCTCTTGAAATTTTCATCTACTTCATACTTTTGCCAATATCTTGGGAATTAGGAATTGCTCCACAAAAGATTCAAAGGAGAGTTGTTGGTAATGTTCTGTTTATCAATTCTCCATCAAATAATTTTCAAACTAAGCTTTTGTCTGAAAGATTTCACCTAATTTGTCAGGCTGTTTTTGGCCGCTGTGAGCATTAACGGGTTAAATAACATTCCAAAGTCATCATACCAATTGCTTTTAAATTTGACTCATTCTATTTGTCTTACTCCCACCGGCAGGTCAATGTGACTTAACCTATTAACACTCAGAGCGGCCAAAACAGGCCTGACAATTTTGGAAATATTTTTCTAACAAAAGCATTTTTTGGAAAATAATTGAAGGAGAAATGTAAAAGAGAAGTCAACCAACAACTCTCCTTCAAATATTTTGTGAACTTTTGCTTTATTCCCAAGTTATTTTGAAAAGTATCAGAGTAGCAGAC
>OZ012699.1:2332514-2351842 GCA_963942565.1 Maea johnstoni
CTACTACTACTACTACTACTACTACTACTTCTACTACTACTGCTGCTACTACTTACTACTACTACTACTACTACTACTACTACTACTACTAGCTACTTCTACTACTACTACTACTATCTACTACTACTACTACTACTACTACTACTACTACTACTACTATCTACTACTACTGCTACTGTTTGACTCTCTTTAAATAATCTCTCTCTTTCTCTCCATCCCTCTCTCTGTCTGTCTATCTCTCTCTCTCTCTTTCATTCCTTCTCTCTCCCCCACCACACACACAGAGCTTGACGAGTGCAGGAAATTGATGTGCTGTGAAATGCCTTAGGTCAAATGAGGAGGAGGAGGAGGATGAGGATGAGGCTGAGGATAATGGATGGTTGAGTATAGTCTTGCTGGCAGCCGCCGCCGCCGCCGCCGCCGCCGTGGCTTACAGTAGGATGGCGACTCATCCTTCAGACCCCCTGTTTGAAGGCCATGCTAGCTGGCTGCTGGCTGGCTGAGACTGTTCCTGCCTTACTAACTACACTGAGACAGTGAGACACATGTGTTTGATTATCTCAGAGAAATGATAGCACATTAACATGTTGTTTGTCACACCCTATTTACCCAATTACTGAAAAGGGGGCAGACATAAAGGGGAGCTAGATATCTGTCTGTCTCTCTCTGTCTCCCTTCCTCTCTCGCTTTCTTTCTTTCTCTCTCTATCTTTCTGTCTCTCTCTATCTGTCTGTGTGTCTGTCTGTGTGTCTGTCTGTCTGTCTGTCTGTCTGTCTGTCTGTCTGTCTGTCTGTCTGTCTGTCTGTCTCTCTCTCTCTCTCTCTCTCTCTCTCTCTCTCTCTCTCTCTCTCTCTCTCTCTCTCTCTCTCTCCCAGAAAAATGCTAGCGGGGGAGCTAGATAACAGTGAGCAGGGGTGTTCAAATTGTGAGGTCCTGGAACTCAGACAATTGGTTGTTTAGCCCCAGCAATTCTTAGTAGGCACTGTGAGACGATTGGTTTGAATATTGTCACCAGGTGACTCTACCCCAGACTTACAATATACAATATAAAATACAATATTTCAAATTCCAGTCATTTCTTGTATTTCTAGTGACAGCTTATTTGTATGAAATGATATGATATGAAAAAGGATATTAAAGATATCCAGTGTGTGTGCTGGCTACACAGGTAAAAGTTCACGGGCCCATACGGCCCCGTTACGGGCCCGTTTTTTCGATCCCTCAATATATCGACATTTCACGGCTTGAAAACCCGTAATGGTCCCATTATTTTTATTATTTATACGGGCCCGTTATAACGGGCTTGTAATGGGCCCGTAACGGACCCGTTACAGGCCCGTTATAACGGGTTCACAGGCCCGTTACGGGCCCGTCAGTATAACGGGCCCATTCGGGCCCGTCAATTTTTACCTGTGTAATGGCTGCAGTCAGAAGCCACAGCGCCAGGGTCTTTAGCCAGCCCAGCAGTCTGGCCAGGATGTCTGGGTGTCTTTTGGAATCCCTGGTTCATGAAAAATACCCGATTTTAAGTTAAAAGACACCCTAGATTTTGGTATGTTGCTAAGTCCCTGCACAGCGCACAACCCCTGTAGCTGCTCTCAAAATGGTGAAGCTCAAAGAAACATGAGAAAATAGTTATAATACTAGTCATCGGTTGGATTTCTGTGTAAGTTATGATATGAAACATGTTATATTGGAAGATAGTAAGTATACTTAAGCAACTGGCTTGAGCTATTAGCTGTGAAGAGGTCATAACATTCAGCCTCAAAATGGTGAAGATCAATGAAAAATTTCTAAATTTCTAAATTCTAGTCATTTTTTTGATTTTTGTATGTTGAGGCAGCCTGTATGTATAACACAATATGATATGATATGTGTGTGTTAGTGTGTGTGTGTGTGTGTGACTGTGTGTGTTACTGTAAAGAGACCATGTTCCTATCATAAAGGCTAAGGCATGTCTGCCCATACACCTTCACACAAATCCAGCTGCAAGACACTCCTCACTATTTCCACAGGATCGCATTTCAATTTGCGCAAAAACACGGCAGAAAACGAAGGTCGCAGTTAAAGCGAGGGAGAGATAGTAGCCTACGATAGATATTGCTATTGCATAAACAGTGGGGATCTGATGGGTTCAGCACATGATCTTAGCCAGTAGGACGTCAGGGTGCCTTTTTGGATGCCCAAACCCTTAAAAAGAACCCCTCAGGACACCCAAATATTTTTGTGTGAATTTCTAAAAATCCTAATCTCAAGCTCCTAATTGAATTTTTCATCTCCTTATAATTACAATGACATTGTTAATGAAATCATGCCTTATTTTGATGAATTTATACATGTTTATGGTTGAAATATGAGTATATTGTAATTCCCCTTAAAAATTTGGACGCCCAAAATTTTACAACTGCTAAATCCTGGCTAATACACTGGTTCAGCGAATAGTCCACCCACTTAAACTCAAACTGCTGGTAGATGGTAGATCTACCTTAGTATCAGAAGAAGTCCCCTTCATCCATACAAAACTAATCCCCTGCAAAGAAATCATGGATCTGCACCTGATAATTTTTCTTTCCATGATGACCTTTGTTCTGCGAGTTCAAAATGTTTATTTTCTCACTTTCCTTTAGTTATGCTTAAAATAAATGAGGTATATCTACCTTAATATCAAAACAAGTCCCCTTTATACATAGAAACATACCCTCTACACAGAAATACTGAACCTCGCATTTCAAGATGACCTTTGTTCTGAGAGTTCAAAATGTTTTTTTTTTTTTTTACATTCCTTTGGTTATGCTTAAAATCAAAGACACAAATATTAAAACGAGGCCCTGTCATACATAGAAAACGAACCCCCTACGCATAAAAATTACTGGTGCCTCTGATGATTTTTCTTTTCAAGATGACCTTTCTTCTGTGAGTTCAAAATGTTTATTTTTTTGCCCAAAAAAGTGTCACCTTTCCTTAGATATGCTTACAATCAATAAGGTCGATATACCTTAATACAATCCCCCTTTATACATAAAAAACTATCTTCGTAAAAATCTTGAATCTAGCTTTTAAAGATGACTTTCGTTCTATGGGTTCAAAATGTGTTTTTTCCTACCTTTTTCTAGATATGCTAAAAATCAGTGAGTAAGATCTACATAAATATTGAGACAAGCCCTCCCCCCTCCCTACACAAATCCTAAATGTGCCCTTGTAATGTTCTACCTGGACGTAAGGTAAGAGTGTCTACCTGTTTTTTGCGGGGAGAAGGAGGAGGAGAGGAGGTGGAAGAATTACCCGCCTTGCTGCTGGGTTTATTTGTTTCCCCATCGACCTCCTCCTCAAGAGGAGTGAAAACATCATCCTCCTCTCCCTCCTCATCATCAACTTCATCCTCCTCTTTCTCCTCAACTTCACCCTCCTCTTTCTCCTCCTCCTCCTTCCCCTTCTCTTCCTCTTTTCCGTCCTCTGCTTCTTGCACAGAGGGCAGATTTTCCCGGCGCCTGTTCTTCAACTGCAGCACTCTCAGAATCGTCATCCCTATGTACTGCAGAGCCATTTTGCTTGTACGTCGTAACTCGAACAAGCTGTACACACGCCTCTCCTACTCCTGTGTGCGATACACAAACACGTTAGTGTTAATCCAAAAGATAATCCGCTAAATCCATGATGTGTTGTAGTTAATCCCAAGTGTTAAGAAATCCTAAGTGTTAAGAGCATGTCTGGATTATCTCCTTATTGGTTAGGATTAAGGTAGGATTCCTATGAGAAAGGGCGAGTTCCTGGGACGACTTTGACGTTGCCGGGTGGAATCGCGTGTGTGTGTTTCCGAGATGAGCTGGTCCAGGGTACTGGCTGCTGGCTCTCCTTGGTTCCTCCAGATCCGTCTACTCACAAAATATCACCTATTTTTAGCCGCCGCTCTCGAATCTCTAGCTATCCCTTCCTAAGTACATACACACCCGTCCCTAAACCGACCCACACCCGTACATATCATGGGAGTCAGTCGCATCCTTGATGGTATACATGTTCCCAAAAACATGCTTTAACCTGCATGTCCGAGACTGAGGATTTGGAAGTTTTTCTGCAGCAATGGTATCAGTCAAGGGATGAGGTAGTTGTGTGTTCCGTGTGTTTAATGTGTCTCAGGGATGTCCAGACAGTAATCATTTTGCCACAGTCAGCAACAACATTCGCATGTGCATCATTTCAATTGAGATCGCTCAAATTTGCACTGTCTGCAATGGGCAACTTTTACAATGGGCGAAATCGACATTTCAACAAGTTATTATGATATAAAGTAGGTATATAGATACAGGACTCTTGCCCTCACCTAATGAAGCTTGAAATAATACTAGGAAAATGCCAGTTTTTTTTTGGTTTTCTCAGGTATATTTGGCAAGGGTTGACATATGCTCCAAAGAGGTTTGCCAAGTATGGATGGCAAACACAAACTTTTTGCAACCTAAAAAGAGAAAAAAGCCTGCCAAGCTTGGCTTTGATAGACTATAGAACAAAAAAATGAAGTCAAATATTTTGCAAATATATTGCTTCAATATGAAGATATTTCCAGTGTCTCATCATGTTTACTTTCCAGATCGGAATGGTTTGATGAAACAAATGCTTCAAATGATGCAGATCAAAATATCATGATACACGCCAAGGTAATTAATTACTTGTTACATATAGGCTGTTGAAAACATGCCATTCTCATCACACTAAATTCTTACTCCAACTTCTTATCCCTCACCATCCAAATTCCCTGCAGGGCCTACCCCGATGGCAGTGTGGTCTAAGGCATTGCTACTGACTGCTCGCTGCCTCTTACCACTGTGGGCCTACCCCGATGGCAGTGTGGTCTAAGGCATTGCTACTGACTGCTCGCTGCCTCTTACCACTGTGGGCCTACCCCGATGGCAGTGTGGTCTAAGGCATTGCTACTGACTGCTCGCTGCCTCTTACCACTGTGGGCCTACCCCGATGGCAGTGTGGTCTAAGGCATTGCTACTGACTGCTCGCTGCCTCTTACCACTGTGGGCCTGCCCCGATAGCAGTGTGGTCTAAGGCATTGCTACTGACTGCTCGCTGCCTCTTACCACTGTGGGCCTACCCCGATGGCAGTGTGGTCTAAGGCATTGCTACTGACTGCTCGCTGCCTCTTACCACTGTGGGCCTGCCCTGATGGCAGTGTGGTCTAAGGCATTGCCAATAACTGCTAGCTATTTCTTACCACTGAGGGCCTGCCCTGATAGTCGAGTGGTCTAAGGTGCTGCCACTGACTGCTTGCTGTCTCTCACCACTGAGGGCCTGCCCTGATGGCCGAGTGGTCTAAGGTGCTGCCACTAACTGCTAGCTGTCTCTCACCACAGCCCAGGTTCGAATCCTGGCAGGGGTATGTGAGAAAGTTGACAGTGACTTGAGGTTAGGGGGTGGTTTTCGCAGTGTACTCTGGTTTTTAGTTCTTGCTACTTCTGCTGCTCCTGTTGCTATTGTTGCTACTACTGCTGCTAATGCTGCTGCTACTACTGTTACTACTGCTGCTGCTAGGTCTACTGCTGCTACTGCCACTGCTACTGCTTCTGCTACTACTGCTGCTGCTACTACTGCTACTGCTGCTGCTACTACTACTGCTACTGCTGCTGTTACTGCTGCTGCTACAAGCAGTGCATAGTAAGGCTGTAGGGCTGGGCAGCAAGGAACAGAAAGTCTGAGGGAGGAGAAGGAGGAGGAGGATGATAAGTAAGCGATGGCGGTGCAGAAAGCTGACACTTGACGTGCTAACAGACAGAATGATGTTAGCCAAGTAGAGAGGCAACACTTCTCAACTTTCCTCCCCTGCTTTCTGCAAACATCAAGCTCACAATACACAGCTGCTACACATAGCCATTGGCATCTTAACCCTTACAATGCTGAGGCTACTTGCGTCATAAGGACGTAAAGATTTTTGAAAACCAGCTAAACCCTGTCAAACCCGTCATCTCTCACTGAGTTCCATTGGATGAGTACCCATTTGCCAGGGTTTCAGTGATTTTTTTTCAGTTTTTTTGCACCATTTTGTTTTGGCCAAAGTAGCCATCAGCAGCATAAGGGTTAACCCTTCCAATGCTGAGGCTAGTTTCGTCCAAAGCATAAGAACGTAAGTAAGTTTTTTGAAAACCATCTAAACCCTGTCATGTTGGTATTCATTGGATAGCTCTTACTGAGTACTCTCAGATGAGTACCCATGTGCCAGGGTTTCAGTCATTTTTCAGGTTTTTTGCATGATTTTGTATTGGCCAAATTAGCCTGACCAGCAGCGTAAGGGTTAAGCTCATTCACGCCAAAGTGCCTTACTATTTTGGTGAGATCTCTCTCACTAAAGCAATTGTTTGCCTTAATATTGTAAATGTTAAGTTAATTCTATATCATTAAGCAGTATCAGTATTACATTTCTTAAATGATGAATATTTTTGCCTATTCGATATTGGTATGTGGTATTGTATAAAAGGATTGAATCTGGAAAACTTTTTTTTGTTGGTGCATTTTCCAGGTTGGGTATAAAAGAATTGAAATTGAATCAGGGGGGAGTTTTGGGTCAGTGTATTTTTCAGGGTAAATATCAAATATACTTTTAACCGAGTCATGCCTGTGGCAGCCAAAATCACCCAACTATTTTTCATGCTGATTTTGCTTTAAGTAAAATGATTTTCAGAAAATACTTAAAGAAGAAATGTTCGCCAGAACTTTATCTGCAACTCTCCTTCAAATATTTTGTGAATAAATGCTTTATTCCAAAGTTATTCTCAAAAGTATGACAGGTCCAGACGACACTGGAAAATGCTTGGCCTACAGAAAGGCTCAGAGGAGGACTAATCTAGCACGAGTGATAGGCTGGGGAGCGTTTGACTGCAGCACGTTAACCTTAATACTGCTGGTGGCTAATTTAGCCAATACACAATCACGCGAAAAAGCTTAAAAATGACCGAAACCCTGTCAAATGGGTACTCATCTGAGAGTACTCAGCGAGAGCTTTCCAATGAGCACCAACATGACAGGGTTTGGATGGTTTTCAAAAATCTTTGCATCTTTGTCCTTTGGACTGGAGTATAGCCTCAGACAGCAAGGAAGGGTTAACCATCAGGGTTTGACGAGGCGTACTGTCCAGACTGATTGGGATCAGGACCTCCATTGATTCCTAATACCGCAGCAACTTAACCCATTAATGCTCACAGCGGCCAAAAGCAGCCTGACAATTTCGATGAAATCTTGCAGGAAAACGCACACGTAGAAAGATATTTGAAGGAGAAATGTTCATCAGAACATTATCAACAACTCTCCTTCAAATATTTTGTAAAATCATTCTCAATTCTGAAGTTATTGTAAAAAGTATCCTAGATCCAGACGACAATTGCTGGACAAACTCCTAAGCATTAATGGGTTAACTCTTCCAATGCTAAGGCTACTTTCCTCCAAAGCACAAGAATGCAAATATTCTTTAAAAAACATCTAAACCCTGTCATGTTGGTATTCATTGGAAAGCTTTCGCTGAGAACTCTCAGATGAGTACCCATTTGCCAAGGTTTCAATCATTATTAAGGTTTTTGCAGAATTTTGTAATGGCCACATTAGCCACAAGCAGTATAAAGGTTAACCCATTCATGCCTGAAGATCACCATGACATGTGTCGTCTGGAATTTTTCTACTTTTGAAAATAGATATGAATATAATCATAAATTCACAAAATATTTGAATGAGAGTTGTGCGTATAGTCCTGATATGTATTTCTCTTTGAAATGTTTTCCAAAAAAGCTTTGGAATGCACAAAGATGCAATGATTTTTGAAAACCATCTAAATCCTGTCATGATGGTATTTATTGGATAGCTCTCATCGAGTACTCTCAAATGATCGCATACCAATGTGCTAGAGTTTCAATCATATTTTTCATTTTTGCATCATTTTGTATTGGCCAAATTAGCCACCAGCAGCATAAGGATTAACTACCATCCTAACCCCTACCTTTGTTCTTTAGATGGATTTCCCTTCCATACTCCTATCCCTTTCAATGCTGCAGTTACTTTAATGCAAGACACAAAACCACTAAAATGTTTGAAATCCATCCAAACCCTGTCATGTTGGTACTCATTGAAAAGATCTTCCTGAGACTTATCATATGAGTACCAATTCGCCAGGGTTTTGGTCATTTTGGTTTTATTTTCACATTATTTTGTTTTGACCAAATTAGCCACTAGCAGTGTAAGGGTTATCATATCTTCAACACCCTATCTACATATTGTGCCTTATCTACCCCCTGCTAGATGTGAACTGCTATTTCAAGCCACGTCATATGTCCAAATATAGCTTTCGTAATTCCATAATGCTTCAAATGAAAGATAAACAGGATGGGCCAATTATTCTATAACATGCGGTCCAATGATCTGATGATCCGTATTATTCTATGTTGAACTAGGCGGAGATGAAATGAACAGAAGCCGAGCTGGATAATTATACATATTGCTATCTCTCTCTTGTAACTGCTCCCTCACCTAGCTGATATTTTAAACCACTTTTCCGCGTAACAATTTTCTCTAGTTTTTCATTTTTGGGTGTTTCTGTTTCTAATATTTCCGAAGAGAGGACATATGTTTTTCCCATTTCTAATTTTCCCGTTTTATGTAGATTTTAAATTTTAGTATAACAAAGAGTAAATATTAATGGGTATATGGACAAGGATTTTTCCGTGTTCATTAAGTCCCGACATGTGCTGTATTGTTTTTTCCTGTGTGGTGTATTCCCGTTTGAAAGCATTCGGGAAAAAACAAGAAAATAAAACTCACGTCATAATCATCATGTATTGGAAAAATTATCCACTAGCAGCATAAGGGTTAACCCTTAAGCTGCTGGTGGCTATTGTGGCCATGACAAAATTATTCAAAAATCCTGGAAAATGACTGAAACCCTGGCAATTGGGTACTCATCTGACAGTACTCAGCGAAAGCTTTCCGATGAATACCAACATGACAGGGTTTAAATGATTTTCAAACATATTTGCGTCCTTGTGCTTTGGAAAAAAGTAGCCTCAGCATTGGGAGGGTTAAGCTATAGCTGAAGAAGGAAAATCATATTGCTGTCTCCGGACCCCCCAGCATATGTTGCGTCATAATCTACCTCATGGTCTTAGCCAGCAGGGCGCCTGGGTGCCTTTTTGGACACCCAAGCCTTTAAAAAGAATCCTCAGGACACCAAATTCTTTTTGTGTTGAATTTCAACAAATCTCAATCTCAAGCATATAATTGAATTTTTTCATCTCCTTCTAAATCCCATGACATTTTTTAATGATATCATGCCTTAGTTTGATGAATTTATACATGTTTATGGTTGAAATATGAGTATATTGTGATCCCCCTTAAAAATTTGGACACCCTTAATTTTTAAAACTGCCAATTTTAGGCACCCAGTTTCTGAAACCTGGCTAAGACACTGATCTACATTCCTCTATGCTATTACAGTTGCCTTTCATTCTTGGAGGCAGGCTGTACAACCAACCACTTTAGCAAATATATACCACAACGCCATCTATACATACAGGCTATCTCTGAGATATTATTTTAACCCTTATGCTGCTGGCAGCTAAGTTGGCCAATACAAAATAATGCAAAAATCATGAAAAATCACTTAAACCCTTGCATATGGGTACTCATATGAGAGAACTCAGCAAGAGCTATCCAATGAGTACCAAAATGACAGGGTTTAGATGGATTTCCAAAATCTTTGCATTCTTGTACCCTGGTACCATGGCATATGGGTACTCATCTGAGACTGCTCAGTGAGAGCTATCGCATGAAGATGGTTTTAAAAAATCTGTGCATGATTCTTGTGATTTGGACCAAGGTAGCCTCAGCATTGGGATAGGATAACTAACCACTCTAGCAAATATACCACAACGCCATCTTTCCATACAGGCTATCTCGGAGCCTGTTATTTTAACCCTTCTAATGCTGGGGCTTCTTTCCTCAAATGCACAAGAATGCAAAAAAAATTATGAAAATCATCCTAACCAAGTCATCTGGGTATTCATATGAAAGCCCTTGTTGAGAACTATCAGATGAGTACCCATTTGCCAGGGTTTCAGTCATTTTTAAGGCATTTTGAATCTTTTGTATTGGTCAAATAAGCTAATAGCAGCATAAGGGTTAAGCGTTACATCTAATTCCACGATATTGCATCTCATTCTTACCGCTTCCTACACTAAAGGGAGCTGTAACCCTGAAACGAGACGCCATAAAACTCCACTCAGTAACCATAACCTGTGCCATTTGGGGGAGCACGAGAAGCATGACATCTGAGCCCAACAGAATGGCCGCCGCAACATGCGATGAATTTTTCATCAGCACCGTGTTCGCCCTTATGCTGCTGGAGGCTAATTTTGCCAATACAAAATGACGCGAAAAACCTAAGAATTGACTGAAACTAAGGCACATGGGTACTCATCTCAGAGTTCTCCTACTGTTGCTGCTACTGCTGCTGGTGTCGCTACTGCTGCTGCTGCTGGTGTCGCTACTGCTGCTGCTGATACTACTGCTACTACTACCACTACTGCTGCTACTACTCCTACTGCAGCTTCTGCTGCTGCTACCACTACTACTACTACTGCTGCTACTATTGATACTACTCCTACTACTACTACTACTACTACTACTACTACTACTACTACTGCTGCTGCTGCTACTACTACTACTACTACTACTACTACTACTACTACTACTACTACTACTACTACTACTACTGCTGCTGCTGCTACTACTCCTACTACTATTGCAGCTTCTGCTGCTGCTACCACTACTACTACTGCTGCTGCTACTGTTGATACTACTCCTACTACTACTACTACTACTACTACTACTACTACTACTACTACTACTACTACTACTACTGCTGCTGCTACTACACCCACTACTTCTACTACTACTACTACTACTACTACTACTACTGCTGCTGCTGCTACTACTACTACTACTCCTACTCCAATCCTACCATTACTACTACTACTACTACTACTCTACTACTACTACTACTACTACTACTACTACTACTACTACTACTACTACTACTACTACTACTACTACTACCACTACTACTACTACTACTACTATTACTCCTACTACTACTCCTACTACTACTACTACTACTACTCTACTACTACTACTACTACTACCACTACCACTTCCATTACTACTACTACTACTACTACTACTACTACTACTCCTACTCCTACTCCTACTCCTACTACTACTACTACTACTACTCTACTACTACTACTACTACCACTACCACTTCCACTACTACTACTACTACTACTACTACTACTACTACTACTACTACTACTACTACTCCTACTCCTACTCCTGCTGCTGCTGGCCTGCTGCTGGTAACTGACACCATAGCACACAGCGCCTCCTCAGCAGGTTGCTGAGAGTTTCGTCTTGTCACACCTGAGCCTGGACTGAGGCACCTGTCCTCCCTCAGGTAGCTAGTAGGCAGGTGTGATGGGGAGGAAACCTACCATTCCAGCCACCACGCCGCCACGGTGCCACGCCAAAACGCTACTTAACCCTTATGCTGCTGGTGGCCTGATTTGGCAAATCCAAAATAATGCAAAAATCCTGAAAAATCACTGAAACCCTGGCAAATGGGTACTCATCTGAGAACACTCGGCGAGAGCTTTCCAATGAGTACCAACATGACAGGGTTTCGATGGTTTTCAAAGATTTTAGCGTTCTTGTGCTTTGGGCGAATGTAGCCTCAGCATTGGAATTATTAATGCTGTTCTCCCCACCTGGATGCATCCTAAGCAGGTAACAGGGGGAAAGCCACAGTTCTAGACACCTGCTAAGGTGAGCGGTTGACAGCAAAGGTGTGATCAAGAAAAACTAACACAAAAACAGTACTTAACCCTTATAATGCTGAGGTTACTTTCGTCAAAAGCACAAACACACAAATATTTTTGAAAACCATCTAAACCCTGTTATGTTGGTATTCATTAGAAAGCTCTCGTCAAGCACTCTCAGATGAGTACCCATTTGCTAGGGTTTCAGTCATTTTTCAGGATTTTTGAATAATTTTGTACTTAACCCTTCCAATGCTGAGGCTACTTTCGTCCAAAGCACAAAAACACAAATATTTTTGAAAACCATCTAAACCCTGTCATGTTGGTATTCATTAGAAAGCTCTCGCCGAGCACTCTCAGATGAGTAGCCATTTGCTAGCGTTTCAGTCATTTTTCAGGATTTTTGAATAGTTTTGTACTTAACCCTTCCAATGCTGAGGCTCATTTCGTCCAAAGCACAAATACACAAATATTTTTGAAAACCATGTAAACCCTGTCATGTTGGTATTCATTAGAAAGCTCTTGCAGAGTACTCTCAGATGAGTACCCATTTGCCAGGGTTTCAGTCATTTTTCAGGATTTTTGAATAATTTTGTATTGGCTAAAGTAGCCACCAGCAGCATAAGGGTTAAGGCTTGTCTCCTCACCTACACTCATCCTAAGTAGGCTACAGGGGATATAAGCCACAGTTCTGCACATCTGCTGAGGTAATCAGTTGACAGCAGAGGTGTGATCAGGTACATGGGGGAAAAACCCACACAAAAATGGTACTTAACCCTTCCAATGCTGAGGCTATTTCGGTCAAAAGAACAAGAACACAAGAAATTTTGAAAACCATCTAAACCCTTTAATGTTGGTACTCATTGGATAGCTCTTGCAGAGTACTCTCAGATGGGTACCCATTCGCCAGGGTTTCAGTCATTTTTCAGGATTTTTGAATAATTTTGTATTGGCAATAGCCACCACCAGCATAATTAAGAGTTAGGGCTGCTCTCTTCACCTGGAGTGTTCCTAAGCTGACAACAGGGGATACAGGCACAGTTCTACACACCTGGGCAGGTGAGCAGTTGACAGCAAAGGTGTGTACTTGGGGGAAAATCCACAGCACAGAATAGGCGTGGTACTTCAGGTCAGGTGTACCTTAATGGTTGTTTAGGGGCTTTCCCCTCAAACATGTGCTACCAGATGCTAACCCTTTCCTATACTAAGGCTATTTACATTGCAAAGATCTTTGTCAAATGAGGACCCATGTTTTAGCCACCAGCAGCATAAGAATAATTGGTTGTCTAGGGGCAAAAAATTGCCCCTCGATCATGTTTAACCAGATACTGACCCTTCCAATGCTAAGGTTGCTTTCATCCAAAACACAATGACGTGAAGATCTTTGTCAGATCAGTACCCATGTTCCAGGTTTTCAGTTTTTCAATTTTTTATGATTGGCCAAATATTAGCCACCAGCAGCATAAGGGTTAATGGTTGTTTAGAAACTTGTGTAACCAGATGTTATAATAACCTTTAACCCTTATCCTGCTGGTAGCTAATTTGGCCAATACAAAATAATGCAAAAAACCTGAAAAATGACTGAAACCCTGGCAAATGGGTACTCAATTGAGAGAACTCAACGAGAGCTTTCAAATGAATACCAATATGACATGGTTTAGATGGTTTCCAAAGATTTTAGCGTCCTTGGGCTTTGGATAAAAGTGGCCTCAGCATTGGAAGGGTTAAGCTGAACACATAAGCAAAACAGTCTAGCCAAGTTTGGTCTCTTCAGTCTTCAGGCATGGTTGGGTCAATAACCCATCTCAAAATTGTCATCTGGATCTTTGATACTTGTGACAAATACTTGGAAAAAAATACAGGTTTTACAAAATATTTGGTGGTTATGCAGATTAACATTTCTCCTATAAATAGTTTTTCCATATATGCTTCAGGATTTAGAATTTCATGAAAATTGTCAGGCTGCTTTTGGCCACTATGACTATACCCATCAATGAATTGCTCACAGGGACCAAACGCAGCCTGAAAATTTTCATGAAATCTTTCTGGCTAAAGCACAATTGGCAAAGTATTTGAAAGAGAAATTATGTTGATCAGAACATTACCAACAAATCTCATTCAAATATTTTTTTAAATCATTCTCATATCAAAATTGATCATCAAAAAGTATCATTGAAGTAGACAACAACTTCTGGAGGAACTCCTATACTGCAGGAGGCTAATTTGGCCAATACAAAATGATGCAAAAAAAACTGAAAAATGACCATGACACATAGTACTCATCTGAGATTACTCGGCCAGAGCTATCCAATGAATACCAACATGATAGATTTTAGATGTTTTTCAAAAATCTTTGTGCCCTTGTGCTTTGGAGTAGCCTCAGCATTGAAAGGGTTAATATTAGCATTAATATAGAGGTCAGTGACCAAGACCAGTAGATCCAAGGTGTTACTGGTCCTACGAGGCCAGTAACATTTTGAGTTAGCGTTGAGGCCTGAAAATTTGCAATTAAAACCCCATCACAGACTGTTACGTGATGTCCAAACCATTCCTGCTTATATTATGTAGCCTAGATGTGAAGTGGTGAGTATCGTTATGAGCGCAGTATGTGACGTTTGCCGTGTAAAAACGCAGGCTCGCATCTAGATGTGAATTGGCGAGTATCGTTTTGAACTGAGTATGTGACGTTTGCCGTGTAAAAACGCAGGCTCGCATCTAGATGTGAATTGGCGAGTATCGTTTTGAACTGAGTATGTGATGTTTGCAGTGTAAAAACGCAGGCTCGCATCTAGATGTGAATTGGCGAGTATCGTTTTGAACTGAGTATGTGACGTTTGCCGTGTAAAAACGCAGGCTCGCATCTAGATGTGAATTGGCGAGTATCATTTTGAACTGAGTATGTGACGTTTGCAGTGTAAAAACGCAGGCTCGCATCTAGATGTGAAGTGGCGAGTATCGTTATGAGCTGAGTATGTGACGTTTGCAGTGTAAAAACTCAGCCACGCCGCGAGCCTTTAGATCATGTTGTTTATGAATACAGATATCTGGTTGAGCACTCCGCCGCGGCCGCGGAGGCCGAATCGGTTAATGCATGGCTGCTGCCATCAAATTAGATTTCCTTCTTGTGACATGTCTAAAGCCGTATTATGCATGCTATTATCAGGCCTAGGAGCATGATATACATGTCAGAGAGCCTGCCGGAGCCATGGTAGGTTACTCAATTACACCAGGTAGAGATACCCTCCTCGCAAATCAAATCTTATTCACCGCACGCTTGCGCTACAAGCGAAAACATGGCTAATATATACCACAACACAATAGTAGAGCATTTACTTTGCAATGTAAACAGTTTCGGTAACTTACGTAAAACCTCAGATGAAGAAAACATGGATTGGTCGCCATAGAATAATCATTCGCCACTGATAGCATGAGTAGAGCTTTTACATTGCAATGCAAACAATTGCGGTAACTTACATAAAACCTGAGATGAATAGAACATGGATTGGTCGCCACAGACCAATTACCAAATGGCCCATTTTAAAACCTTTTTTCAACCACACTTACACCACGGTTACACCACAGTAAAATGGCTAATACACCACAACACAGGTGTGTGAATGATTGAGCAATAGTAGGGTTTTTATTTTGCAATGCAAACAGTTGCGGTAACTTACATGAAACCTCAGATGATGAAAACATGGATTGGTCAACACAGACCGATTAGTACATGCTGAGTGAAAAAAATGCAGTGAGGGCCCATTAACCCTTACACTGCTGGAGGCTAATTTTACCAATACAAGATAATGCAAAAAAACTGAAAAATCACCGAAACCCTGGCAAATGGGTACTCATCTGAAAGTACTCAGTGAGAGCTTTCCAATGAGTACCAACATGACAGGGTTTGGATGATTTTCAAAAGCTTTTGCATTTTTCTCTCATGGACAAAAGTACCCTCAGCATGGAAAGGGTTAAAATGCCCTCAGCACACCTAATCTTCCCTCATTGTGACATCACTAAGTGACAGACGAATGAGGGCTCTCTTCATTGTTTATATTATAGATAAAATTGCTCACGCACATGCGCAGAATGCACCTCTTGAGTGGTTCTCATCAACACCTGGGCTAGGAGTGGTGCCAAAGCTGTTGAGCGAGATCCGCTGGTTGCGTATCTGGTGATAGACATTTGTGATAAAACCCTTTTTTAACCACTGTTACACCATGTTTGCAGTACTAGACCTGTAGCAGAAATATGTTCATGATTCAATGTCCATGATCGGACTACTGCTGTGGTTGACCATTCAACACCATTACACCACAAGTCAGCCTTGCATCTTCCACATGCACAGGAATGGGCTGGACTATCAGGACAGGCCCTACTATTATTCTAGACTGTATTGTGCCCTTAAAGGCCACTCCAATTTATTTACTTGTCTTACGTGCTCAGGAGGTAGGAAATGAGCCATTTTGAAATAAAAAAAAAGTTGAAAAATGTGACTTTTTTAATTTTTTTTAGAGTCTGACGACTAGGACTGGTAGAGATATGTTTCTACCAGCCTATTCTCAACTAAATAAAATCAATCAATCAATTAATCCCTGTAACCTGAAAGGTGGGAGGTATAGCTCCTCAAGTCTGAGGCTCTACTACAGCAATGGTAGCTTCCTGTAGTTGATTGAATCACACTTACAAAGAATTTCCTTAAAACTTGCACTTTTTTTTTTTTTTTTTTGAGTCTGACAGAAAATTTCAAAACCACTTTCGTCCATAAGACACCAAAGATGACTTTTTTTTTCTTTTTTTTTGGAGTCTGACAGGATTTTTTTTTCCAAAAAAAAGCTAGTAAGACAAGTAATTAAATTGGAGTGGCCTAAGGCCTAAAAAAAAGTTGTTTGTTTCCTGTAACCCTACCCTAACAAGTTTTTATTCAAAAAAATCCCTACCCTAAAGTTTTTTTTTCGCCCTCTCAACTCCTAATCAACGTAAAACATGCATAAAACACACATTTTGGACCAAAAAAATAATGCAAAATTATTTTTTTTCCGACCTACCTACCCTAGTTTTTTTTCGGACCGTTACAGGAAACAAACAATTTCATTTTTTAGGCCAAAGGTGTTCTAGAGTGCCCAACGTCTACAGTATAACTATGGTTTGTAGCCTGTATTGTGGCAGGGCTGTCAGGTGCTCTAAGGTCTCAGAGAGATGGTGGCAACAGGTAGAGGGGGGGGGGGCAGGTACAGAGGTCTTCTCCGAGATTAATTGCCCGCTGATTACGTGCCACGGGGCTAGAGCTAGCCGCCGCCCACCTGTCAATCATCCAGGCTGCTGGCCCCGCCCACACGCTCCTCTGCTGCCAATGTCAGATATCATGTCTTCAGTATCGACCCTCGAGATCGAAAAGGATTCTCTCAAATCATTCGAGCACAAACCTTACCGTTTGCTTTTTTAACCAATCAATGCTAGTAGCAGCCAAAAATGCCCTAGGCTAGTATTCTGCTAATATATTAGTTACCAGAGCAGTATTCCAAAAATACTTGAAAAATATAGGTCAGAACCTAAAGAACACCTCTTCTTCAAATTATTTTTCTAATCAGGTTCAATTGTTTCTAAAAGTATGTTCAATCCAGACGAAACATCAAAAATATCCAGTCATGAATGGATACAATTTTGTGACCAATGTCAATTTGTGTGGCTTCTCCTCCTCCTCCTTCTCATCCTCCCCCTCCTCCTCTTCCTCCTCCTTCTCCTTCTCATCCTCCTTCTCCTCCTCCTCCCCCTCCTCCTCTTCCTTCTCCTTCTCATCCTCCTCCTTCTCCTCCTCCCCCTCCTCCTCTTCCTCCCTCCTCCTCCTCCACCTCCTCCTCCCCCTCCTCCTCTTCCTCCCTCCCTCCTCCTCCACCTCCTCCTCCGCAATCCAGGCCCTCAGTGGAGCAGGCACAGCAAATAGGCGATAAGACAGCTCACACTCGCCCAGCTCATCACAAACCAACAACAGCAGCAGCAAGCCCGGGCACAGTCATGACAATGTCAAAGGCTGTGGTGATGACCATGATGTTGACAATGAAGATAATGATGATGAAGAAAAAGATGAAGATGGTGATGAAGATGATGATGAAGATGATAAAAAGTTGCTGATAATCAAAATGAGGATAACAATGATGACAATGATGATGATGATGGGGATGATGTTGGGGATGATGATGACAATGATGATGGTGATGATGATGAAAATGATGATGATGATGATGATGTAGATGATGATGATGATGCTCATGCTGCTGCTGCTGCTGATGATGATGATGATGATGATGATGATGATGGTGGTGATGTGATGGTTGATGATGATTATGCTAATAATGATGATGATGAAAACAATGATGGCAGTGGTGATGATGATAAAGAAAATGATGAAAAGGATATTGTTGACAATGATGATAATGGTGGTGATGTAGTGTCAATTTTTTAACCAAAGCTAAAAATGAAACGTTTCCTACCTGTCCAGCTTACATTCCCAGTTGGTGAGAAAATACTGAAGAGAAGGATTGAGGGAAGAGTGTCCTTTACGGCAGCTATTGTCATAAAAACCACCTGTGTGCCACCTGGTGTCCGTATCAAACACTACACAAGTCACACTGCCGGAATCCCTTATATGGACTTAGGGAAGAAGAACACCTGGTTGAGTAAATACCTCCACTGTATTTGTAGTAGGTCTGTGTGTGTGTGTATGTGTGTGTGTGTGTGTGTGTCTGCGATGAATGACACTACGCCAGATGCTTCCCTATATATGAATGTATTCCTTGCCGAGTAGTAGTAGTAGTAGTAGTAGTGGTAGGTCCGAGCATACTGAAGAAGTAGAAGTCGAAGTAGTAGTAGTGTTGCTGTGGTGTGAGCGTGTGTGTGGGTATGAGGCAGTGGTTCTCCGACTGCTAGTCCTGTTGGCTGGCTGCGGCGGCACACTGCTGCCTGGCTGACTGGCTAGCCTGACGGAGACCTGAGAGGACGGGTAGGAAACGGGACAGCCGATGCTGTCTACTGCTGCTGCTGCTGCTGCTTCTACAACTGACAACTCCTCCTACCTCTCTTCTCCTGATGAGAAGTATCGGATGAGACGCAATATTACAGCAGGCCTTACCATAACCTAGTTTCTATGCTCTTTTGGCATTGAATTTAAAATTTCAATTAGGAATTAGGAATATTGATTTTCGTCACTTATTTTGCCATGTTGTGGCTAGGTCTTGACTAGCCAGTTGTAACTGGTGGAGAAAACCACCAACTAAAACCAAGTAACTGGCAACTTTCTCACTTGCCCAGCAGAGACCTGAGAGGATGGGTAGGAAACAGGACAGCCGATACTGACTCTGCTGCTGCAGCTTCTACAGCTACTCCTCCTCTTCCTCTTACTGAGTCGCAGTATTACAGCAGCTCGTACCATAGCCTAATTTCTAAGCTTTCATGGATTGGAATTTACAATTTCAATTTTTTTTT
>OZ012699.1:2352042-2379542 GCA_963942565.1 Maea johnstoni
TATATATAAATATATATATGCTACAATATGACAATGCTACAATTTGGACAGACCTGAAAATGTGACACTGCTACAACTTGAATTGACCACAATGCCACATATGGACAGGCCTGAAATTGTATCACTGCTACAACGTGGACGGACCTAAAAGTTTGACAAGGGTGCAACTTGGACAGACCTGATATTAGTTGTGTAGTTTCAACAACTGGAAACTCACTGCTGCCAATTTAGTGAGAATGGTATTGATGATGCTGACGGTTATTTACACGTATAGTAGTAGTAGTAGTAGTAGTAGTAGTAGTAGTAGTAGTAGTAGTAGTAGTAGTAGTAGTAGTAGAAGTAGCTGTAGTAGAAGTAGCAGCAGCAGTAGCTGTAGTAGTCTAGTGGTTATAAGGAGCCAGACGCCTAGATATATGTCTAAGTATAAAGCAAAAAAATGATGTGCTTTGTTTTCAAATGGAAGTTCTATACAAAATCATGGACTGGAGTAAAAAGGAATTTTACAGTGTGGATGGAACTATTTGTAGAAGAAAACACTGGCTATATCTTAACAACACCATTAAAGTCAATTATTAAAAAGAAGTAAAGCGTTATTTGGAAAAAAAGACTCCCTGCAACATGAGATTTTAAATGATTAGCTAACTTCTAAATCTCTGCTCTGTTACTAAGATTACACCTGTAAAAGTAGCACGACTAGATCACCAAAATACCTGTTCACACCATGATTACCTGTTTTCTAATAAATATGCTTTATGTAAGAGAAGTTTTCATATGTATCATGTGAAGTCGGCTGTGCATGAGAATAGTGCAAATGGGACAGTTTTGTTGCATGAAGAAAAAATTTCTTTAAGAAACATTAGGAAAATACCTAAAACCACCAGATTAGGATATTATACAAAGCCTAGCAGAAGGAACCGTTTAAACTTCTTTTCATGCAGATAGAATGGAGAATTTCAATTTTCAGTTATAAAAGGTACCTAAATCGAAATTCCAACTCAAAGGATCCCTACTTCCCCCCTATATTAACCCATTAATGCTCACAGCGGCCAAAACCAGCCTGACCATTTTGAAGAAATCTTTCAGGTTTTAGCACAATTGGCAAAATATTTTGAAGGAGAAATGTTGATCAGAACATTACCAACAACTTTCCTTCAAATATTTTGTAAAATAATTCCCAATTCAGAAGTTATTGTCAAAAGTATCAATGCTCCAGACGACAATCTCCGAATGAAGCCTTAAGCATTAATGGGTTAAAACACATTTTCACGAGGAGTCTGTGGCTCCTTGCAGTATCTCCTCCGGTCATTTTAGTTTTGGCCTTAAATCGAGAGTAAAAAAGATAGTGTATCCTTAACCCATTCACACTCAGAGCGACCAAAACAGGCCTGGCAATTTTGGAAATATTTTACTTGCAAAGGCATTTTCTGGGAAATATTTGAAGGAGAAATGTTGATCATAAGCCAAACAACAACTCTCCTTCAAATATTTTGTGAACTTTCGCTTTATTCCCGATGTATTTTCAAAAGTATGAGAGTAGCAGACGATCCTTTCCAGAGGAACTCTGAGTGTGAATGGGTTAAGGTGATGAGTACCATTGCAAGCGAGTTAAAAGCTCCATCCCAAAACACACCTCACAGCAGCATAATCATATAACAAGGTGTATCTACAGGTTCCTGAGTGTTATCAGGGAGAGGATATCATAGTCAGCCGTCTGTAGTCAACCCATATTCTAATTCATTTCAATATTTGCAACTTTTCACTCAAATGACATAATCTCATTACTTACGCAGGTGATGGTCACTACAGGTTCACAGTTACCTTAGGGATATCATTGACTATGCCCAATAAGAAGTAATTTTTTAATATTTTACTGCTAAAGACTTTTACAGGCCATAACATTGAAAATTTTAGTGAGATATCTCGTGTGTGGAGGCATGGGAACCCCTTTGATAGTAGTGGACATACCTCGCTGATCACTCCTGAGCACTCAAAACAAAAGACAGCTGCACAAAGATACACATCGACGATCTCAAGACAATGGCTCGTGGTCAGGATGCTATAAATAGGTGCTAGCTATGAGCACGAGAGGTTACCAAGTGAAGTTGGTGTGGAGATTTCTAACTAAAATTTTCAACGTTATGGCCTGTAAAAATCTTCAGCAGTGAAAAATCAAAAAAATACTTTTTTATTGGGCATAGTCATTGATATCCCTAAAGTAACTCTGAACCTGCAGTAACCATCACCTGCGTAAATAATGAGAATATGTCATTTGAAAAAAAAGTTGTAAATTTTGAAATAAAACAGAATATGGATTGAATAATGACAGGTGGCGATGATATTCACTACCTGACAAGACTCAGGAACCTGGAGATACACCTAGTTCTAGGATTATGCTGCCTTGAGGTGTGTTTTGGGACAGGGCTTTTAACTGGCTTGCAATGGTACCCATCACCTTAAATGCAAAGCTGTTAGGTTGGATATATGCCAAGCGCATCAGTCACAACTTTACTGAAAATATAGATGATCCCATATGTATCCCCTAAGAACAAGTTTTCTTCACTAAATCAATGTTACATAGTTCCCAGATACATTATCTACATAATGGTTAACCACTCACCTAGATATACTGAACTGAGTAATACAATAACACTTGCCCCATTCCTATTTTTAAAAAGAATCATATATATTTTTCTGTATAACAAAATGTATCATTCTTCAATACTGTATAACTGGTTAATTTGGCGTGTACTTAAGTTGGCGTCTTTTTTCAAAAAAGTATTTTCCCTGTATTCATTTTGGCGTCTGGAGCAGTCAGAACAACGCCATCTTTATGTAGACATATTCTTATGCGATCTTTAATTTGGCGTTGATGAGCATTCGCCAAAACACACCAAATTAAAAACCACGCCAAATTAACCAGTTATACAGTACATGCCTGGAATGAATATTGCTGGATATTGATTAATGGCTGAGCAGTGTGCATCAAAAGTTAATTATGAAATATCCAACATATTAGCAATGGTGACCAAAATGTGTGGTTGTTTCAGTTGTTAGTGTCATTTTAAGTTATTAAGTTATCCAAATGAATCAACTTTCAAGGACCATTTTCTTGTATTGTCTTCATAATACGCCCATTCAGGCACTGTCTTAGTCAGGATTTCAAAAATGCCTGTCCAAAACAGCAATTTCAAAATGTCTACCTGTCCAGACTTAGCTGTTAATCTACTTCAAATCCTTATACCATCTACAATTAATAGCCTATAGGTGTCAAAAATGGCAATTTACATTTCAGCTATGTCCTGGAAGATGGTTTGTTAGGAAAATATTAGGTTATTACACCCCAAAAGTCAAAATTGAAAAATCTTCATAGAAATCTTTGCCTGTCCAAACAGGATGTATTTTAGGAAATTACCTGTCCAAAAGACAGGCAGGTATGTTTGGGTTTGGCTTTTAACTAGGTTGAAATGGTACGCATCACCTTAAGGATGTGATCCGGGGGGGGGGGGGGGGGGGCACTCAGGTACAGAGGGGGGCCGCACCTGCGTTACGTATTTCGCGGAAGAAGGGGTCTTTTTTAGACCTCCGCATGTCCGCGATTTTATAAAAGAAGGGTACTTTTTTGTACCCAGGTACGAAGTATGGGGGTCAAAATCCCCTTACAATCCACAAAATATACACGGCTCTGACGCCGAGTGACTCACGAAGTGACTGGGCTTCCGAGTTTGCTGCCGCCACTTACTGCCGCTAAACACGCAGATGATTATAAAATCTAAGGTTAAAATACGTGTTCCCGTTCATCCAATGTAACTGTTTTGATAAAAAAAGGGGTGTTTATTTAGTGGAAAAAGTCAGCGTTTTTGTCAAAATAAGGGTGCTTTTTTGGCCAGAAATCAGTGCTTTAGGGGTATTTTTAAATTTTGATAACGAGCGTATGCGCACCCGTAAATACCCAGGTGCCCCCCCCCCCCCACCCCCCCCCCCCCCCCGGGCTGTGATGCTGGTAACACACTCAAAATCTCCTCGTTTAGCATTCTTGTCCCCTTTCTAAAACATGTTATCTAATACCTGTGGTCTTGGTGTTTCATCTATACGATTTCTTTACCTTAGCTGCTTAACCCATTAACACTCAGAGCAGCCAAAAGAGGCCTGACAATTTTGGAAATATTTACCTTACAAACACATTTTCTTGAACACATTTGAAGGAGAAATGTTGATCACAAGCCAAACAAGAACTCTCCTTCAAATATTTTGTGATTTTTTGCTTTATTCAAGAGATATTTTCAAAAATATGAGAGTAGCAGACGAAACTTTTTAGAGAAACTCTAAATGTGAATGGGTTAAGCTCACCTGGTTAGAACCACAGTTTATATTTCGTTATGTTTTACCTCGAATTACATATCCCTGTTCAATAAAGAGTACATTTGAATTGTAAATTCACTGCACGTCTGTTAAAGACACGGCTAGAGTATCTGGATGGAAGATTTGGAGATAATACCTTACAGTAAACGATTTTAGTAGAAAATGTACTTTAAAAAGTGCATGTAGGTCAACAACGGTAAGCAACAGCAAGTGATCTAGTACTAATTTGTGTACGTATAGAGTAAACACATGGTACATCAACTTTGAATGAAATATCGAAAAAATTGCTTAATATTTTTGAGAAATAACTTTGGAGGAGTGGAATTCCTGTTGGCCGTGTACTTCGCCCTTATAAACTCGACTCAACATTCTACTGAGAATGTTGCCATCTTTTGTACTGAACAAAGATAGGGTATCTTGCTGGAATATTATGAAGAATAACAAGATACAAGATACTATTATAAGACAAGATTATTTATTATGACATTTACAATACAATATTCATGTTTCATTTATACAATCCCTTGTATTACAATCTTGATATATTTGTAAATTGCAGGATGTTTTTGGCATAGCCGTGATTGACCGGCACGCAGGAAAATAAAAATGTTTAAAAAATTTTTTTTTAAATCTTTTGTACTGACTAGATCAGACCTGCAAACTTCTTTGCACTCCGAAATAAGACAGGGGCAATTGTCAAGATGTAAGATATCGTTTGACTATCGGATGAAAGTTTTCATCAGAAAGGTGTAGATGGCAAAGATCATTGTATTCGATCCTTGGGGGGGGGGGGGGGGGGGGGAGGGCGCAGATTATCAACCGGGGGGGGGGGGGGGGGGGGGGGGGAAGGAGGGCGCAGATTATCAACTGCGATTGATAATCCGTGTCCAGCGTCGAACTGGACTCAGTTTGTGTCTCTATCCAAGCCAACTTTTCATTTTACTGAATTGTCTCTGTCGAGACACGGATCAAAGCTGTACTTGTATTTGTACATGTAAACTTAGATGAAGAAAAGAAGTGTTTGGTAATCTAAGTTTGGTCATCAGAGATGTTAATTATGGTCTATTGACTGTAAACAGAGGCATTTACAAAACCATACATGGTAAAAATCATTCTTTTACTTGTAACATAAAAAACAAAATAAGAACATTGACATACACTGATTTGATGGGATTCCAATTGAATGTTTAGTAAATGAGAATGCAATAAGTTTCATGCTTAATCTTTTCAATCGTTGCTTAAATGACGGGATAATTCCTTCATCATGGAAGAAAAGCATAATCCAACCGATCCTGAAAAATAAAGACGAAGACCCACGTATGCCTTCTAACTACAGGGGTATTTCTTTAGCCTCAGGGATGTATAAGCTATATTGCTCAGTGTTGAATCATAGGCTCACCTCATGGGCAGAGTCAAATGACATTTTAGCTGATGAGCAAAATGGTTTTCGTCAAGGTCGGTCTTGTCCTGATCACCTCTATGTTTTATCAGAGATGATTCAGACGAGAAAGCAACAAAAGAAAAGCATGTTTGTAGCTTACATTGACTTCAGCCAGGCATTCAATAGAATAAATAGTGTTCCTCTGGCAAAAACTTACAAAAATGGGCCTTGAAGTGAAAATACTGCAGGCCATTAAATCTCTTTACGAAAATGTTGAGTCCAATGTTCGAATTAATGGTCATATGTCAGATTTTTTCAATGTTAGCTCTGGCTTAAAGCAAGGCTGTTTACTCTCTCCTCTCCTATCTAGTCTCTTCATAAATTTCATAAATGACATGGGGAGAAAGGTCAATGCTCTCGGAAAGGGCGTCCCTCTAGGTCCTTATGAACAAATTAGCATCCTTCTTTATGCAGATGACATAGCCGTGATTGCAGAATCTGAAGAGAATCTGCAAGATATGCTAGACCTGTTAGGTGCTTGGTGTCAGGAATGGGGCCTTAAGGTTAATCCCAAAAAGAGTGAAATTATTCACTTTAGGAACCCCTCAGTGCCAAAAACTCCATTTCAATTCACTTGCGGTAACCTTGAACTTAGGGTGGTCACAAAGTACCGTTATCTTGGTTATGGTTTAATGAACACCTAGACTTCAAGGTTGCAGCTTCAGAGGTGGCTAAATCTGCTCATCGAGCACTTGGCCTTCTCATCTCAAAGTTTAGGCGCTGTGGAGGGATGCCTTTTGACTGTTTTACTACCCTATATGAATCTTTAGTATTGCCCATCATTTCCTATGGTGCTGCTATATGGGGAACCTCTGAATTCAATTGCATCAATTCTGTACACAATCGAGCATGCAGGTACTTTTTAGGAGTTGGTAAATACACCCCAAATGCTGCAGTAAGGGGTGATATGGGATGGAAGACCCCATTACACCACCAATGGCTGTGTGTGACGAGAATGTGGTGCAGACTAAGTGTTCTGCCAAATGAGCGTTTGACCAGAAGAGTGTTTCTGTGGGCAAATAACCAAGCCCAAGGAAATAAGAAAAACTGGGCTTTTAAAGTGAGGAAATTCTTTATTTCAAACCAATCACCTCATTTGGCCAATGTTGAGCACCTCCACCTGGCGGAAATGGTAATTCTTAATGTAGATTCAATTCTGTGGGAGGTCGAGAAGGTTAAATGGCTCACTTCAATAAATCGTGAGGAAGCTCAGCATGGTGTGGGTAAAAACAAACTGAGGTCTTACAATACCTTTAAAACAACTTTTGAAGCCGAAACCTATGTTAGAGCTAATTTACCCAGAGCACAGCGTAGGGCTCTAGCCCAATTTAGAGCTGGGGTTGCACCTCTGGCACTAGAAACAGGCCGCTATCAGGGCTTACCAGTGCGTGAAAGGATTTGTTTTCACAGCAAGTCGCTTAATAGAGAAACTGTTGAAGATGAAAAACATGTCGTTCTTACCTGCCCTCTTTAAAATGCACAGCGAGCAACTCTATTTACAAGACTAGAGGAGTCAATCCAAGGGTTTTCTTACATATCAGGGGAGCAGAAATTCAAAACAATACTAAGTGATGGTAATAATGTCAAGCAATGTGCCAGCTTTCTTAAAACCATCCTCGAGATTAGAAGATCTGAATTGATGAAACCACAGGGACACTGAATGTGTCTTATAAACTTTTAAAAGATTTTAAAATGCATCTATGTTTTAACATCTCTGTGTGATATGTACTATTAACTTGCTTTAATGTCTCTCATAACTCTTTTAAGAGTGGTCAGTATATTGAACGTGCATGTTTTTATCTGTCTGTAATATGTTTATCCATACTGAGTGAGACTTTTAATAAAGATTTTATTATTATTATTATTATTATTATTACACAATATCAAAAAAAAAAATACGGAGCGCGTGTTATGGCGAGTAAACAGTCACTAACTTATGTCATTCAGTTAAATAAATGTTTGACCACTATAGTCTGTCTGACTTGGTTGGGCTAACCGCTTTTCCCTCTTTTTCCCCACAACAAGTTCGTTTTCTCCTTCCAAACTTGGCAAACCTCTTAGTAACACAACCGCGTGTATGTATAAACATCCTTTTTGCCCCAACTCTGCAAAATGTTGATTTTGCTCATTAGGTCCCATTGTAAAATTTGCCCATTGCCAACAATGACGATCTCGCGTGTCTGTACTGTTGGTAATTGTTGGCAATGGGCAAAGTTTACAATGGGACCCAATGGACAAAATCAACATTTTGCGGATTTGAGACAAAAAATATGTTTATACATACACGCGGTAGTGCTCCTAAGAGGTCTGCCAAGTTTGGAAGGCAAAAACGAACTTTTTGTGGGAAAAAAGAGGAAAAAGCTGTTAGCCAAATCAAGTCAGACAGACTATAGTGGTTCGCAACATTACACTCGGCTCGACTTTCGTCTGGGAATGTTGCCATCTTTTGTGGTGCATAGATCAGTTCTGCACAAGTCTCCTTCGCGGTTAAGAAATTGCACGCATCTTAATTGTACGCATCATAACAGACAACTCCCAAATTCAGCATACGTAATCAGTATGTATCGGGCCCCTTTCACATGTTTCACCAGGTAATGAAGAGTCTGGGGGCATTAGGTAATATGAAATCGCGAACATGTGGAGGTTTTAAAAAGACCCCTTCTTCCACAAAATACATAACGCGGGTGCGCCCCCCCCCCCCCCCTCTGTACCTCAGTGCACCCCCCCCCCCCCCCCGCGTAAAATCACTGCAGCAGGGGCCAATGTTCAACACAGCTTGTATCCGTGTCTTGAGAACGACCACAGAGATAAATCAGTAAAATGAAAAGTTGACTAGTAGTTCGCCACATTACACACGACTCGACATTCGTTTGCACTGAGACATTACGCGCATCATAATTGTACTCATCATTTAGTTATAAGTGTTGTGTCCAGTCTGTTTTATGGTCAGTTTTCAGATATTCAACTTTCAAAAAGTGAGCCAGGTATTGAGTATGGTTGTACCTTAGTCCATACGGAATACACACGTCCATTTAGCCGTTGAATAAAAGTGAGATGGAAATAAATTGTTCAGTTCGTTTGGCGCTCGTTATCTCGTAATTAGTTTCTAACGACATTCGAGTGACCTACGAATGGCATATCCTTGATGGTTACGGATCCACATGTCGACACGATAAGGGAAGAGATCGAATTCATTTTGGGGCCGTATCTAAATTTGGGAGGTAATTAATAAAAATGGCTAGTAAATATGTTCGGCACGATCCCATATCATGAATATGAATATCAATCCCGGGGGGGGGGGGGGGGGGGGGGGGCACTCAGGTACAGAGGGGGGCGCACACGCTCGTTAGGTTGTCAGGTGTAAAAGTTCCAAAGTATCCCAATAATCCCTTACAGCATATGGATTTGTGCAATAACAGGAAATAGCCAGAAATAGCCGCCACTGTAGACTTATTTCAAAAGAAAGTGTAACCCAGGATTCAATAGGGCAAAAGTAATCCGGAAAATTGTGTACTTATTAACAATGGGCATGCTGAAGCTTTGTAGAAGATATACACTTGCATTCGCAAGTTGGCTACAGTAGAGCGGATAACAACGTGAACGTAATATCCTCTTTAACAAAAGTAGGCCTCCATTCAACATTTTAAATCCTTACTGAAAGGGTTACTAGTACTCAGATTATTCTAGAATTTGACATGAACTTTCCACCAACCACTACTTTCTGAATGATGACGCCAGAGACAATATTCTATGTATTAGAGCTTTTTTATAATACAGTATGATACATTTAGATATAAAATACGTTTAGGGACAGATGATAGACAATAAACAGTTGCAAACATCTACTGGGAAAAGTCACCATATTTAGTTTTAATATCTATATACCTTTTTGACATATTTGATACGTATCAATCTTTCCCTCAACATATACACATGTAGTATACTGCAATTCAGAATTTGAGGAAAGGGGGGCGAATAATGTCAATTCAGAATTGGTGGAGGGGGAGGAGCGGATGAGCAAAATTTCCTCCTAACTGATCTATTGTTAAAAGTGGTGGGGAGACCAGCAAACAATTCAGAATTTGAGGGAGGGTGGTATCATAAAATATCATTAATAAGTACGAAAAGTAAACCGACCCTATCAATAATGTATATCTATCAATGTCTAACATTTATCTACCTGTCTGTCTGCCTGCCTGTATTTCTATTTATCTATCTAGCTATATATCTACTAGTGTATATCTAATCTACATGTGAGCACGCATACCGTATATCTAGTTATTTTGGCTGTGTGAAATTTTGGCTCTTTTGGGCCAAAACGGGGGTAAGGAAATTATGGCTCATATTAATTTTGGCTCTCCCAGGGTCTGAGCCAAAATTACCTTACTTTTGAAATTATCTTACTACCTAAAATGACAAAATGTCTGTTGCTGCATAGCATGTATTCTAGTTCAATCTGTTAAAAGTAACTCTGTACAGAAATAGTTTTGTTTAAATTACAATTTGATTGGGGTAGGCTTGATGAGTTCTCACTGTGTAAAATGCACTTATTAAGTACGCATTGGGAGTACCTGATCAAGTAGTTAACTTGTCATTGAGTTTACCATGGTGAATAGAACTCAGGAGGTGAGTAGTGGCACCCCTTGTAATTACAAACAAAGGGATTTTGCAAGGGAGTATGATCAAAAGACAACTGTACATGTGTTTTCTAAACAAACTATACATAACATGCTGCTGAGATTTTTGATTGTAATCATGAAGCATGCCACTTAGGCCAGTGATTACCTCACATTACATGCCATGCAGTGACTGACATCTGGTGTCCACACTAGAAACTAAGCTCAACACAACCTGAGCTCAGGGTTAAAGTCGGGGTGTTCAAGGTATGCATTCTTGGCTTTTATCAATTTTGGCTCTTTAAGATGGAGAGCCAAAATAGGCCAAAATTAGATTATCTCCAAAAAACCCAGATATACGGTACATACATCTACATATATATGCATGTACGCATTCATGCATACATGTATATATCGAATTGTAGAGTAGTCAATATATCAATGACAGTCAATAAATATACAAACATTCACATACATACTTGTAGATAGATACTAGTAAATGCAGTTCATAAACTATGTCAATATGCAATCAATAAACTGTGTGTGTGTGCATATTTCTGGGTTGCGATCTTTTTTGTTTTCAGTCTGATTTTAATGGTTAAGTTTAAGATTCGGGTTAAGGCGTAATAGCAGCTCAAAACACGCCCAAATGAAAATTGCTTTATAATAGGAAAGATAGGGAACGATCTCACAAATCAGAATTACAGAGTTGTGTACGCGCTTAGATATATATATATATATAGATAGATAGATTGAAAGAAAGAAATACAAAAAGACAGGTAGACAGATGTTAGATATTGAATAATTGATATACATCGAGGTACATATAAATGAATACAAGTTTCAACTATTCATAGGGTCGTTTTACTTTGTGTAGTTCTAATTAAGTAATCTCCCCGAGAACGTTCGTGAAAAAAGTATTTTTTCTTTCCTCTCCCCAAAAAACCGTCGCGAAAGTAATGTTTTTCTTTATTTGCCCTTTACACTTGGTCCATCGTATGCAGGGATTCGTTCATCCCCACTATTAATGTATGTATGAATGAAATCGTGCGTACTGAGTAGTAACGTGGAATTTGAAACATTGTATCATTCTCGGCTGCGGTCCATTCACCCGCCAGAATGACAATGGTGTTCTGTCTCAATTCCCCAATGCGTGAAATTGGGCCCGCCCTTTTGGACACGCCCCCATAAATGATTGATGCTATGACATTTTCCATTTTAAAACACAGCATCTCCACCTCGATTTTGCTGATAATAAATGTTCGTTTATTTATTTTTCTAACATTTTTCTCAATATAGTGCTGAAAATAAATGTTCGTTTATTTATTTTTCTAACATTTTTCTCAATAAAGTGCTGAAAATAAATGTTCGTTTAGATTTGTTTAGATGTCACGTATGCACCATGACGGTGCAAATGTGACAGTTTTTGTTCAAAATAAATGTTCGTTTATTTATTTTTCTAACACTTTTCTCAATAAAATGCTACAAATAAACGTTTGTGAAGGCTTATTTTCAGCAATTTCCTGAAATTTTGCTTAAGATAAATGTTCGTAAAGGTTGATTTTCAGCACTTTTTCTGAAATTTTGTTACAAATTAACGTTCGTGAAGGTTTATTTTCAACAATTTTATGAATGGTTTGCTAAAAATAAACGTTCCTCAATTTATTTTTTTAGCACTTTCATATATTTTTGCTAAAAATAAATGTTCGTTTATTTATTTTTCTAGCATTTTTCTGAAAATAGTGCTAAAAATAAACGTTCGTTTAAGTTTATTTAGGTGTCACGTATGCACCGTCGTAAGTTTGCAACCAGAATGCAGTTTTTGGTATTCCTTAATATTACACTGTCCCTAAATCTTTAAAGAACAACTGGCCAGTGTAGATTTAGCATTTATATTGCAGATAAAGTGACTTTAACCCTTCCAGTGCTAAGGCTACTTTTGTCCATGGCAGAAGGATGCAAATATTTTTGAAAACTATCTAAACCCATTGGATAGCTCTCACTGAATACTCGTAATCGAGTACCCATGTGCCAGGGTTTCAGTCATTTTTTCACGTTTTTACATAATCTTTTATTGGCCCAATTAGCCACCAAGAGCATAAGGGTTAAACGAAGTCGTCATCACCCATCCAAAGTCATACACGAGGTTTCTGGTGGAAAAATAGCGCCACCACTCCAACTTTACAAAAATTTAAAAAAACAAAACAAATAACTCACCTGGGAAAGTTGTTTTCCGCTTTGAACTATCAACACACCTAGATACAGCTCTGCACCCACTGCCCGCCTAGACTTATCATAGTCAAGGGATACGGGTCCGTAGTTAATTATCTTGCTCATGGTGGCAATGTAGGAACTCTTGTACCTGAACTGACTGTGATCGAAGCTATAGTACAGGGTGGTGTGTGCAGCAGTGCTTTTAGTACATACTAAAAATGCACGAATCCAAGTGACGCCATGCCAGCCTTTCCTCGGGGTCTACGGCGTTTCTTCTGACTGCTTTTTCTCTCTCATCACTTAGGCAAGCCAGAAGTGTTTTACTTATTTATGAATATTGAGACATTTTTATTGAGCGACCAGGCAAACCTTCTAAAAGGTCTCCAACTGCTGGTAGTGGTGTCTGACAAGCAGAAGTGTTTTAATCCCTATTCATGAATAGTGAACAAATATTTTCCAATATTCATAATTCATTTCTTAATATTCATAATTCATTTCTCAATATTCATATTTCATTTTGTAATATGCTTAAACACCTTGAATTAAGAGTATTGAAAAATGAAGAATGAATATTGAAAATTGAATTATGGATATTATAAAATGATTTGTGAATATTGAAAAAATATTTATGAATGTTGAAATTTTCTTTCAATATTTGAAAAATGCGTTTATAACCTAAGCTCTTGAAGTCGACATAAAATCCCGCTCCTTCCTTCCTTCCTTTTTGGCCTTGTCGCCTTTAAGTTTAACCCTTGTGCTGCTTGTGGCTAATTTTACCAGTACAAAATGATGCAAAAAAACACACATGAAAATGACTGAAACCCTGGCACATGGGTACTCATCCGAGTGCTAAGCGTGAGCTATCCAATGAGTACCAACACGTCAGGGTTTAGATGGCTTTCAGAGATCTTTGCTTCCTTGTGCTTTGGAGAAAAGTGGTCTCAGCATAGGAAGGGTCAAGATGACTGCAAACTGGCAGATTTAGGAAGATTAGGAGCCTGTGTCGATGCCACGAATATCTAAGGTCGTCACTTAGGTTGCTTGTGTTGGTTCGCTAGCAGGGAGGAATGTGTTTTTAATGACAAATACACCGACGTTTGTAATAAGTAAAAATACCTAATCTATCAATCCAAATATACATATCCATAGATACTAAGATACATGCATACATAAACTTTCTCTATATAAAAAAGCATTTATCCATACATCCATACATATTTGCATATATCCATACATACTAAGATACATACATACATGCATACATTACATTTCCACTCTACATACATACAAACATTCATAAATCCATACATATATACAAACAAATCCACAAATGTTCCAGCAATCATCCATCTATCCATTTATTTGTACATACATACGTGCATTGGCATGCATACATACATACTAGTTCAGACATAAATCCTACATATTTCCCCGTTTCTGATATCATATTGACGGGTGCAACACAGAACATCCACAATAAGATATCGTTGCATATATACTAAGGTTCAATATTATTGAACTAACATACATACATACATACATACATACATACATACATGTAAATGGATTAACATCCCCCCCCCCTCCCCCCCCCCCCCCCCCCCCCCCAAGGGGGTAGGTGTTCATTTTTGTGCAACCAATCACAGTGCTTGCCTCTACTAACCCACTACTGCTTACAGGTTCCTCCTCTCATTCCGGTCAGCGAACAGCCTCCCTCCGTTAACCCAGTTCCGCGATGTTTCGCGCTTGATCACAATCTACGCGCCAAACCAAGGCATGAATATCACTAAAAATAAGAAAAAAATAATTTAAAGATGATAAGTGTACTGGTGAAATAAGCCACCAGCAGCACAAGGGTTAAATATTTTACAAATATCAGTAAATAATATGTAAATATTGATAAATCATGGGGCCTGTCCTGATGGCCGTGCATGTAGTCAAGTGCCCGTTCAGCTGAGATTAATCCACGTTGCCATGCAACAAGCGTTCAAAGACGTCATTCCTAAAACTACGATGACCTCAGAGGTCATCGTAAATTTTACGCGACTTTCGTAAATATCTACGAAAGTTGCAGCTTCGAGAAACAGAAAAATCATAAAGGACGATTTTAAACAATGAAAATCGTACTTGACGATACGAGAAACGGGCCCCTGTTTTTTTATTAAATGAACAAACAACCAACCTGTCTTAAAACCTGTTCTGTAGTCTAGTACACTGCCTTAGTAACCTAGAAAGAATCCAGCTTACATGCAAAGTTAATTCCACTTGACTTCACACATTCACCTAAAAATCCTAAAACATTTAACCTGCATGCGTCGATGTCATTCAGTTAGAACCCATGTTGAAATATTTCTGCAAATCAAGTGTAAGACGCAATTGTACCATGGTACAGGTGTGACATACTCCACTCGCTTAAAACACTTGTAAACTAGCTTAAATCACTTGTAAACTAGCTTAAATCACTTGTAAACTAGCTTAAATCACTTGTAAACTAGCTTAAATCACTTGTTGACTAGCTTAAATCACTTGTTGACTAGCTTAAGTCACTTGTTGACTAGCTTAAATCACTTGTTGACTAGCTTAAATCACTTGCTGACTAGCTTAAATCACTTGTAAACTAGCTTAAATCACTTGTTGACAAGCTTAAATCACTTGTAAACTAGCTTAAATCACTTGTTGACTAGCTTAAATCACTTGTTGACTAGCTTAAGTCACTTGTTGACTAGCTTAAATCACTTGTTGACTAGCTTAAATCACTTGCTGACTAGCTTAAATCACTTGTAAACTAGCTTAAATTATTTGTTGACTAGCTTAAATCACTTGTTGACTAGCTTAAATCACTTGTAAACTAGCTTAAATCACTTGTTGACTAGCTTAAATCACATATAAACTAGCTTAAATCACTTGTAAACGAGCTTAAATCACTTGTAAACTAGCTTAAATCACTTGTAAACTAGCTTAAATCACTTGTTGACTAGCTTAAATCACATGTAAACTAACTTAAATCACTTGTTGACTAGCTTAAATCACATGAAAACTAGCTTAAATCACTTTTAATTTCAGTAGTCACATAGAATTTTTTAAAGTCATTATTTACAACTTTTAACCCACAAGAGCACGTTAAAACTCCTATATCACGCTGCAAACTGGTGTATCATATACTTCCTTACCTAAATACACCACTTTTATGTAGTCATTTCCAATAAAACCGCTTTTATACTCAATTTTCAAAGTGGAAATCTGTAAGACTGTGTCTTCTTGTGTTAACACCCCTCCTACACTGCTACAGCTGACTGCATTTGGCCCATATAAATAAGGACCTGCACGCCAGTACCTGCCAGATGGATAGGATTCTCTGGGGAGAGCGAATGGCAGGATGCACAGCCTGTTACAGTAGGGACTCTACAAGTGGAGTCCCCGCCACTGTAAGCTATGTGCACATTTCCTGTAATGGCAATCATCTCGTTTTTTCCTCGAACTCCCCACGCCCAAATTTGACAAAATACAGACCGAGAATGCCTCAAACATTAAATTTAACCATTACACAGCTTTCTTCAGACACCAGGCCTCATGCAAGATGTTTTATTATTGTTGGGGCAGGATTTGGAGGGGAGGAGGGGGGTGTTGTTTGGTATAATAAAGCAAATATGACATCCCTGTGGGGTTGCCAACATGATAGTCTAGCCCTCGTGAGCATTGTCATCCTCAGTCTACACAATAGTCACTCGGGGTAGACAATCATGTTGGCAAACCCACAGGGATGTCATATTTGTATATTGATAACCATCCAAACCCTGCCATGTTGGTATTCATGAGATAGCTCTCACTGAGTACTCTTCAATGAGTTCCCATATGCCAGGGTTTCAGTCATTTTTCTGAGTTTTTGTGCCATTTTGTATTGGCAAAATTAGCCACCAGCAGCAAAAGGGTTAACAAAAAAAATTCTTCAATGCAAAAACTAGATTGGGTAAAGTGAGATATTTAATTTTTGGATGGCCTAATATAAAAATCAAGCAAGTGAAATCAGAGAAATACATCCCCTTGATCCGCAACCCCATAGGTACTGCATGCTAGCCTCTACGGCATCTGCGCCTCGAGTTACGCGCTGTAGCCTGGGGTTGTATTAGTCACGTGATCTGTGCACTGCTGGCTGACTGGCTGGCTGGGGGATGTTATCCTATCTAGGTCAGATAGTGAGAGGCAACGAAATTTGACGATTCATGACCAGTGCCCACTCCCTGTCTACTTCTCTCGGGTGAAATTGAAGCTTATTTCATTAAGCAATTTAGGAATTGACCTGAATGGTCGTTTTAGTGGCATTTGACACTGGACCTGATTTTGCAACCAGATGTTAGATAATTAGGGCGAGGTTTAGGAATGGACATAAATTATCAACGGGAGCAATTTGAGGGTGTTTATTATTTTCAATTTCTATCACCTCATTTGACCTAATGGTGCCCCAAAATGCATCTAAGAACACATATTTTTCAAAGATTTCTGGGAGAGAGTGCCCCCAGCCCCCTACCCAGGTGGGTTTCTCTGGCACACCAGGATATATTAACTCTAAACCATACAATGCTGAGGCAACATTCACTCAAAGCACAGAAGCGCAAAAATCTTTGAAAAACATCTAAACCATGACATGTTGGTACTCATTGGATAGCTCTCGCTGAGTACTCTCAGATGAGTACCCGTTTGCCAGGGTTTCGGTGATTTTTCAGTTTTTTTGCATTATTTTGTTTTGGTAGAATTAGCCACCAGCAGCATAAGGGCTAAATATTGAATCCTAGGAGTCAAATCTGCTTCTGCATTAGATATCAATCCTTCTAATACCGAGACTACTTTCGTCCAAGACATAAGGACCCAAACATGTGTGAAAACCATCTAAACCCCGTCATATTGGTATTCATTGGAAAGCTCTTGCCGAGTACTCTCAGATGAGTACCCATGTTCCAGGGTTTCAAACCTTTTTTTTTTAAAAGTTTCTTTGCATCATTTTGTAATGGCTAAATTAGCCACCAGTAGCATAAGGGTAAAGGTCAATCCCTACAAGTCTAATTGTTACAAGAAAAAGTAATTCTGAAATGGAGACTACAAATTTCTGGGGAAATGGCTCTTTACCTTAGAGAGGTAATGTATATATATTAACCCTTATGCTGCTGGTGACTAATTTGGCCAATACAAAAAACTTGAAAATGACTGAAACCCTGGCATATGGGTACCCATCTGAAAGAACTCAGCGAGAGCTATCCAATGAATACCAACATGACAGGGTTTAGATGGTTTTCAAAAATATTTGCATCCTTGTGCTTTAGACAAAAGTAGACTTAGCATTGAGAGGGTTATATGACTATGGCTCTTACCATAAAGGGCATACAAACAAGCTACATTGCGATCAAAAAACCCTCAGGGCACAAAATACTAAGAGACAAAAACTGTTGAATAACATAAGTCATAAACTTTATTTCACTTTCAAAAAATCATTACACACTTTCTTCTTGTTATCTACAAGGACACATGGTTTTAGTATGTACATTTGTTAACTACTGAATTAAAGCTATAGTTTTCATGCTGAGATTAAAATCACTGCTGCTTTTAAATATTATACTTGAGTATTTACTACTGGAAAACAAAGGTTGATCATCCACACTATGAAAGACCAGTTAAAATGCTGTTTCACTTGCACAAAATTACAGTAGTTAGTAAGCTAGATTTTATTTTAGGATGTTTAACTTTTATGTAAATACCGTGAATTCTTGGTAATTTGGGACACTTGATATTAATTGCGATTTTCATGGGTTAAGGGTGGCCCATGTTTTCTGAAAATACTGATGAAGCAGTGAGATCTTGCAGGTGAGATGTTGCAACCCTATTGTGATTGTAATTGTCCCAGAACAATTGTGATTGTAATTGTGATTGTAAAATGGCCACCAGCGATAGATCGAGGATGGCCTATATTTCCCAATGATTATTTTTCAAAATAATTATAGTGGCCCAAATTCAAAGGGTGGTCGAAATTTCCAAGAATTTACGGTGCTATGATTATTCCAACCAGGAAATGAAAGGAAAATATCCTTTAGGTTATAGGAAGATATTTAATCAAAAATGAAACAAATATTTGCAAAAGAAAAATTTAATAAGACATGTACCTTCTAACAATCATCAAGCAATACTTTACATGCAGACATTAAAGAATTTAAAGGATTTCCACGGAAAACATCTGTTGACTGTTAATCTGGAAAATGATATATCTGCGCATATATTTATCAGTTAATAGGTTGGCAATTATTTTCATGGAAATCCTTCTATTCTCTTCAAAAAATGAAATATTGTTATAAGATTTATATCTGTACATACACAGTATCTGGGAATCATAAAAAAATAGTCATGAAGTAGGAATCCATTTACAATTTCTTTAAGTGGATAGTGTTTCATAAGTATCTATCTCATTAGTCAAAATATATACAACTATTAACAAACTGAGTCAAATGTATTTTATAATCATACATAGTATACAATCATGTGAAAGTGGTTGCATTTGATATAACATCTGTTTATTATCAATCACCCATACCCTTTGACTGCATAAAAAAGCTGAAGAGAAGGGGGCAAAATTTTAAGGAATTATCACAGGCAATCAAGAAATGGAAGATTAATACTTAAAAAGTCCTAACCCTTGTGATGCTGAGGCTATTTTGCCAAAGGCACAATAACACAAAAAAATGTGAAAACCATACAAAACACTGTCATGTTGGTATTCATATGAAAGCTCTTGCTGAGTACTATTAGATGAGTACCCATTGACCAAGGGTTGAGTTATTTTCAGCTCTTTTTTTCAAAATTTTGACCAAATTAGCCAGAGCCAAAGGGTTAAGAGACAACAGGTATCTACAATACCTCAAAAGAGTGAAAAAAAAGCGATGTTTGATAACTATTGTTATAACACCTAGCTGTATGCAGTGACTTGGAAGAAGCGTGTTTCACATCACACAATTCCCTTACCAAATGGAGCTGAGACTTCCTAGGAAATCCTGGGATTTTCCTGTAGAAAATCCTGGAATTTCCCTGTAAAAAATCCTGGGATTTCCCTATAAAAAATCCTGGGATTTTCTTATGGAATATCTTGGGATTTCCCTATAGAAAATCTTGGGATTTCCCTATGAAAAATCCTGGGATTTCCCTATAGAAAATCTTGGGATTTCCTTATACAAAATCCTGGGATTTCCCTTTAAAAAAAAATCCTGGGATTTCCCTTTAAATAATCCTATGAATTCTATGGTCTCCCCAGCTTCATTCGATAAGGGTTAAGGAGGCTATGACATTTAATTATCAAGCTGGCAAAGTAAAGCTACGCCGCGGCCAACCCAGTGGCTCTCTGGTTTCTCCGTAGGAATATAGATGGCGATAACGAAGTTTGTGGAGTGACCGGTGGTGGAGAGCGTGCCGCGGCGCTCGCTGGTTTTGTAAATCGGGGCCAGGTAGGACGGTCTATCAGGTATATCTGCCTTCTTGCAAGGAACAAACCAGATCTGAAGAGAGAGAAATGATAATGATTATAATAATAATAATAATAATAATAATAATAATAATAATAATAATAATAATAATAATAATAAAAATAATAATAATAATAATAAAAGTAATAATGATAATAATAATAATAATAATAATAATATTAATAAAAGTAATAATGATAATAATAATAATAATAATAACAATAATAATAATAATAATAATAATAATAATGATAATAATAATACAGGATTTGGTTTTCTCTGTGGCCCTCTGAAGGTCAATGCCTGCTTGGTTAGTTGGTATTCATTGGAATATAAAAAAACTTACAGTTGGGGTAGGCAAAAAAAAATGAATAAAGGATAAGTGTAAATGGTATTTTTGTACGTGAGATATAATGATTTCCATAACATTTTACTGCAGACTCATTCCACCATAAACCTGTGATGTATAAAGGATAAAGTTTGAACTTTACAAAAGTGATAATAAAATTAGAATTAATATAAATTTCATAGCAAGAAAGCTGTCAACTTGCCAGTCATTCACTTTTATTTTTGTATCGCTAGGTGTCACCTTTTCTGATTATAATCAATTGCCAGTTTCATAATTGATAAATTGGTAAAAAAGAGGCTACCGAATAAATGTCGATTAAAATCGATGATCAGCCCAATACTATTGTTTACTCACCGCAGGTTATATCCTTATCTACTGGCCGGTCATTTATTTTTATTTTTTGATTGCTAGATGTCACCTTTTTCTATTATTATTGATTGCTAGTTTCATAATTGATAGATTAGTAAAAAAAGAGGCAACCTAGTAAGCATCATATTAATCGATGATCGCCCAACACTTTTTTTTACTCACCGCAGGCATGCTATCATGGAGTATCTTCGGCAAAGATTCTCCGAGCTTCTTGGTCTTTCGGTCCCATCGAGCCCCATCCACGTAAAGACCGTCCACGTAGACACCTAGAAAAACAGCAAAACATCAGTCAGCTCTGAGTATTGTAAATTCTCACTCATTTTGGACACTTTTCAATAATTACAATTTTTAGGGGGCCGTCCACATAGACACCTAGAAAAACAGCAAAACATCAGTCAGCTCTGAGTATTGTAAATTCTCAGTCATTTTGGACACTTTTCAATAATTACAATTTTTAGGGGGTCGTCCACATCGACACCTAAAAAAACAGCAAAACATCAGTCAGCTCTGAGTATTGTAAATTCTCACTCATTTTGGACACTTTTCAATAATAACGATTTTTAGGGGGTCGTCCACATAGACACCTAAAAAAACAGCAAAACATCAGTCAGCTCTGATTAGTTATAGTTGAAATACTCTTAATGAAGCAGATGTCAAATAAATATGTACTGATTTTTACCTTTGTCTCATTCCTATCTTTTTTCTTTTATTTCCATATATTGGAAAAAATGTAAAATCAGGAAAAATGTAATCAGATGCTTAAGGTACATTCTTTAGTGGCAAAATGATACACTAAACATCTTGGCTTACAACAACATCTTAAAACCTGAAGTTACCCTCTTTAAATAAAGATTATTATTATCATTATTATTATTATCATCATTATTATTATTATTATTATTATCATTATTATTATTATAATTATTATTATTATCATTATTATTATTATTATTATTATTATTATTATTATTATTATTATTAATTGACCTTTCACACACTTTCAAGGTCACTTAATTAGCCAATAATTCTATTTCTGCCCGATGCATGCAAATAGTGCTAAAACCTATAAAAAATTATTTATTTCATGGTTGCCAAAAATGAAAATGAATTTCAGTCTTAAATACAACTGTGGTGGAAAAAGACATCTCAACATATTCCAAGCAAACTAATATCTTGTCATGCATATTTGTGCCAAGTTATTTTCAGGAGCTTGAACAAAACAATTGCGCTTTACAATTAGTTGCACTTGCAATCAACTAGATCTGCCTATTGTAAAATGCCTCATAGATATAAATATTAACCACCCTGAATTGATAAGAGAAAAATTTCCAATGTGTTCCGATTTTTGTGCCAAAAAAGAGTAAAAGACAATGGTGTAGTATTTGGCTTCGTGTATGGTGCACGTCTAAACCAGTGTTTTATGTGTGAAACTTTTGAAAATGGGAAAAAAGTGTGGATAAAAACGGTGTGAGACTATGTGGTCGTACATGCATGTCAGAGGGTAGTGAGGTTATATATACATATATATGTATACATATATGTATACATATATATGTATACATATATGTATACATATATATGTATACATATATATGTATACATATATATGTATACATATATGTATACATATATATATATATACATATATATATATATATACATATATATATATATATATATATATATATATATATATATATATATATATATATATATATATATTTATATATATATATATATATATATATATATATATGCGTATACATATATATATATATATATATATATATATATATATATAGATATATAATATATATATATATAATATATATATATATATGCGTATACATATATATATATATATATATATATATATATATATATATATATATATATATATATATATATATATATATATATATATATATATATATATATATATGCACGTGTGAATTTGAATAAACCCCAAAGGCTGTGTCATCCAAGCATCATGTGTTCATCACTAGTGACTCTTACCATGTCCTTTGAAGCAAATGAGATTATAGTATACCCTTGTAATTAAGTATATTCGTTAAGCAACATAGAGGGAGCATATTCCCCTAACCACATGTAGCTGAGGCTTCTCAGTATACTCTAAGCAATTCCTGGGAACCTCAGGTTACAAATGGTAATGGTAATGGTAAAAAAAACATGCATACATCCTATTAGCACAAAGTAAAAATTATCCATCATTTTGATAATCTATTTTTAACATTTTTGGTTCCTCTGGTTCTTTGACTCATCATTTACTTCAACACATATTTCTTAAGATGCTTTTCTTTGACTGAAACTAAAGATCAATTATATATCGCCTCATTGTTATCAGAGATGTCGCACTCAAGCTATGATACCGTATTCCTCCGATTAAACGCACAGAAATAAGCGCACCCCCCTTTTTCTGAAATATGTTGGAAGTCAGCGTACCTCCCTCCGCGAACGTAAGTGTTTCCTTTTAAATGTTTGAAAATATTTCAAGTGCTTGAACACTTTGCTCCATCAGTCCTTGGCGCGCCATCACTGAAGCGTCCAATCAGACAAGGCGTAACAAAAGACAAAATAACGCTTTTAAGCTTGTAGCAGTTGGGGGGTGATAGCAATACCCTTCCTAGCAAAGTTTTCCCTTACCCGTACGTTTGGTTATTCGGAGGAAAATGGTAATTCGCTCTAATGGCCAAATTAGCCATAGTTATGTCCTGGACTTAACTAACTGCCAATAACCCTTCTAGCGATTTTTTTCCTAACTTTTTACCAGGACATTTGCTTATTTGGAGGAAAACGGTAATTCACTCTAGCTTGTTACCTGTAGGTTCGCTCATTCGGAGGAATATGGCAATTCACTATAATGACCAAATAAGCCATAGTTATGTCCTGAACTTAATTAACTGCTAGGACTGTCATTGATATGACAAGTATCGATCAATCGAAATTATTTTTCCAATTAATCGAGAAAAAAATATTATGACAATCGAATCGAATTAATCGAAACACATTTTTTCAGCCTTTTACGCACTTTTTAGCCAACGCTATTAAGAATTTTGAAGAGAAACTCAAGTATCTAATCAGAAAGTGTTGAGAAAACCTTCATTGTCTTTGCATTGTGGGAATCTTAGGATCCTAGCCACAAAAATAGTGTGGAACATGTGAAAATATTCTATTGCTGCAGTTCTTCACAATCGAATCGAAATAATCGGAATCGAAAAATAAAATGTCAATGATCGAATCGAAAAAAAATGGATGTCAATGACAGTCCTATTAACTGCCAATACCCCTTCTAGCGACTTGTTACCCGCTCATTCAGAGAAATATGGGAATTTACTCTAATTGCCAAATTGATATTTTTTTTCTAACTTACCTGCTTATTTAGAGGAATACGGTAATTCACTCTTATTGCCAAATTAGTATTTTTTTTCCTAGCTTGTTACCCGCTTATTTGAAGGAATATGATAATTTGTTTCTAACTTGTTACCTGCTTATTTAGAGGAAAACAGTAATTCACTCTAATTGCCAAATTAGTATTTTTTTCCTAACTTGTTACCAGCTTATTCGGAGGAATACAGTAATTCACTCTAATTGCCAAATTAGTATTTTTTTCCTAACTTGTAACCCGCACTTGCGCATACTCAGAACGATACGGTAATTCCTTCTAATGGCCAAATTAGCAATTTTTTCCCAACTTGTTTCCTGTACGTTCGATTATTCGGGGGAATACGGTAATTGACTCGAATTACCAAATAAGCCATATTTTATGTTGTGGACTCACCATCTTCAGGGGGCTCTGTGTAGGGTCTATCCTCCAGCACCAGATAGTCAAAGCCGAGCAGATCTATAGGAATCGTGTACTTCCTAGCAAAATTCTGCTGAGCGCCCGTCAAGAAAGCTTGTGTGAAATAAAATCCTGAGAGCCAGAAAACAACGGGCGGTCCATCGTCGTACCAATCCTGTAAATAGGAAAGTGAAAGTAGTATACAATTCTGCTGAGCGCCCGTCAAGAAAGCTTGTGTGAAATAAAATCCCGAGAGCCAGAAAACAACGGGCGGTCCATCGTCGTACCAATCCTGTAAATAGGAAAGTGAAAGTAGTATACAATTCTGCTGAGCGCCCGTCAAGAAAGCTTGTGTGAAATAAAATCCCTAGAGCCAGAAAACAACAGGCGGTCCATCGTCATACCAATCCTGTAAATAGGAAAGTGAAAGTAGTATAAAATTCTGCTGAGCGCCCGTCAAGAAAGCTTGCGTGAAAGAAATTCCCGAGAGCCAGAAAACAACAGGCGGTCCATCGTCGTACCAATCCTGTAAATAGGAAAGTGAAAGTAGCATAAAATTCTGCGAGGACAGCTTTGTGAAATAAAATTCTGAAAGCCAGAAAACAACGGGTTGTCCATCATCATACCAATCCTGTAAAAAACAGGAAAGTGAAAGTAGTATAATGTTCTCAGCATCAAGAAAGCTTTGTAAAATATAGTCCTAACAGTCAAAATACAACGGGCGGTCAATCGTCGAACCAATCCTGTAAATGTATTTGTAACCTGCAATATTCATACTTGGATCAAAAACAGAGCCCAGATTGCCGATAGGTATATTGTGAATCTTAACAATCTCACCATTTACGGAGATGCTAGGCACAGATATTTTGGCTCGCTGTTTAGGGGTACCTAGCACTAGGACTTCTGTTTTGTCTGCTTTCAGTTTTAGCTTGTTCTGTGACATCCATGTATATATGTCAGTGAGGCAGCCCTCCAGCCTAGCAACTCCTATGTTCACAGCTTGTTGGGTGATGGGTTTTATTGCCAGATAGAGCTGTGTGTCGTCTGCATATATGTGAAGCTCTAAGCCATGCTATATATAGGGTAACAAAGGGTGTGTTCCTCACTTGAGCCACATTGCCTGACCAGGTCACACTGGTAAATCTTTATTGCGCTTATATTGTTTCTCTATGTAACTGCTATTAAGTTGTTCTATTCTAACACTGTTACACAATAAATATCACAATCCGCTCTATCGTAACGGCCTGGTACCGGCAGTGGTGGCATTTCGCATAAGGTTGTTGTGTTAATGTTTGGTTATGAAACAAATATTTTATGTTCGGTTAAGCGAAGCGCATTAGAACATAAATAGGGAAGTGAAAGTAGTGTAATGATCTCAGCATTAAGAAAGTTTTGTAAAATAAAGTCCTAAAAGCCAGAAAACAACGGGCGGTTAATTGTTGTACCAGTCTTGTAAATAAGAAAGTGAAAAGAGTAAAAGATTCTGCCAAGATAGCTTTGTGAAATAAAATCCTGTAAAAACAGCAGGAAAGTGAAAGTAGTATAAAGATATGTAAAGACAGCTTTGTGAAATAAAACATTGAGTCAGTACAAGGCAAATGCTTGGGCGCGTTGTATCACATGATCAGATAGGATGTGCTTAATTCATTGCCTGGTGTGTCCGGATTACAGCACACCTATATATAGGGCTGCACACCGAAAACCGGTTGCAGACCGTAACCGATCATTAGGCTGCCTAATGATAATGATAACCGTCCCAAAATAAACCGGTTTGAAAAACCGATATAGCAGCTAGGAGGAAACTGCATTACCTTACTGTTGACATCGCTCCGAGCACTTCCTAAGCCGTGATTCAATGAAATAACGGCTCGGCATTGGCATCAATACTTTCGTATTTAATTCTTAATGGATAATTCGTTCAAATTTAATATTCTATGGCAAAATAAAACTCATAATAATCAAATATATGATTCTGTTTTATTCAAAGAATTTGAAATCATATTTCATGGAAAAAAAAAACAGGTTTTGAATACGCAAGTTTGGCTATTTTTCAGAAGTTCGTCCCACGCGGTATCGTTAAATAACCGTTAAGAAACCGTATCGTTTCAAAGTTATCAGTATCATATCAAATCGTTAATTCTTAACGGTGTGCAGCCCTACCTATATACCTTGTGTGTGCCACCAAAATCGGCCAGTTAAGCTGAGTTGCGGTAAGTCCTTAATTCTGGAGAGAGCTAGTATTCACTGATAGATTCAATTATTCAGTTTAAGGAAAGTGGACTGAATTCTATAAAAATGAAAATCAGAGTAATAGGAATGACACTGTAGATCCTGGATCTACTTACCTGCAGGAATTTGAGTCTTCTGAGGAAATCTGTTATGTAGCTGCCCAGAGGCTTGAGCGAAGGGTAGGACTTGGCCATCCACATACCAGGTATCTTGCCTTTTAGAATACTCATCACCACCTCTTCCAGCTCCGATGACATCACCACCAGACCCTGTCAACAACATACATACAACATATATATACACACATATATATATAATATATATAATGTAATGGACTTCTCTGTGGAATTACTGATGAGCTGCTATGCAGGCTCCAGAAAGTCCAAAACAATGCGGCTAGAGTGGTTAGTGGCTCCAAAAAGTATGATCACATTACACCAGTTCTAAAAGATCTTCACTGGCTGCCCATCAGGAAAAGGATTGAGTTCAAGATTCTGCTTTTGACTTTCAAATGCATGCAAGGATGTGCCCCTCTATACTTGAGGGAACTGTTAGTCAAACAAGCTAATACAAGGACTCTAAGATCAAACACTAAGAACTTATTACAGATACCACTCACTAATCT
>OZ012699.1:2382042-2388197 GCA_963942565.1 Maea johnstoni
AAATTATAAAACGTTACAATCAAAGCAGTTTTTTACAATGCAGCTCATGTCCATGCATTTGGTGAAAATGCAATGAAGCTGATAAAATGTGAATTTATCTATCATTGTTTTTTATTCACATTTCAAACAAAACAATAGCAGTTGTCTCCAAGGTCAAGGTCATGAATCTCCCGGCAAGAAAGTAGCACATTTTTTTTTTGGCAAAATGAGAATGAAATGATCGGGTTTTGAAGCTATTCTATCACTAGATTATGAATTAATAGTGTTCACCTTAATTTTGAAATCAGTCCGAATATACAAACATTTTAAAATGTAAATAAAGTTTTTTTTGTCAAATTCCTCCAGTTTCTCGGTTCTTTGTCCCAATTTCCCCCAGTTTTTAGGTTCTTTGTCCCAGTTTCTTGGTACCTTGTCCCAATTTCTTAGACCATTCAGCCATCGCGGCAGCCAAATGCACATAGTAAAAATATTGAAACATACATATGCAAATGCTACTTAATTAATGTTAACTCTTAATTAATGTAATTAAGTTATAAAAATATTGAAATAAACTTATGCAAACGCTATTTTTTGCATTCCTAGTGACAATGTTCGAGAACGTTTGCTGATGAAGGGAGATGAGATTATTGCTACTTTCTGAAGCCGGAGCGCGATTCCCGCCTTATTTACGGAGAGAAGCTGGAGAGGAAATCTACCTGAACGTTATACTAGAATGGTGAGAATGAAGGGGAAAAGAAGGGTATAGAAAGTTAAAAAAACAAACAAAGCGGGTTAAAAATGACACAAGGATAGGTTGCACACTCTGAGAATAATCAACTAGTACTTTTACTGATCAACTCAATTTGAAACAAATAAAATTCCACCAATATATAGTAGGATTATAAACTTATTCTTTATTTTCTTTTTCAAAAATGACTTGCAACCTAAGAAAATGACTTAACCCTCATGCTACTGGTGGCTAATTTGGCCAATACAAAAAGATGCAAAAATCCTGAAAAATGACTGAAACCCTGTCACGTGGGTACTCATTTGAGAGTATTTAGCAAGAGCTATCTAATGAATACAAACATGACAGGGTTCAGAGGAATTTAAAAAATCTTTGCATCCTTGTGCTTTGGATGAAAGTAGCCTCAGCATTGGAATGGTTAAACATGACACAAAGGTAGCCTGCACACTCTGAGGATAATTAACTAGTACTTTTACTGATAAACCTATTAATGCTCACAGTGGCCAAAAGCAGCCTGACAATTTTGATTAAATCTGTCAAGTACAAGCATCGCTAGGAAAATATTTGATGGAGAAATGTTAATAAGAACATAACCAACAACTCTCCTTCAAATATTTTGTAAAATCTTTCTCTATTCCAAAGTTATTGTCAAAAGTATTTTAGGTCCAGATGAAAATTTATGAAGGAACTCTTAAGCATTAATAGGTTATTTCTACTTGAAAAAAATATAATTCTATAAATATATAGTAGGATTATAAGCTTATTCTTTATTCTCTTTTTCAAAAATGACTTTTAATGTCTACAACTTGCAACCTATGAAAATGACTTTATAAAATAAATCTACCAAAGGAAACTATAGTAACTAGGACTGTCATTGACATCCATTTTTTTTCGATTCGATCATTGACATTTTATTTTTCGATTCCGATTATTTCGATTCGATTGTGAAGAACTGCAGTAATAGAATATTTTCATATGTTCCACACTATTTTTGTGGCTAGGATCCTAAGATTCCCACAATGCAAAGACAATGAAGGTTTTCTCAACACTTTCTGATTAGATACTTGAGTTTCTCTTCAAAATTCTTAATAGCGTTGGCTAAAAATTGCGTAAAAGGCTGAAAAAATGTGTTTCGATTAATTCGATTCGATTAACATAATATTTTTTTCTCGATTAATTGGAAAAATTATTTCGATCGATCGATACTTGTCATATCAATGACAGTCCTATTAGTAACACACTCTGAAAATGTAATTAACTAACTTATACTTTCACTTCTAAAGATAAATAAGATTTTCTAAAGATAAATAAGTATATATCATGATAGGAGAATAAGCTTATTCTTTTTATTTAAAAAAATTACTTGACAACTTATAACCATTGCAAATTATCTAATTAGGCCAATTAAGTGATAGCATTTCTTATTGTATTGTATTATTGTATCGGAATTCTAGGATATTAGAAAGAGTGCAAGGATCGTTATAGGGTCTCAGCATAGCATCATCAGGGAAGGATATTATGGAAAGATGGAAAAAGAAACAAAGTGGACTATGCCATGTTCAGTATTAATGATCAGCTATTTCATGCAACATTTGAGTTCTTCATTTCAAAATTTAGCATAAATGAGAACAAAATGAATACAATAACAGTGGACAAAATACGTATTGTAATGAGCGTTTCATGGATTTCATGAAGGCACATATTGAATCATGACAATTATGGAATACCAAAATAGTAAAGCAGTCCCAAGTTGTAAGTTAGAAACCTTAATAATAGAAAAATATGAAAAAGTTGTGAACATGAGAATATAGCAATTGAAATTAGAATTCACTTTCGAAACCTTTTTTGCAATGCAAGGTTAGGGATGATAACTGGGGGTCTAAATACATGCGTGGATGTTAAATACTATCAGAGTTAAACACAAATGATGCAATGCCTATGATGTAAATAGTGAATGATATGAGAAGACGAAGAATTGATTGTCAAAGTACCATAGTGTGGTAGGGTAAACCCCTATGCTGCTGGTGGATAATTTGGCCAGTACAAAATGATACAAAAAAAGCTGAAAAATAACTGAAACCCTGGGCATAGTACACTTATGAGAGTACTCAGCGAAAGCTATCTGATGAATACCAACACGACAGGTTTAGATGGCTTTCAAAAATCTTTGCGTTCCTATAATTCAGAAAGTAGTCAGAGTATTGGAAGGGTTAGATAACCCTTCCAATGTTGAGACTAAAAAAAACGTTAAAAAAATTAAAACCATTTAAACCCTGTCATGTTGGTATTCATTGGATAGCTCTCACTGAGTACTCTCAGATGAGCACCCATGTGCCAGGATTTTAATTTTTTGGCACCATTTTGTATTTTACAAATTAGCCACCTGCCGCATAAGGGTTAAAGAAGATCTGGGCTACAAGAGACTAGACTAGAAAGAGAGTACGGAGAGGGGTCGGGTGGTGGCAAGACAGGACGACCACCCTCTTCCTTACCCTTTTCTGTAGTTCCAAGAACAAACCATAGGTGGCGCCACCATCATCATCATCCCCAAATCAAACAACCACAAATCCAACAAAAACACATGCAAAATAAAAACAAAGTGTCAGAAGGCATAAAATATCAGGAAATTGTGACGCAATCGCAACACAGGTGAAAGTGGTACTTTTCAAATTGGATACTGTATTCCTCCTAAGAGAACACCATTCCCATAGGGAATTTTTTACCGACATTTTGGTACAATTGTTACATAAATTAAACTGGTATACTATATATCCAATGTTCATTCTCAAAAGCTTGCAGTGCACATAGGAATTTTTTAAAAATACTAATTTATGTAAAGAGTGACTAGTATAACCTAACGTCATTCATTTGTGAATCAAAATGCATTAAAATAAGTCAGCTGAACCAATTATTGGCATATTGTACTATGGGCGTGGCATAATGTATTATGGGAGTGGCATGTTATATTATGGGAGTGGCATAATGAATTATGGGAGTGTCATATTGTATTATGGGAGTGACATGATGTATTATAGGAGTGGCATATTGTATTATGGGAGTAGCCTATTATATTATGGGAGTAGTATATTGTATTATGGGAGTGTCATATTGTATTATGGGCGGGCATATTGCATTATGGGAGTGACATGATGTATTATGGGAGTGGCATATTGTACTATTTGAGTGTTATATTGTATTATGGGAGTGGCATATTGTATCATGGGAGTGGCATATTGTACTATTTGAGTGTCATATTGTATTATGGGAGTGGCCTATTATATCATGGAAGTAGCGTATTGTATTATGGGAGTGGCATATTGTATCATGGGAGTGGCATATTGTATTATGGGAGTGGCATATGGTATTATGGGAGTGGCATATTGTATTATGGGAGTGTAATAGTGTATTATGGGAGTGTCATCTATTATTATGGGAGTGTCATATTGTATGATGGGAGTGACATGATGTATTATGGGAGTGGCATATTGTATTATGGGAGTGTAATAGTGTATTATGGGAGTAGCCTATTATATTATGGGAGTAGCATATTGTATTATGGGAGTGACATGATGTATTATGGGAGTGGCATATTGTATTATGGGAGTGTCATATTGCATTATGGGAGTAGCCTATTATATTATGGGAGTAGCATATTGTATTATGGGAGTGGCATATATTATTATGGGCGTGACATATTGTATTACATGTTGTAATATGGGAGTGGCATGTTGTAATATGGGAGTGTCATATTGTACTATGGGAGTGTCATATTGTATTATGGGAGTGGCATAATGTACTATGGGTGTGGCATATTGTATTGTGGGAGTGGCATATTGTAGTATGGGAGTGGCATATTCCTAAACACGGCCCTAAAAGGTGATTGATTGACAGATCAGCATGTCATCATAGCATAAGTGTAAATTTCACCCGGCTTTCACGTCACATGAAATGCAGACAGCAAAAAATGACCCACCATCATTCAGTAATAACTCAGCTATTTATGTTTGGAAGCAATTAATATGATATTTATGTATCATAATTCTCCTAATTTTGCAAAACTTGGCAATGAGGAATTTGGATTGCTTGAGATAAGTAAACCTATTATTTGGTCAAGTAAAGTTGTATACTGAGATGTTTGGTTGAATACCTAGGTTATATCTTTTTTTAACTATTTACCTTTTGCAACATTATTTTCCATGTAAATTCAATTAGACAAAAATTTGTAAAGTTAAATCTAAAGAACAACTTGTCTTGGTACTCTTGTTTTTAGGGATAGATAAAAAAGACAATTAAGATAGGAGAGTTAAACATTTGAATGATGGGTCTGATCATAATATGCGGTAAAGATTTCATGTTCTCTGAGGATATGGGGGTCAGGGGGGGGGGGGGGGGGGGGGATGTGATCACAACATGCTTTCAAGCCTCGCTCAAGGTCAAGGTCAAACTTACTACTTCCTCTTCACTCTGATTGGTTAGACAACAAAGGAACAAAACAATGACATCTACTGTTCTTTCTCTCTCTCTCTCTCTCTCTTTCTCTCACTCTCTCTGTCTCTCTGTCTCTCTGTATCTCTCTCACTCTTTTTCTCGCTCTCTTTCTCTCTCTCTCTCTCTCTCTCTCTCTCTCTCTTACTCATTCACTCACTCACTCTCTCTCTCTCTTTCTCTCACTCTCTTTCTAGCTCTCTCTTTTTCTCTCTTTCTCTCTCTCACACTGTCTTTCTGTCTGTCTTACTGTCTGTCTCGCTCTCGTTCTCTCTCTCTCTCTCTCTCTCTCTCTCTCTCTCTCACTCTCTCGCTCTCTCTCTCTCTCTCTCTCTCTCTCTCTCTCACACACACAAACACATACAAACATGTGTGCACACACAGATACCACATAACTAAGGTCACAACATTTCAAAAATTAACAGAACATCAATAAACCCAGTCGCAACTGAAGTTCTCATTTGGACTGACATTTTTTACATAATTCCTTAAACAGAGTATAAGATGAAAAATATAGTTGAACAGGAAATGATCAGGATTGTGAAAGTTCAACGAAACATTACTGAAAATATTGCTTTTTGTCAGACCACAAGTATTCTTCTAATGCGACTTGGTTAATAAACACTTGGAATAGTTGTTGAATGATATAATAATAAAAACATTAAACAAACAATGTGCAACATTGTCCTGATATATGTCAGTTTTTGTTCCATTGTTATGGAGACCTTTTTGTTTCACCCAGGTATTTGGATCACATTCAACAAATTAACAAAGAGGTAGACCTTATACCCCCCAGGGGGGGGGGGGGGGAGGGGGTGCACTGTATACTTGTGTTAAGAGTTAAGAGGATAACTGAAACATATGACTTCTCAATACAATCTATTTCATTATCCACCATTAGATGAGGGGGGGGGGGGGGTACTAGAAGGGGGAAGCACTGTAC
>OZ012699.1:2388397-2403397 GCA_963942565.1 Maea johnstoni
TCTCAATCGAATCTATTACATTATGCACCATTAGGGGGAGCTCAACTATAACACACAACTAGGAGGGGGGGGGGGGTACTAGAAGGGGGTAGAACTGCTAATAAGAGGACATTGTTGAAGAGTATCTTGATCTCGGTCTGGGGGGGGGGGGGGGTTGCATATGACTTCTCAACAGAATCTATTACATTATCCACCACTAGATGAGGGGGGGAGGGGGGGTGGGGTACTAGAAGGGGGTAGTACTGTACCTGTGTTAAGAGGATATTGTTGAAGAGGATCTAGATCACGGTCTTGGGGGGGGGGGGGGGGCGGGGTTGCATATGACTTCTCAACAGAATCTATTACATTATCCACCACTAGATGAGAGGGGGGGGGGGGGGGGGGTTACTAGAAGGGGGTAGTACTGTACCTGTGTTAAGAGGATATTGTTGAAGAGTATCTAGATCTCGGTCTGGGGGGGGGGGGGTTGCATATGACTTCTCAACAGAATCTATTACATTACCCACCACTAGATGAGGGGGGTACTAGAAGGGGGGAGTACTGTACCTGTGTTAAGAGGATATTGTTGAAGAGGATCTAGATCTCGGTCTGGGGGGGGGGGGGGGTTGCATATGACTTCTCAACAGAATCTATTACATTACCCACCACTAGATGAGGGGGGGGGGGGGGGGGCTGGTATACTAGAAGGGGGTAGTACTGTACCTGTGTTAAGAGGATATTGTTGAAGAGGATCTAGATCACGGTCTTGGGGGGGGGGGGGGGGGGCGGGGTTGCATATGACTTCTCAACAGAATCTATTACATTATCCACCACTAGATGAGGGGGGGTACTAGAAGGGGGTAGTACTGTACCTGTGTTAAGAGGATATTGTTGAAGAGTATCTAGATCTCGGTCTGGGGGGGGGGGGGGGGGGGGGGGTTGCATATGACTTCTCAACAGAATCTATTACATTACCCACCACTAGATGAGGGGGGGAGGGGGGTGGGGTACTAGAAGGGGGTAGTACTGTACCTGTGTTAAGAGGATATTGTTGAAGAGGATCTAGATCACGGTCTTGGGGGGGGGGGGGGGGGGGGCGGGGTTGCATATGACTTCTCAACAGAATCTATTACATTATCCACCACTAGATGAGAGGGGGGGGGGGTTACTAGAAGGGGGTAGTACTGTACCTGTGTTAAGAGGATATTGTTGAAGAGTATCTAGATCTCGGTCTGGGGGGGGGGGGGGTTGCATATGACTTCTCAACAGAATCTATTACATTACCCACCACTAGATGAGGGGGGGTACTAGAAGGGGGGGAGTACTGTACCTGTGTTAAGAGGATATTGTTGAAGAGGATCTAGATCTCGGTCTGGGGGGGGGGGGGGGGGTTGCATATGACTTCTCAACAGAATCTATTACATTATCCACCACTAGATGAGAGGGGGGGGGGGCTGGTATACTAGAAGGGGGTAGTACTGTACCTGTGTTAAGAGGATATTGTTGAAGAGGATCTAGATCTCGGTCTGGGGGGGGGGGGGGTTGCATATGACTTCTCAACAGAATCTATTACATTACCCACCACTAGATGAGGGGGGGTACTAGAAGGGGGGGAGTACTGTACCTGTGTTAAGAGGATATTGTTGAAGAGGATCTAGATCTCGGTCTGGGGGGGGGGGGGGTTGCATATGACTTCTCAACAGAATCTATTACATTACCCACCACTAGATGAGGGGGGGGGGGGGGGCTGGTATACTAGAAGGGGGTAGTACTGTACCTGTGTTAAGAGGATATTGTTGAAGAGGATCTTGGTCTCGGTCTGGGGGGGGGGGGGGGGGGTTGCATATGACTTCTCAACAGAATCTATTACATTACCCACCACTAGATGAGGGGGGGGGGGGGGCTGGTATACTAGAAGGGGGTAGTACTGTACCTGTGTTAAGAGGATATTGTTGAAGAGGATCTTGGTCTCGGTCTGGGGGGGGGGGGGGGGGGTTGCATATGACTTCTCAACAGAATCTATTACATTACCCACCACTAGATGAGGGGGGGGGGGGGGGCTGGTATACTAGAAGGGGGTAGTACTGTACCTGTGTTAAGAGGATATTGTTGAAGAGGATCTTGGTCTCGGTCTGGGGGGGGGGAGGGGGTTGGGGTACTAGAAGGGGGTAGTACTGTACCTGTGTTAAGAGGATATTGTTGAAGAGGATCTTGGTCTCGGTCTGGGGGGGGGGGAGGGGGGTGGGGTACTAGAAGGGGGTAGTACTCTACCTGTGTTAAGAGGATATTGTTGAAGAGGATCTTGGTCTCGGTCTGGGGGGGGGAGGGGGTTGGGGTACTAGAAGGGGGTAGTACTGTACCTGTGTTAAGAGGATATTGTTGAAGAGGATCTTGGTCTCGGTCTGGGGGGGGGGGGAGGGGGGTGGGGGTACTAGAAGGGGGTAGTACTGTACCTGTGTTAAGAGGATATTGTTGAAGAGGATCTTGGTCTCGGTCTGGGGGGGGGGGGGGGTGGGGGTTGGGGTACTAGAAGGGGGTAGTACTGTACCTGTGTTAAGAGGATATTGTTGAAGAGGATCTTGGTCTCGGTCTGGGGGGGGAGGGGGGTGGGGTACTAGAAGGGGGTAGTACTGTACCTGTGTTAAGAGGATATTGTTGAAGAGGATCTTGGTCTCGGTCTGGGGGGGGGAGGGGGGTGGGGTACTAGAAGGGGGTAGTACTGTACCTGTGTTAAGAGGATATTGTTGAAGAGGATCTTGGTCTCGGTCTGGGGGGGGAGGGGGTTGGGGTACTAGAAGGGGGTAGTACTGTACCTGTGTTAAGAGGATATTGTTGAAGAGGATCTTGGTCTCGGTCTGGGGGGGGGGGGGGGGGGTGGGGTACTAGAAGGGGGTAGTACTGTACCTGTGTTAAGAGGATATTGTTGAAGAGGATCTTGGTCTCGGTCTGGGGGGGGGGGGGGGGGGGGGGGGTGGGGGTTGGGGTACTAGAAGGGGGTAGTACTGTACCTGTGTTAAGAGGATATTGTTGAAGAGGATCTTGGTCTCGGTCTGGGGGGGGGGGGGGGGGGGGGTGGGGGTTGGGGTACTAGAAGGGGGTAGTACTGTACCTGTGTTAAGAGGATATTGTTGAAGAGGATCTTGGTCTCCGTCTGGGGGGGGGGGGGGGTGGGGTACTAGAAGGGGGTAGTACTGTACCTGTGTTAAGAGGATATTGTTGAAGAGGATCTTGGTCTCGGTCTGGGGGGGGGAGGGGGTTGGGGTACTAGAAGGGGGTAGTACCGTACCTGTGTTAAGAGGATATTGTTGAAGAGGATCTTGGTCTCGGTCTAGGGGGGGGGGGGGGGGGTGGGGTACTAGAAGGGGGTAGTACTGTACCTGTGTTAAGAGGATATTGTTGAAGAGGATCTTGGTCTCGGTCTGGGGGGGGGGGGGGGGGGGGGTGGGGTACTAGAAGGGGGTGGTACTGTACCTGTGTTAAGAGGATATTGTTGAAGAGGATCTTGGTCTCGGTCTGGGGGGGGGGGGGGGGTGGGGTACTAGAAGGGGGTAGTACTGTACCTGTGTTAAGAGGATATTGTTGAAGAGGATCTTGGTCTCGGTCTGGGGGGGGGGGGGGGGTGGGGTACTAGAAGGGGGTAGTACTGTACCTGTGTTAAGAGGATATTGTTGAAGAGGATCTTGGTCTCGGTCTGGGGGGGGGAGGGGGGTGGGGTACTAGAAGGGGGTAGTACTGTACCTGTGTTAAGAGGATATTGTTGAAGAGGATCTTGGTCTCGGTCTGGGGGGGGGGGGAGGGGGGTGGGGTACTAGAAGGGGGTAGTACTCTACCTGTGTTAAGAGGATATTGTTGAAGAGGATCTTGGTCTCGGTCTGGGGGGGGGAGGGGGTTGGGGTACTAGAAGGGGGTAGTACTGTACCTGTGTTAAGAGGATATTGTTGAAGAGGATCTTGGTCTCGGTCTGGGGGGGGGGGAGGGGGGTGGGGTACTAGAAGGGGGTAGTACTGTACCTGTGTTAAGAGGATATTGTTGAAGAGGATCTTGGTCTCGGTCTGGGGGGGGGGGGGGTGGGGGTTGGGGTACTAGAAGGGGGTAGTACTGTACCTGTGTTAAGAGGATATTGTTGAAGAGGATCTTGGTCTCGGTCTGGGGGGGGAGGGGGGTGGGGTACTAGAAGGGGGTAGTACTGTACCTGTGTTAAGAGGATATTGTTGAAGAGGATCTTGGTCACGGTCTGGGGGGGGGGAGGGGGGTGGGGTACTAGAAGGGGGTAGTACTGTACCTGTGTTAAGAGGATATTGTTGAAGAGGATCTTGGTCTCGGTCTGGGGGGGGAGGGGGTTGGGGTACTAGAAGGGGGTAGTACTGTACCTGTGTTAAGAGGATATTGTTGAAGAGGATCTTGGTCTCGGTCTGGGGGGGGGGGGGGGGTGGGGTACTAGAAGGGGGTAGTACTGTACCTGTGTTAAGAGGATATTGTTGAAGAGGATCTTGGTCTCGGTCTGGGGGGGGGGGGGGGGGGTGGGGGTTGGGGTACTAGAAGGGGGTAGTACTGTACCTGTGTTAAGAGGATATTGTTGAAGAGGATCTTGGTCTCGGTCTGGGGGGGGGGGGGGGGGGGGGGTGGGGGTTGGGGTACTAGAAGGGGGTAGTACTGTACCTGTGTTAAGAGGATATTGTTGAAGAGGATCTTGGTCTCGGTCTGGGGGGGGGGGGGGGTGGGGTACTAGAAGGGGGGTAGTACTGTACCTGTGTTAAGAGGATATTGTTGAAGAGGATCTTGGTCTCGGTCTGGGGGGGGGGAGGGGGTTGGGGTACTAGAAGGGGGTAGTACTGTACCTGTGTTAAGAGGATATTGTTGAAGAGGATCTTGGTCTCGGTCTAGGGGGGGGGGGGGGTGGGGTACTAGAAGGGGGTAGTACTGTACCTGTGTTAAGAGGATATTGTTGAAGAGGATCTTGGTCTCGGTCTGGGGGGGGGGGGGGGGGTGGGGTACTAGAAGGGGGTGGTACTGTACCTGTGTTAAGAGGATATTGTTGAAGAGGATCTTGGTCTCGGTCTGGGGGGGGGGGGGGGGTGGGGTACTAGAAGGGGGTAGTACTGTACCTGTGTTAAGAGGATATTGTTGAAGAGGATCTTGGTCTCGGTCTGGGGGGGGGGGGGGGGGTGGGGTACTAGAAGGGGGTAGTACTGTACCTGTGTTAAGAGGATATTGTTGAAGAGGATCTTGGTCTCGGTCTGGGGGGGGGAGGGGGGTGGGGTACTAGAAGGGGGTAGTACTGTACCTGTGTTAAGAGGATATTGTTGAAGAGGATCTTGGTCTCGGTCTGGGGGGGGAGGGGGGTGGGGTACTAGAAGGGGGGGAGTACTGTACCTGTGTTAAGAGGATATTGTTGAAGAGGATCTTGGTCTCGGTCTGGGGGGGGAGGGGGGTGGGGTACTAGAAGGGGGTAGTACTGTACCTGTGTTAAGAGGATATTGTTGAAGAGGATCTTGGTCTCGGTCTGGGGGGGGGAGGGGGTTGGGGTACTAGAAGGGGGTAGTACTGTACCTGTGTTAAGAGGATATTGTTGAAGAGGATCTTGGTCTCGGTCTGGGGGGGGGGGGGGAGGGGGGTGGGGTACTAGAAGGGGGTAGAACTGTACCTGTGTTAAGAGGATATTGTTGAAGAGGATCTTGGTCTCGGTCTGGGGGGGGGAGGGGGGTGGGGTACTAGAAGGGGGGAGTACTGTACCTGTGTTAAGAGGATATTGTTGAAGAGGATCTTGGTCTCGGTCTGGGGGGGGGGAGGGGGGTGGGGTACTAGAAGGGGGGAGTACTGTACCTGTGTTAAGAGGATATTGTTGAAGAGGATCTTGGTCTCGGTCTGGGGGGGGGGGGGGGGGGGAGGGGGGTGGGGTACTAGAAGGGGGGAGTACTGTACCTGTGTTAAGAGGATATTGTTGAAGAGGATCTTGGTCTCGGTCTGGGGGGGGGGGGGGGGGGGGAGGGGGGTGGGGTTCTAGAAGGGGGGAGTACTGTACCTGTGTTAAGAGGATATTGTTGAAGAGGATCTTGGTCTCGGTCTGGGGGGGGAGGGGGGGTGGGGTACTAGAAGGGGGGAGTACTGTACCTGTGTTAAGAGGATATTGTTGAAGAGGATCTTGGTCTCGGTCTGGGGGGGGGGGGGGAGGGGGGTGGGGGTACTAGAAGGGGGGAGTACTGTACCTGTGTTAAGAGGATATTGTTGAAGAGGATCTTGGTCTTTGTCTGGGGGGGGGGAGGGGGGTGGGGTACTAGAAGGGGGTAGAACTGTACCTGTGTTAAGAGGATATTGTTGAAGAGGATCTTGGTCTCGGTCTGGGGGGGGGAGGGGGGTGGGGTACTAGAAGGGGGTAGTACTGTACCTGTGTTAAGAGGATATTGTTGAAGAGGATCTTGGTCTCGGTCTGGGGGGGGGGGGGGGGGGGGTGGGGTACTAGAAGGGGGTAGTACTGTACCTGTGTTAAGAGGATATTGTTGAAGAGGATCTTGGTCTCGGTCTGGGGGGGGGGGGGGGGGTGGGGGTTGGGGTACTAGAAGGGGGTAGTACTGTACCTGTGTTAAGAGGATATTGTTGAAGAGGATCTTGGTCTCGGTCTGGGGGGGGGGGGGGGGGGGGGTGGGGGTTGGGGTACTAGAAGGGGGTAGTACTGTACCTGTGTTAAGAGGATATTGTTGAAGAGGATCTTGGTCTCGGTCTGGGGGGGGGGGGGGGGGGTGGGGTACTAGAAGGGGGTAGTACTGTACCTGTGTTAAGAGGATATTGTTGAAGAGGATCTTGGTCTCGGTCTGGGGGGGGGGAGGGGGGTTGGGGTACTAGAAGGGGGTAGTACTGTACCTGTGTTAAGAGGATATTGTTGAAGAGGATCTTGGTCTCGGTCTAGGGGGGGGGGGGGGGTGGGGTACTAGAAGGGGGTAGTACTGTACCTGTGTTAAGAGGATATTGTTGAAGAGGATCTTGGTCTCGGTCTGGGGGGGGGGGGGGGGGGGGGTGGGGTACTAGAAGGGGGTGGTACTGTACCTGTGTTAAGAGGATATTGTTGAAGAGGATCTTGGTCTCGGTCTGGGGGGGGGGGGGGGGGTGGGGTACTAGAAGGGGGGTAGTACTGTACCTGTGTTAAGAGGATATTGTTGAAGAGGATCTTGGTCTCGGTCTGGGGGGGGGGGGGGGGGGGTGGGGTACTAGAAGGGGGTAGTACTGTACCTGTGTTAAGAGGATATTGTTGAAGAGGATCTTGGTCTCGGTCTGGGGGGGGGGGAGGGGGGTGGGGTACTAGAAGGGGGTAGTACTGTACCTGTGTTAAGAGGATATTGTTGAAGAGGATCTTGGTCTCGGTCTGGGGGGGGGAGGGGGGTGGGGTACTAGAAGGGGGGAGTACTGTACCTGTGTTAAGAGGATATTGTTGAAGAGGATCTTGGTCTCGGTCTGGGGGGGGGAGGGGGGGTGGGGTACTAGAAGGGGGTAGTACTGTACCTGTGTTAAGAGGATATTGTTGAAGAGGATCTTGGTCTCGGTCTGGGGGGGGGAGGGGGTTGGGGTACTAGAAGGGGGTAGTACTGTACCTGTGTTAAGAGGATATTGTTGAAGAGGATCTTGGTCTCGGTCTGGGGGGGGGGGGGGAGGGGGGTGGGGTACTAGAAGGGGGTAGAACTGTACCTGTGTTAAGAGGATATTGTTGAAGAGGATCTTGGTCTCGGTCTGGGGGGGGGGAGGGGGGTGGGGTACTAGAAGGGGGGAGTACTGTACCTGTGTTAAGAGGATATTGTTGAAGAGGATCTTGGTCTCGGTCTGGGGGGGGGAGGGGGGTGGGGTACTAGAAGGGGGGAGTACTGTACCTGTGTTAAGAGGATATTGTTGAAGAGGATCTTGGTCTCGGTCTGGGGGGGGGGGGGGGGGGAGGGGGGTGGGGTACTAGAAGGGGGGAGTACTGTACCTGTGTTAAGAGGATATTGTTGAAGAGGATCTTGGTCTCGGTCTGGGGGGGGGGGGGGGGGGAGGGGGGTGGGGTTCTAGAAGGGGGGAGTACTGTACCTGTGTTAAGAGGATATTGTGGAAGAGGATCTTGGTCTCGGTCTGGGGGGGGGAGGGGGGTGGGGGTACTAGAAGGGGGGAGTACTGTACCTGTGTTAAGAGGATATTGTTGAAGAGGATCTTGGTCTCGGTCTGGGGGGGGGGGGGAGGGGGGGTGGGGTACTAGAAGGGGGGAGTACTGTACCTGTGTTAAGAGGATATTGTTGAAGAGGATCTTGGTCTCGGTCTGGGGGGGGGGAGGGGGGTGGGGTACTAGAAGGGGGGTAGAACTGTACCTGTGTTAAGAGGATATTGTTGAAGAGGATCTTGGTCTCGGTCTGGGGGGGGGGAGGGGGGGTGGGGTACTAGAAGGGGGGTAGAACTGTACCTGTGTTAAGAGGATATTGTTGAAGAGGATCTTGGTCTCGGTCTGGGGGGGGGGGGGGGGGGGCTGGTATACTAGAAGGGGGTAGTACTGTACCTGTGTTAAGAGGATATTGTTGAAGAGGATCTTGGTCTCGGTCTGGGGGGGGGGGAGGGGGGTGGGGTACTAGAAGGGGGTAGAACTGTACCTGTGTTAAGAGGATATTGTTGAAGAGGATCTTGGTCTCGGTCTGGGGGGGGGGAGGGGGTTGGGGTACTAGAAGGGGGTAGTACTGTACCTGTGTTAAGAGGATATTGTTGAAGAGGATCTTGGTCTCGGTCTGGGGGGGAGGGGGGTGGGGTACTAGAAGGGGGGAGTACTGTACCTGTGTTAAGAGGATATTGTTGAAGAGGATCTTGGTCTCGGTCTGGGGGGGGGAGGGGGGTGGGGTACTAGAAGGGGGGAGTACTGTACCTGTGTTAAGAGGATATTGTTGAAGAGGATCTTGGTCTCGGTCTGGGGGGGGAGGGGGGTGGGGTACTAGAAGGGGGGTAGTACTGTACCTGTGTTAAGAGGATATTGTTGAAGAGGATCTTGGTCTCGGTCTGGGGGGGGAGGGGGGTGGGGTACTAGAAGGGGGTAGTACTGTACCTGTGTTAAGAGGATATTGTTGAAGAGGATCTTGGTCTCGGTCTGGGGGGGGAGGGGGGGTGGGGGTACTAGAAGGGGGGAGTACTGTACCTGTGTTAAGAGGATATTGTTGAAGAGGATCTTGGTCTCGGTCTGGGGGGGGGAGGGGGGTGGGGGTACTAGAAGGGGGGAGTACTGTACCTGTGTTAAGAGGATATTGTTGAAGAGGATCTTGGTCTCGGTCTGGGGGGGGGGGGGGGGGTGGGGGGTAGGGGTACTAGAAGGGGGTAGTACTGTACCTGTGTTAAGAGGATATTGTTGAAGAGGATCTTGGTCTCTGTCTGGTCCTTGGTGATGTCGGCGTTGGCATTCATGCCGAAGATTTCTGGGGAGGGGTTGAGTGGCAGGTTCTTGGTGTACTCGATGTATGACTCGTGCTGCAGAAAAACACAAACAGTTACCAGTTTTCATCGTTAAATTCCATCTATTGGCACTTTTTCTTTAGTGGTTAATTTCAATTTTCATTTATAAAATTCAAAATTAATTTCTTTTTTTTTTTCAATTTTCTTTTTTTTCTAATTGCGGTTATATACTCGATGTAAGACAAACACACAAAAAGACAAACACACAATCAACAACAACAATCACAACTACCAGTTTTCATTGTCAAATTTCATTTATTGGCACTTTTTCTATTGCGATAATTTTGATTGTCAATTAGAAAAATTAAAATTGAATTAAGATTATTCTACAAATTCTTTATCAAATTTCATTTATTGGCACTTCTTTTGTGATAATGTTGATTGTCAATTAGAAAAATTAAAATTGAATTAAGATCATTCTATAAATTCTTTGTCAAATTTCATTTATTGGCACTTTTTCTTTTGTGATAATGTTGATTTTCAATTAGAAAAATTAAAATTGAATTAAGATTATTCTACAAATTCTTTGTCAAATTTCATTTATTGGCACTTCTTTTGTGATAATGTTGATTTTCAATTAGAAAAAAAATTAAACTATTTATCTATTTAAAAAAGATATATATTTTTCTAATTGCGGTTAACCCTTACGCTGCTGGTAACTAGTTGGACTAATACAAAAAGATGCAAAAAAATCCTGAAATCCTGGCACATGGGTACTCATCTGAGAGTGCTCAGCGCAAGCTATCCAATAGATACCAACTTGACAGGGTGTTGATGGTTTTAAAAAATCTTTGCGCCCTTAGAACTGGAAGGGTTAAATTGTTACTTTGCCAATGAATACCAACATGACAGGGCTTGGATAGTTTTCAAAAATATTTGCATCCTTGCCCTTTGGACAAAAATAGCCTCGGCATTGGAAGGGTTTAAGAAATGTGACTTACATTGTCAAATTAATCTAAAGCACTTCTTCTATTGCGGTTAATTTTGATTTTCATTTAAAAAAAATGAAAATTTAATTCAATAAGTAAAAAAAATATTTTTTTCTTAATGCGGTTAATTTTGATTATTAATTTAAAAAATGAAAATTTAATTTAAAGAACTAAAAAAATTGTTTTCCAATTTTTTTTCATTGCGGTTAAAGATATCTACTTACATCTCCCTCTGGGGGAGCATAGTAAATGCCGCTCTCGTCAAAGACGTAGTTCGGTTTCTCGTTGATATCAGGCGTGTAGAACTTGTTGAGTATGGTCATGAGCGTGCGGCGATCGCGGTCGTCTGTTACGCGGCCTCCGTAGTTACACTCACCAGTCAGATAGGCCAGAGCGTCATATTGCACATCCTGAAATAACAATGGAAAAATATAACCGTCATCGGATCAAAGGTTTCTATGATAAAAAACAAAAACAAATATAAATTAGATAAAAAAGTACCGTTTCATTTAACCCATCAATTCCTGCATTCAGATTTCCACTCATTGAAGAAAATTGAGAATAAAAGCTTATTCATTTTTGGAAAGACTGCAAGAGTGGGATATTTAGATAAGGAAATATATAATACACCAGATCGGAGCTTGATATAGTAGTTTTAGGGTGTCAGTACCTTAGATGAAGAAAAGAATGGATATGTAGTGATAAACCAATTACTATAAGCGCTATAGTGAAGGGCTGAACTCATGCCAGGGGTCATTGATCTAGCATCAGTGTGAGGTGACGTGGGAACAAGGACCAATCAGGGCTCTCACATCATTTACATAACAGAGAAACCCGATCGCCAGCATCAACTGAGCATGCACATAGCACAGATTTTGGGCCATTAGTTGACACTGGTTGAGGCTAGCCTGTTCAGCTTGACCAGCTGGTTTCATATCCACTTGTTTTTATCTATCTAAGGCAGTACTTACATCATACTGGTTGAGGAACATGGCCAGTTGTTGTACGCTGATACGAAGATCAGTCTCGTTAAACTCGTACGGAATGTTCCAGCCCAGAGGTCCGAACTTCTTCCTCTCTTGGACCAGGGCATGGAAGAAACAAAGGCCGTACAGCATCTTCTTAAAGGCTCCCTGCAAGACAACACAAAAATACACATCAGTTAACAGTGAGAATCATCCCTAATATCAAAGCAGTTAAAACCACATTTAAAGTATGACACTCCCTAACTTTTTTGACCCCTACCATTGAAAAATTCTGATGTTGCCGAGGTTAATTTGTTACAAGGCACAAGAATGCAAAAGCTTTTTAAAAACATCTAAATCCTGCCATGTTGGTATTCATAGGAAAGCTCTTGCTGAGTACCAACAAATGAGTACCCATATGCCAGGGTTTCAGTTATTTTTAGTTTTTTTTCCGCATTATTCTATATTGGACAAATTAGCCACCAGCAGCATAAGGGTAAAAAGTATGACACTCCCAACTTTATTTGACCCACAACATCGAGAAATTCTAATGTAAATGGAGTTTAAAACCACATTTAAAGTATGACACTACCAACTTTTTTGACCCCAGCCATTGAAAATTTATAATGTAAAAGGAGTTAAAAACCACATTTAAAGTCATAACTTTTTTGACCCCCCGGCATTGAAAAATTCTAATATTAATGGAGTTAAAAGCCATCTTTAAAGTATGCTACTCACAGCATTTTTGACCCCGTTGAAGAAATCTGGGTCTGATATAGGATCTGATATGAAATACTCACAGCGTATTTGACCCCGTTGAAGAATACTGATATAAATGGAGTTTAAAGTAAGCTACTCACAGGATTTTTGACCCCATTGAAGAATTCTGATATAAAATACTCCCAGCGTTTTTGACCCTGTTGAAGAATTCTGATATAAAATACTCACAGCGTTTTTGACCCCATTGAAAAATTCTGATATAAAATACTCACAGCATTTTTGACCCCATTAAAGAACTCTGGGTCTGATATAGGATCGCTGAGATAGGAGCGTATGACGTTGAAGCGGAGACCCTTGGGTGGTTCATTGGTCATTTTGACGCCGTTTTGTAGAATGGAAACGGGAAAGGCCTTGGACGGGTAACTGGTCAGCCACAGGCGGAAATCTGGATGCGTGGTTTCTGGGTTGAGATCCTGAATTATAAAGAATATAGTAAATCATAAATAATAACTTAATTACAGTAAATCATGAATAATTTTTAACATCTCAGGGTTGGGATGCTGAAATATGAAAATTCTATAAGAGTTAAGTGTTATTTTATTTAAGGTTTTACGATACTCTATACCGGTGACACCTATTGGGTATTGGACAAACTAAAATAATTTATTACAATTTACCTGACATCACTGGAAAAATTGAAAGGAAATTGATTTATATTGAAAATGTAACTATTTTGATTATACCCGCCTATTATAAATAGTATCCTATGGGTTTTTTGTTTTTGGCTACAGTGATTTCCATATTCATTGAATTTGATGTTTTGACACGTTTTCAGGAATAATGTGTGATAATTCATGTGTATAAAATGGGGTTCCCTTGCTCAACAATATCTTATATAAGCATGGGCATATACGGTAACAATTGAGTAACTCTTTTCTAATATTTTCATAAAAATTTGCCCCCAAAAAGTCCTATTTCACTAACTTTGACCATCTGTGGTTGGAAAACTAACACGATGACCTATCATTTTCTTTATGTCATCTTATTAAGAGCATTGTGTAGATTGTGTAGACAAAAATTGGTGAAAATTAAACTAGGCAATTCTGACTTATATCAATTTTGGGTTAAAAACTTGTTTCTCGAATTCCTTGTTTTGCCCAATAATTCTTATATAACAGTGGAAAAATGATTTCAACAAGGTAGAACAGTATTTCAGGCTGTGTCAGTATCTTTGAAGGGATAAATCTAGCAAAAAGAGACACCAATTTTAGAGAAAGTGATGTTTGTGACATAAATTGCAATAAATTTTCAAAAATCTGTGAAAAAAAAAATAAGCTGATGACCCCATGATTTTAAGTTGTTTTGAAGATCACTGTGCTATGTTCTTTCCTTTGGCAAAATTTCAGGAAAATTAAACTGAGATTTCTAAAAGTGTCGTTAGACCTTAAATAAGGTTTAATTTTCTCTGTCTCACATCAATGAAAAAAAATGATTGAAAATTTAAAAATGTATAAATATTCAGAGTTTTCAAATATTGAAGTACCATATTCACCCGTTTAAGCGCACGGTCCTGAATAAGCCCACCCCCCCTATTTTTCACCGTTAGAGGGGGAATGGCTAGCGCAATTGTCATAAAAAACTCGTAAAACTTTTTTCCCAACCTCCACCCGCACGGTGCGCTTTATCGGGTAAATACGGTATGTCTTACTTCAATAATTTTTTCTAGTGTTTGCATCCACGAAAATTTACGGAACAAGTCTTACTTCTGTAATTTTTTATAGCAATAATTCTTATAGTGGCCCATATTTCGAGGGTGGCCATAATTTTTATAGTGGCCCATATTCCTAGGGTGGCCAATCTTTCTGAGCATTTACGGTAACAGACTTACTTCAATGATTTTTTCTAGCGTTGGCATCCACGATGCCGCTAGATGGCAGTTCTGTAGCAGCACCCACGTTCCGTCCTTGACGCCTTTCTCGATCATCTGCATTGCGATTGGTCCTTGGCCCTGCCCGAGGGACAGCGAGTCGAACTTTGCGCCCCCGAAGCCCTGGTCGTCGGCGAACTTGAGCAGCGCGGCGGTCGGGTCGGCGCCAGGCGAGAGAATGAACAGTAGGGGAGAACAACAATGACTGTCTCCGAACGATCCCGGGAGATCGAACGGCGGCGGCTCGATATACTTCTTCCCTATCTTGTCAGTTACAAACTCCTGGACCGCAGGCACTACCTGAAATAATTAACACAAAGATGAAATACAAACAGGTGAGTGATTACGCAACTTTTCATGCTGGGTTTGGCCGGATTTAGGACACTTTTTATTAATTACAATTTTTGTTGGTTGATGGTGGCCCATGTTAGCAGAAAATAGCGATCGAAACTGAGACACCATGGCCCAGATTTGCCAATAATATCAATTACTGTAACTGGCCGACATTGGATAATAGCAATTACTCTTGGCGTGGGAAGTTTGGGGAGGACTAGTTATACAGGTGAACTTGGATATGACGGACCACTGTATGACGGATTTTTGCATATGACGTACGATATGCTTGGTCCCAATTCGATGCATATCAAGTATTCGTCATACGTATACGACGAATTTTGCATATGACGGACCAATTTTCCTGGTCCCATCGAGTCCGTCATATCCAAGTTCACCTGTTGTTAGGTTTTGTTGTATCAGAGAGATTTACAGCGTGGCTCATATCTGGTGTAATGGCGACCGCGGGTAGATTGAGGTTGGCCAAAATTCCGTAATAATTATTTTGTAAAATAAGTACATGTATAGTGGCCCACATTTCTAGGGTAGCCAATATTTAGGGAAATTTACGGTAATAGATTAAATTGTACATACCTTATCAGGTCGGAGGCATCGTAGGACAAGCATCTTGGCAAACGTGTCCAAGCGCTCCCAGTCTCCCGGATACACTCCATTCTGCGGCTCCTAAAACACACATAAA
>OZ012699.1:2408397-2573397 GCA_963942565.1 Maea johnstoni
CAAATTCCTAGGGTGGTGTAAATTTCTGGTAATTTCCGGTAATTTTCAGCAATTTTTGGAGAATTTCCGGTTATTTCCAGTAATTTTGGGGAATTTCCGGTAATTTTCGGTAATTTTCTTGAAATTTCCTGTAGTGCTCTTACCTTGTCTTTCTCAAAGAGAGAGCGACAGACGTTACAGTAGAGACTCTAGGTGAAATACTGTAAATTCTCAGTAATTTGGGACACTTTTTAAAATCATTTTTATGGGTTGAAGGTGGCTAATGTTTTATGAAGATAATGATAAAGCAGAGTAATGGTTGACCATGATTTGTGAAATATCTACCAGTGATAAATCAAGGGTGGTCCATATTTCCCAATAATTAATTTGCAAAGTAATTATTATGGCCCAAATTCCTAGGGTGGTGTAAATTTCTGGTAATTTACGGTAATTTTCAGTAATTTTGAGTAATTACCGGTAATTCCGGTAATTTTCGTGAAATCTCGGTTAGTGCTCAGACCATATATTGCCACAGACCATATATTGTAGTGTTCTTACCTTGTCTTTCTCAAATAGAGATCGACAGACGTAACAGTAGAGACTATATGTGAAGTGAATGAGTTCTCTTACCTTGTCTTTCTCAAATAGAGATCGACAGACATTACAGTAGAGACTGTATGTGAAGTGCTCCCGTAGCGACAGGAGGCGGGCCGTCAGGTCGTCTGATTTCTCCGCGTTGTCTATAGACATGATGAAGAGGTTGATGAACCAGTTGAGCGAGTACTGGTACATAGGCTCGATATTAGCCAGGTCCGCGATGGAGAAGAAGAGAATGGTGGAGTGGATTGCGATTGGTTTATAACCCATACGCGTTGTGTCGATCTTCTTCTCCGTTTGTTCGGCTATTGCCTACAAAATATAAGCCAGACGTGTAAAATCAGGTATCGTATTGTATCATTTAATGGGTTCCTCTGAATATTTCAACCAGGTATAGTATTGTATCATTTAAGATTTAAAATAAATAAATATAAAGTTATTATTATTATTATTATTATTATCATTGTTATTATTATTATTATTATTATTATTATTATTATTATTATTATCATTACCATCATCATTATTACTAGTATTATTACTATTATTATTAGTAGTAGTACTAGTAGTATTATTATTATTATCATCATTATTATCATAATTTTTATCAGTATTGATATAACTATCATTGTTATCATAATTATCATCATTGTTATCATTACTATTATAATTATTATTACTATTATCATTATCATTATTATTGTCATTATCATTTATTATTATTATCATTATTACTATTATTATTATAATCATTATTATTATTATTATTATTATTTTCATTATTATTATATTATCATCATTATCATTATTATTATCACTATTATTATTATTATTATTATTGTTATTATTATTATTATTATTATCATTATTATCATTATCATCATAATTACCTGTTTGTCTGAGATCTCGTTAGCCAGAACTTTAGAAGAGGACAGGACTTTGATAGCAGTTTCATTATTATTATAATAATAATTATTATTATTATTATCATTATTATTATCATCATTATTATCATTATAATTACCTGTTTATCTGAGATCTCGTTAGCCAGAACTTTAGAAGAGGACAGGACTTTGATAGCAGTTTCATCTTCCAGGATGTTTCCCTCAGATGACGACAGAACCTCCAAAATCTTATTCTCAATTTCTTTCAGTTGCCTAAAAACAAACAAACAAAAAGATTACAGGGAGATAGAATAATGCAAGCTTTAAACATTCAGTTTATCATAAATCAACAGTATATTATATATCAACATTGGTAAGAATTCATTGGCAAAATTGGCAAAGAAACGTGGGCTGTAGATAACAGAAAGACCTGTCAGAAATTAAAGTGGACCAAAAATCTAAGGTGGTCCAAATTTCATCAGTCAGATTAATATAGTCAGATTTCAACCATAAACATGTATTTACTTATTGAAAAAAGGTATAATATCCATGTACAATGTCATGAGAATTATATTGAGGTGAAGAAATTCAATTATATGCTTGAAATTGACATTTTAAGAAATTCTTCACACTTAAAAATTGGGTGTCCTGAGAGGTGTTTTTGAAAGTTTTGGGAGTAAAAATGATGCCCAGACACCCGGCTGGCTACAACTACTGTACAATTGGTATTTTTTTACAGGCATTTAATTTTCGCTATTTTCGCGCTCTCAGTGATATAGTGCCAAAACAAAATTAAGATTAATATCCTATTATGTATGGTTTAGTTTGAGTGCTTGAATGCGCAAATTCAAAGTAGCACAAAATATTTTTTGGACTGACCTTTTATTCTCAGCGCTCTGCAGAATTAGAGCGTTTTTCTCCTCTTCCAGTTCCGGTCTCTCTCTCGCGACCACAATACCCAGCAACTGGTCCTCCAGACCTTCAGGGGTGATCATGAAATTCAGCAGTGTCACCTAAAACACACAGAGATAATAATGATCATAAGACAGACCTCAGTTAACACCTAAACAAAGAGATATACCCAGCAACTGGTCCTCCAGACCTTTTCTCCAACCTAGATATTCCTATCGATATATTTTATGCAACCAAACCTGCGCTTTTCTCTCACCTTTACTGAAGCCTCTGACAAGCAGTGCGGGCAATGCAAACTGGAGATGTGAGCCCTATGCAGGAACAGCGTTAGAGATTCTAGATGTTTTTATGCAACAGACCTAGATATTCCTAACTAGATGTTTTATGCAACCAAACCTGCGCTTTTCTCTCACCTTTACTGAAGCCTCTGACAACAGTGCGGGCAATGCAAACTGGAGATGTTTGCCCTATGCAGGAACAGCGTTAGAGATTCTAGATGTTTTTATGCAACAGACCTAGATATTCCGAACTAGATGTTTTATGCAACCGAACCTGCGTTTTTCACTCACCTTCACTGAAGCCTCCGGCAAGTAATGAGGATTAGTGTTGCCTGGAGATATCCAACCTCCCCAGGAACAGAGTCAGAGATTCCTGATGTTTTTATGCAACAGACCTATGTTTTTCTCTCACTTCAATATTCCTAACTAGATGTTTTATGCAACCGAAGCGAGGATTTTCTCTCACCTTCACTGAAGCCTCTGGCAAGTAATGAGGATTCCTCATCTTTGTCGTCATGTAGAAGCGGAAATCCAGCGAATACTCGATGGTGCTGTCACCCAATCGTATACAGAGACTTCCGGCCTGTTTAAATGTCTGCTTAAGCAGCAGGGGCTCCAACATAGGGTCGATTTCCTCCGCGACGTTCTCCAGGAGAACAGGCGTTCCGAACTGGATACAGTTCTCGAGCGTGCGGACAAAGTCGGCGTCACTGAATTTGACGATGTGGAGGTTGTTGGCTTTCTCCATGTTCTTGATCCACTTGTTAGCCTGCCCTTGTGGATCGATCATCAGCGGCCAGCGACGCGCATTACTGGAATGAGGAGACGATGTGAACTTTAACCCATTAATGCTTAAGATTTCCTCCAGAAATTGTTGTCTGGATCTCTGATACTTATTGCAATTACTCTGGAATTAAGAATAATTCTACAAAATATTTGAAGGAGAATTGTTGGTAGTGTTCTCATCAACATTTCTCCTTCAAACAATTTCCCTAACTATGCTTTCACCTGCAAGATTTCATCAAAATTGTTATGCTGTTTTTGGCCACTGTGAGCACTAATGGGTTTTAAACCCTTCCAATGCTGAGGTATTCATTGGATAGCTCTCGCTGAGCACTCTTAAACGAGTACCAGTAAGAGTACCAACACCAAACGTTGAACCATAACTAATTATGGACCTTTGGACCATGATGAATTATTCTAAAACTTTGGACCAATTTATGGGAATTTGGGACAATTCCAGACTTTGAACTTTAACTAATCATGGACCTATGGACCATAATTAATTATCATGAAACTTTGGACCAATTTATGAGAATTTGGACCAATACCAAATTTCGAACCAATCATGGACCTTTTGACCATAATGAATCATCACAAAACTTTTTGACCTATTTATGGAAGTTAGAGCTAATACCAAACATTGAACCATAACTGACCATATAACAAATTTTGACAATAAAGAATTATCACAAAACTTTGGACCAATTTCAGGGAGTTTGGGTCAATATCAGACTTTGAACCATAACTAATTATGGAACTTTGGATCATAATAAATCATCACAAAACTTTGGACCACTTTATGGGAGTTTGGGCCAATACCAGACTTTGAACCATTAAAAATTATAGACCTTTGGACCATGATGAATTATCACAAAATTTTGGACCAATTTATGAAAATTTGGACCGGTACCAGATTTGAACCATGACTAATTATGGACCTTTGGACCATAATAAATTATCACGAAACTTTTGACCTATCTCTGGGAGTTTGGGCCAATACCAGACTTTGAACTATGATAAATTATCACGAAACTTCGGACCAATTTATGAGAATTTGGACCAATACCAGACTTTCAACCATAATTAATTATGGACCTTTGGAACATAATGAATTATCACGAAACTTTGGACCAATTTATGAGAATTTGGACTTTGAACCAATATCAAAATTAATTATGGACCTAGGATCATAATGAATTCAATCATCATGAAACTGTGGACCAATTTAACTTATTATGGACCTTTGTACCATAATAAATTATCACGCAACTTATGACCTATATATGGGAGTTTGGGCATATAATTTCTGACCTGATGATGATTCCGTTGTCCACGGAGAAGCTGTCCGTGGGCAGCCCGGCGATGTTCCACGCCCGTATAAGGACGGGGTCTCCGAGCACCTGGATCAGGGAGTAGTCGTCGGAGCACGGCAGCTTGATGTCCCGAACCGACAAGATCCATTGGTCGATCTGCTCCTGACGGAACGAGGATGTGAAGGCGCCAAGGTAGGCAACGATTCCGGCCGAAATCAGAACGTCACCCGTCAAATTGATGTACTTCATACCTAGTTCTTCTGCAGACTTACTCCATCTACAATCACACAGTACATTAAACATGTATTACACTAGTACTCTCAGTATAGGCCACACACGCTTTCGGCCGAGATCAGAACGTCAACCGTCAAATTGATGTACTTCATACCTAGCTCCTCCGCAGACTTACTCCATCTACAATCACATAAAGTACATTAAACATGTATTACACTAGTACTCTCAATACTTTTGTCAAAAGCACAAGGATGCAAAAATTTTGGATAGCCATCTAAATCCTGTCATGTTGGTATTCATTGGATAGCTCTCGCTGGGTACTCTCAGATGTGAACCCATATGCCAGGGTTGCAGCCATTTTACAGGTGTTTTGCCTCATTTTGTAATGGCCAAATTAGCCACCAGCAGCATGAGGGTTAAGAACTGATGAAAGTCTATGTGAAATACTGTAAAATGGGTATATTTCTTGGGATTTTTATTTCCCCAAAAATGACTTTTTGGGGTATTTCCAATTTTTTTTCCCGGACGGCACACATCTGCCATACCATACAAACAAAAATGGTGTAAAATACCATGACTTATTTTTAATTAATCGTCTTGAACCCATTAGGCAAATTCGGGATGATTAATTCCTTGTTAACATTACACGATTTACAGTACTTCTTGGCCGGCATATCGTACCTGTCTTTCTCTCCCCCGAGTCCTCCGATGAGCTGCTCGGCTCTCTCCAGTTTCTTTGTACAGAGGTCCACCTGGTTCTCCAGATCCACCTTCTTCTGTTTGTTGGCCTCCAGTTTCTCCTGGAGCTTGGCCAGCTTGTCCTGCACCTCCCTCAGCGAGGCTCGCTTCTTCTCCAGCGCCCCCATGGCCACGGCCAGCTCCCCCTCAGCCTTGGCCAGAGCCTCCTTCTTGGGGGCAACAACCTTCGCCACTCTGTAATATAAGTATATATATATTATAGCTTGGCCAGCTTGTCCTGCACCTCCCTCAGCGAGGCTCGCTTCTTCTCCAGCGCCCCCATGGCCACGGCCAGCTCCCCCTCAGCCTTGGCCAGAGCCTCCTTCTTGGGGGCAACAACCTTCGCCACTCTGTAATATAAGTATATATATATTATAGCTTGGCCAGCTTGTCCTGCACCTCCCTCAGCGAGGCTCGCTTCTTCTCCAGCGCCCCCATGGCCACCGCCAGCTCCCCCTCCTCCTTGGCAAGAGCCTCCTTCTTGGGGGCAACAACCTTCGCCACTCTGAAATACACACATAGCAATGTATACACATTGTAGTCACTCTTTATTGTCGTGACTGTATCAATATATATATATATATATATATATATATATATATATATATATATATATATATATATATATATATATATATATATATATATATATAATATATATATATATATACATATGTATATCTATCTATCTATCTATATGTAGTCACTTTACTTGTCGATTACTCTATAGCATGAAAATATCCCATGTCAGTGTTGCCTTACTTGTTGTATGACTCTAAAAGCATGAAAATATCCCATATAAGTGTTGCGTTACTTGCCATATGCCTCTATATATTATTATTATTATCATTATAATTATCATTACTATTATTATTATTATCATTATCATTTTTATTATTATTATTATTTTTAATATTATTATTATTATTATCATTATTATTATTATTATTATTAGGGTTCGAATGCAAAGAATTTTTCTTGTCGTTTTATTGGAAATTTTTTCACGTAATTAATTGATTCGGGTAAATTTTTCTGATTTAAAATGACATTGCGCCATGGCACATGCCACGCAAAGTGTTGCCTTACTTGTCGTATGACTCTATGGCGGTCACCCACTTACACAGCCCCTCGGCTGCCGTGGAGGCCGTCTTGATCTTATCCGGGTCGAAGTCAGGATTGCCAATGTACTTGGTGCGAATCTGCTTCATGATATTCGGCGATATGTTGTCCTGAAATACAAAAATTGTCAATCGTAGAAATTTTATCCAAAACAATTGTCCTTCTTAGAAATTTCATCCAAAATAATTGCCCATTGTTGAAATTTCATCCAAAATCATTTAAAAAAAAATACATCAATTGTAATGAACTGATGCCCTTTGTTTAAGATTGGTTTACTTGAAAATTTTCATATAAAAGCTCCAATGTACTTGGTTCAGAATCTGCTTATGAAACGTGGTGAAATAATGTCCTGAAATACCAAGATTGGGTAACTTGAAAAGTTCTCATGTATAAAAGCTCTGATACAGGATTTTACTCAAAGGACTCATGATCTCACCTTGTCAAAGTCCTTCAGGCCTTCTAAGAACTTCATGTCTCCAAACATTCTTTTGAAAGTTACCCATAATATATAAATAAGGCGACATTTGGTAATAAGAATTAGCCAGAAAGTTATGGCTAGATGTAGTTCAAGCCTGGACAACCCAGAAATATATTTTTTTTAAATATTTTTTACTCAAATGACTCATGATCACACTTTGTCAAAGTTCTTGAGGAAGAACTTCATGTCTTGGAATATTCTTTTGAAAGTTTCCCATAAAAAGGCGACATTTGGTAACAAAAATTAGCCTGGAAGTTATGACTAGATGCAGTTTAAGCTTGGACAATGCTGAAACAAGGAATTTTACTCAAATGACTCACTTTGTCAAAGTTCTTGAGGCCTTCTAAAAACTTCATGTCTCCGAGCATTCTTTTGGAAGGTCCCCAGAAGTCCTCGACTTTCTTGCCCGTGCCTGAGGGGTCAGGGATGCGCTCCGGCTTGATTCCCTTCAGGACGCACACCGCCTCCAGCACCAGTTTAACGCCACCTGGTGGGCTCTTCATGGTCTTCACCACGGTGATATCCTAGCAACAACAAACAAACAACACAGTGATATCCTAGCAACAACAAACAAACAACAACAAAATTAAAGATGTCCGCTCTTCATGGTCTTCACCACAGTGATATCCTAGCAACAGCAAACAAATGACAACAAAATTAAAGATGTCCGCTCTTCATGGTCTTCACCACGGTGATATCCTAGCAACAGCAAAAAAATAAAAATAAATAAAAGATGTCCGCTCTTCATGGTCTTCACCACGGTGATATCCTAGCAACAACAAACAAACAACAACAAAATAAAAGATGTCTGCTCTTCATGGTCTTCACCACGGCGATATACTAACAATAACAAACAAACAACAACAAAATAAAAGATGTCCGCTCTTCATGGTCTTCACCATGGTGATATCCTAGCAACAGCAAACAAACAACAACAAAATTAAAGATGTCTGCTCTCCATGGTCTTCACCACGGTGATATCCTAGCAACAGCAAACAAACAACAACAAAACTAAAGATATCTGCTCCATGCAAACCCTATCATATAGATCAAAACTCTAATAATTTTTTTAAACTCTTCTTACTATTAACACTTTATACATAAGGGTTTCAAATGAGTTCCTGTCTATTTATCATAGAAAATTTTAGGGGTAATCAGCAATATATCGGACACTGGCAAGTGGGCATATGAACACTGATTTTGTTTGATTATAAACGATCAATCGCTCGATTACTTTTGGACAATTAATCGAGCTGAAATTTTCCAATGATTCCCAACATTACACCCTTTGTATGTTTTTATATAAAGAAATGAAGCAACAAAAGAAATTAATTATTTTTTTAGTGTATCTAAAGCTGCTATGGCAAAACTAGGAGAATTTACGATACCCAAAAATGATAAGGGACAATAATGATGTAACCTACCTGATTTGTGAGTGTATCGAGGGCGGATAGGGCAGCATTGAGGATGGGTATGGCCTCGGCCAGATCGGCGTCACAGTCGTCTTTGATGGCTTGGGCGGCCCTCGCCTGCTCGTTAGCAATCTCCTCATCTCCTTTCACAACCTAGAACACAAATATCACACCCATCAGAACTGTCTTGAAAGGATAACTTAAAATCTAGTAGCATTGTTATACTTATCTCTGTCAACATTATTTGTATTATAATCATTATTATTATTATTATCATTATTATTATTATTATTATTATTATTATTATTATTATCATTATTATTATTATCATTATTATTATTATCATTATTATTATTATTATTATAACAAAATAATAATAACAATAATTATAATATAATAATAATAATAATAATAATAATAATAATAATAATAATAATAATTATAAAAATAATAATAATAACAATAATAATAATTATTATTATAATAATAATAATAATAATAATAATAATAATAATAATAATAATAATAATAATAATAATAATAATAATAATAATAGAAAATAATAATAATAATTACAATTATATAGCAGGGTCTGACACTAAGATTTCTAGCTAGGGGCCCGAAAAGGTCTTTTCACTCTTTTGATAAAGATAAGTGGTCAAAAACACGATTTCTGGTTATTATACATACTATTTTGGGCCCCTATTTTGAGAAATCTAGGGGCCACCGGCAAATTCTAGGGGCATATATAATGCCCCTGGGCCCCTGGGAAAGTCGACCCCTGTATAGTGACAAGTGCAGCAGCAGTAGAAAGCTGTAGTAGCAGCAGCAGCAGCACTACACTAAACCTCACCTTTTCTACTTTTGCCACCTCTACGGACTCCCTCTCTATGACGACCATGATCTCGTCCACGTCCTTGCTGGCCACGATGAGCTGTGGCTGCAGGTCGGTCAGCTCCTGCTGCATGACCGCCACCTGCGACGCCGCCGAGTCCAGCTTCTCCAGACCAACCTCGTAACGACGCTTGTTCTTGTGCACCTCACTGCAAGACAGGGACGGAGGAATGGTAAATGATTTTGTATAAACTATATAGGCAGAGTTGGGGGATAATATTCAAAGGAAGATCATTATTATTATCATTATTACTATCATCATCATTATTATTATCATTATTACTATTATTATCATTATTATTATTATTATCATTATTATCATTATTATTATTATAATTATTATTATTATTATTATTATTATTATCATTATTACTATCATCATCATTATTATTATCATTATTACTATTATTATCATTATTATTATTATAATAATTATTATCATTATTATTATTATAATTATTATCATTATCATTATTATAATTATTATCATTATTATTATTATTATTATAATTATTATTATTATTGTACACACTTGGCAGAGTTGGGGGATAATATTCAAAGGAAGATCATTATTATCATAATCATTAGTATCATCATCATTATTATTATTATTAGTAGTAGTAGTATCTTTAATACTATTATTCTTGTTCTTGTGCACCTCACTGCAAGACAGGCCACAGCAATCAAACCAAGCATAGTTGGGGGAATATGTTCAGAGAAAAATCATTATTATCATTATTATTAGTATTATCATTATTATGATTATTATTTTTATTATCATTATTTTAATTATTATTATTATAATTATTATTACTATTATTATTATTACTATTATTATTATTATTATTATTATTATTATTATTATTATTATTATTATTATTATTATCATTATTATTATAATTATTCCTGTTCTTATGCACCTCACTGCAAGACAGGGACGGAGGAATGGTGAGCGGTGGTGTATAAACTAGGCAGAGTTGGGGATGATATTCAAAGAGAGCGTCAGAGAAATCAAACCAAGCATAGTTGGGGGAATATGTCCAAAGAAAAATCATTATTATAATTATCATTATTATTATCATTATTATCATCATTATCATTATAATTATTATTATTAGCGAGCAAAGCTCAGAAAGGCCGTAGGCCTTTTGCGATGCTCGCAGACATGCTTTAGCGTGAGTATGATGTCACCTAGAAATTCATATAGGTACCCAAAAAGTCGTCATGACCCCATGTGCGAGCGACTTCCGCTTTTGTATGTAGTTTAAGTAACGACCGATTTGATTGGTCCGCAATGACTCGATATAACAAAACCGCTTTCATTGGATGAAACGCAAAATGATTCACGTGCATGAATGAACGTGCATTATTGTGGATAAATTCACACGCACTGTTGTTTCTTGTCGGGCAGGACTTTGGAGGTCCGCAAGTTTCGTCTGGACCTGTCATACTTTTTGAAAATAACTCGGGAACGAAGCATTAATTTGCAAACCTTTTGAGGGAAATTTGTAGATTAAGCTTAAAAGGAACAATTCTCCTTCAAATATTTTCTGATCATTTCTTTCGTGAGAGAGATATCACCAAAATCGTCAGGCAGTTTTGTCTTACCTTCGTTTCTTGTCAAGCAGGACTTTGAAGGTCCGCGAGTTTCGTCTGGACCTGTCATACTTTGTAAAATAACTCGGGAACGAAGCAATAATTTGCAAACCTTTTGAGGGAAATTTGTAGATTAAGCTTAAATGAACAATTCTCCTTCAAATATTTTACGATCATTTCTTTCGTAAGAGAGATATCACCAAAATCGTCAGGCAGTTTTGTTTTACCTTCGTTTCTTGTCAAGCAGGACTTTAAATGTGCTGATGAGTTCTAAGTACGAGGTGGGGGTGACGTAGTTGTGCCTCTCGAGCTCGAGTTCGAACCTCTCGGAGAGCGTGATAGTGGTGGTGTGGAAGTTTTTGCACATGGTGATCGTGCCTTGGCGAGTCTCTTCGCTCATCTCAATGTCCTCAAGAAAACGTGTGGCCACGGCTTCTAGGGCATCCTCCGGCCACACCTATAAACAACAACAACAACAATTATCTCGCTCATCTCAATGTCTTCGAGGAAATTTGTGACAACGGGTTCCTGAGGGCATCCTCCGGCCACACCTACAAACAACAACAACAACAAAAATATTAGCAACAACAACAACAATTATCTCGCTCATCTCAATGTCCTCAAGGAAACGTGTGGCCACGGCTTCCAGCGCATCCTCCGGCCACACCTACAAACAACAACAACAACAACAACGCTTATCTCGCTCATTTCAATGTCCTCAAGGAAACGTGTGGCTACGGCTTCTAGGGCAACCTCCGGCCACACCTACAAACAACAACAACAACAATTATCTCGCTCATCTCAATGTCCTCAAGGAAACGTGTGGCCACGGCTTCCAGCGCATCCTCTGGCCACACCTACAAACAACAACAACAACAACAACAACAACAATTATCTCGCTCATCTCAATGTCCTCAAGGAAACGTGTGGCCAAGGCTTCCAGCGCGTCCTCCGGCCACACCTACAAACAACAACAACAACAACAACAATTATCTCGCTCATCTCAATGTCCTCAAGGAAACGTGTGGCCACGGCTTCCAGCGCATCCTCCGACCACACCTACAAACAACAACAACAACAACAACAACAATTATCTCGCTCATCTCAATGTCCTCAAGGAAACGTGTGGCCACGGCTTCTAGGGCATCCTCCGGCCACACCGACAAACAACAACAATGACAACAACAATCATCTCGCTCATCTCAATGTCCTCAAGGAAACGTGTGGCCACGGCTTCTAGGGCATCCTCCGGCCACACCTACAAACAACAACAACAACAACAACAACAATTATCTCGCTCATTTCAATGTCCTCAAGGAAACGTGTGGTCATGGCTTCTATAGCATCCTCCGGCCACACCTACAAACAACAACAACAACAACAATTATCTCGCTCATCTCAATGTCCTCAAGGAAACTTGTGGCCAGGGCTTCCAGCGCATCCTCCGGCCACACCTACAAACAACAACAACAACAACAACAACAATTATCTCGCTCATTTCAATGTCCTCAAGGAAACGTGTGGCCACCGCTTCCAGCGCATCCTCCGGCCACACCTACAAGTATTGTTTAATTTAGCCTAAATATACGAAAATATGAAAAATATAAAAGAAAATATAAAATATTTCCTAAATCTACGAAAATGTGAAAAATATAAAAGATATGAAATATTTCCTAAATATACAAAAAAATTGAAAAATATAGAAGAAAATATTAAAGGGAAACAATATGAAACTCTAAATTCTAAAAAAAAAAGCTTTTTGATGCAATAGCTTAATGCCAGTATATTACTGCAGAAAGATTTTGTGGAAATTTTCAATATTTTCAGCAAATGGGCTGCCCCGATAGTCAAGGGAGGGGGATTTTAGAATTCTGTTATTTCTTTCCTTCACTATGCCAGGAAAAGAACCAACAAGCAAATTCTTAATTCCCTTTTTAGAATTCTATTATTTCTTTCCTTTACTTTGCCAGGAAAGGATATAGCCAAGAAGCAAATTCCAAATTCCCTTTTTAGAATTCTACAATTTCTTTCCTTTACTTTGCCAGGAAAGGATATAGCCAAGAAGCAAATTCCAAATTCCCTTTTCAGAATACTATAATTTCTTTCCTTTACTTTGCCAGGAAAGGATATAGCCAAGAAGCAAATTCCAAATTCCCTTTTCAGAATACTATAATTTCTTTCCTTTACTTTGCCAGGAAAGGATATAGCCAAGAAGCAAATTCCAAATTCCCTTTTCAGAATACTATAATTTCTTTCCTTTACTTTGCCAGGAAAGGATATAGCCAAGAAGCAAATTCCAAATTCCCTTTTTAGAATACTATAATTTCTTTCCTTTACTTTGCCAGCCAAGGATATAGCCAAGAAGCAAATTCCAAATTCCCTTTTTAGAATACTATAATTTCTTTCCTTTACTTTGCCAGGAAAGGATATAGCCAAGAAGCAAATTCCAAATTCCCTTTTTAGAATTCTACAATTTCTTTCCTTTACTTTGCCAGGAAAGGATATAGCCAAGAAGCAAATTCCAAATTCCCTTTTTAGAATTCTACAATTTCTTTCCTTTACTTTGCCAGGAAAGGATATAGCCAAGAAGCAAATTCCAAATTCCCTTTTCAGAATACTATAATTTCTTTCCTTTACTTTGCCAGGAAAGGATATAGCCAAGAAGCAAATTCCAAATTCCCTTTTCAGAATACTATAATTTCTTTCCTTTACTTTGCCAGGAAAGGATATAGCCAAGAAGCAAATTCCAAATTCCCTTTTCAGAATTCTATAATTTCTTTCCTTTACTTTGCCAGGAAAGGATATAGCCAAGAAGCAAATTCCAAATTCCCTTTTCAGAATACTATAATTTCTTTCCTTTACTTTGCCAGGAAAGGATATAGCCAAGAAGCAAATTCCAAATTCCCTTTTTAGAATACTATAATTTCTTTCCTTTACTTTGCCAGGAAAGGATATAGCCAAGAAGCAAATTCCAAATTCCCTTTTTAGAATTCTACAATTTCTTTCCTTTACTTTGCCAGGAAAGGATATAGCCAAGAAGCAAATTCCAAATTCCCTTTTCAGAATACTATAATTTCTTTCCTTTACTTTGCCAGGAAAGGATATAGCCAAGAAGCAAATTCCAAATTCCCTTTTCAGAATACTATAATTTCTTTCCTTTACTTTGCCAGGAAAGGATATAGCCAAGAAGCAAATTCCAAATTCCCTTTTCAGAATTCTACAATTTCTTTCCTTTACTTTGCCAGGAAAGGATATAGCCAAGAAGCAAATTCCAAATTCCCTTTTTAGAATACTATAATTTCTTTCCTTTACTTTGCCAGGAAAGGATATAGCCAAGAAGCAAATTCCAAATTCCCTTTTCAGAATACTATAATTTCTTTCCTTTACTTTGCCAGGAAAGGATATAGCCAAGAAGCAAATTCCAAATTCCCTTTTTAGAATACTATAATTTCTTTCCTTTACTTTGCCAGGAAAGGATATAGCCAAGAAGCAAATTCCAAATTCCCTTTTTAGAATTCTACAATTTCTTTCCTTTACTTTGCCAGGAAAGGATATAGCCAAGAAGCAAATTCCAAATTCCCTTTTCAGAATACTATAATTTCTTTCCTTTACTTTGCCAGGAAAGGATATAGCCAAGAAGCAAATTCCAAATTCCCTTTTTAGAATTCTATAATTTCTTTCCTTTACTTTGCCAGGAAAGGATATAGCCAAGAAGCAAATTCCAAATTCCCTTTTCAGAATACTATAATTTCTTTCCTTTACTTTGCCAGGAAAGGATATAGCCAAGAAGCAAATTCCAAATTCCCTTTTCAGAATACTATAATTTCTTTCCTTTACTTTGCCAGGAAAGGATATAGCCAAGAAGCAAATTCCAAATTCCCTTTTTAGAATTCTACAATTTCTTTCCTTTACTTTGCCAGGAAAGGATATAGCCAAGAAGCAAATTCCAAATTCCCTTTTCAGAATTCTGTAATGTCTTTCTTTACTATGCCAGGAAAGGAGCCAAGAAGCATAAGTCCCTTTTTAGTATACAGTAATTTCTTTACCTGGAACACATCTGTGGTACAGCAGTTGACCAGGGAGGGGTATTTTAGAATTTCTTTATATGAAACCAATACATTTTAGAATTCTGTAATTTCTTTACATGGAGCCAATCAATGTACCGACAGTTCCCTTGTTATGTCAGGAAGAGTCAAGAAGCGAATTCCAAATTCCCTTTTTAGAATTCTGTAATATCTTTACCTGGAACCAGTCTATTGTACAACAGTTGACGAGGGAGGGGAATTTCCTGAGTCTGTTTCTGAAGGCGTCTCCGATGGGGCTCATCGCGAGCACGATATGTAGCTGATCTCTGACGCGCTGGATGAACATATTGAAGAGCGCGACGGGCGATCCGTCGGTCTGCTTGGTCTTGTCGCGTTGCCGATCCAGCTGCCGCATCTTCTCACAGACTTCCTGCTTCTCGTCCGGGGGGAACAGGTTCGGAACCTCGCCCGCGTTCAGCAGGTTATTGATGTCCTCCAGGAATGATTCCTGCTTGATCTAAAATACAGCACGGGGATATGTGGAATTTAGTATAAATATCTGATATACAGCACAGGGATATGTGGAATTTAGTATAAATATCTGATATACAGCACGGGGATATGTGGAATTTAGTATAAATATCTGAAATACAGCACGGGGATATGTGGAATTCAGTATAAATATCTGAAATACAGCACGGGGATATGTGGAATTCAGTATAAATATCTGAAATACAGCACGGGGATATGTGGAATTCAGTATAAATATCTGAAATACAGCACGGGGATATGTGGAATTTAGTATAAATATCTGAAATACAGCACGGGGATACGTGGAATTTAGTATAAATATCTGAAATACAGCACGGGGATATGTGGAATTCAGTATAAATATCTGAAATACAGCACGGGGATATGTGGAATTCAGTATAAATATCTGAAATACAGCACGGGGATATGTGGAATTCAGTATAAATATCTGAAAAACAGCACGGGGATATGTGGAATTCAGTATAAATATCTGAAATACAACACGGGGATATGTGGAATTCAGTATAAATATCTGAAATACAGCACGGGGATATGTGGAATTTAGTATAAATATCTGAAATACAGCACGGGGATATGTGGAATTTAGTATAAATATCTGAAATACAGCACGGGGATATGTGGAATTTAGTATAAATATCTGAAATACAGCACGGGATATGTGGAATTTAGTATAAATATCTGAAATACAGCACGGGGAATTTAGTATAAAGAGTTGAAATATAGCACAGGAAATATGTGGAATTTAGTATGAATATTCAAAATACAGCACGGGATATGTGGAATTTAGTATAAATATCTGAAATGTAGCACGGGACATACTGTATGTGGAATTTAGTATAAAGTGCAATTCTGGTTCAGATTCTGTGAGATGTGAAATATAGCACAGGAAATATGTAGATTTCCTCAAGATCCTCTTTGAAATAGTATGGGAAATATGTGTAATTTAGTATAAATATCTAAAATACAGCACAAGAAATATGTGGAATTTAGTAAGGGCTAGGACAATTAATCACAAACTTGATTGATTGCTTGGATAGGCTGGAAATCCGAGTTGCTCGAGTCTAAATGCGATAATTCGATTATTTTATATCATAGCTCAGATCACTAATCTCGCATAGAAGTCCAAGTTGTCATATTGACAAAGGAATTATAAAATGATATGTAATGTTTTATTTGATATGGTTATCTCCAGGGTAAAAAAATATCCAGGGTAACCAAAACAATTTTGGCTGGTCCCCTTCAGGCAGGGTTTTGGTCAGATCGATCTTGACCAATACAAAATGATGCAAAAAACCCGAAAAATGACTGAAACCCAGGTACTCATCTAAGAATAATCAACAAGAGCTTTCCAATGAATACCAACATGACAGGGTTTAGATGTTTTTTAAAAACCTTTGCGTCCTTGTGCTTTGGATGAAAGTAGCCTTAGCATTGGAAGGGTTAAAACAATTTTGGCTGGTGACCCTCATATCAGGCAGGGTCTTAGCCAAGTTTTTTTATAATTACCAAGCTCATTTTTCCATGGGTCACCCTGAACCCATAAAATCATAATTATCAAAAAGTGTCAACATTACTGAGAATTTACGGTAAAGACACCCTAAAACCCATGTAATCTGATTATTAAAAAGTGTCCCAAATTACTGATTATCTACGCTAAAGACGTACCTGTGTGTCGCTGAAGAGGAATACAGCGTGCTGGTCGGTCTCTGTAGCTTTCCTCAGGATCCTCTTTAGATCTTCTCTCCAGTCATTAGTGATGTACGCCTTGCTGATCTCAACCTGAAAACACCACACACACACAATTACACACAGCACCATGAGGAACAACAAATAAAATAAAAAGTTAAATATTAGTTGCAAAAAAATATTTCATATAACGAAAACATTTTTTGGTTGCTCCTGGTTAAAACTGACATTTTTTACTGGTAAGTACAGACATCAGCTGATCTCAATCTAAAAACAATCAAAACACCATAAAAAAACATGCAAACTCACAAACTGCCCTTGCTTGAAATTGTATTTAGAACATGTTTTTTCTAACAAAATCTGTACTATACTCAACTAGAGTTTCTTAGCTGAAAGAAAAAGATGAAAATAAAAACTCATGGAAATCTCAAATTATATCATCCAGTATATATATATATATATATATATATATATATATATATATATATATATATATATATATATATATATATATATATATATATATATATATATATACACAAATATATATATACATACATACATACATACATCTTCATGTATAGCATTTTCACTTTTCTGACTCTGGAATATCACTTTTTGTTACAAACACACCCAACTGCCATTTGAGAAACTCTTTCTTTTATATTCATACCTCCTGTGAAGGAACATAAGATGTTATCTTATCAAACATTCAGTGGCTGAAACTATTCATTTCAAACAATTCACACAGATTATGATGCTGTGCAGTGGCGCACAGTAGCAATGAACTCCCAGAGTATTACCCAAACAAGAGTAAAATACTACCTGCGAAAAATAATTCATTTCACAAAAAAGATTTTTTGTTGTTCATTGTAAAAATTGACATTTTTTTACTGATAATTAAGGTGACTGCAGTCATCTGTTGATCTCAACCTGAAAACAGTGAAAAAAAATCAGAACACCATAAAAACACTTGCAAGTCACTAAAACTACCTTCGCAGGGATAGACCATAATGTAGAGTGTGTGTTTGGGGAGGGGTGATCAAAACCACACCATGCATTTCAAACACGCCCAAACTCCTGTGGATTTGAACAATGGGCCACAAGAAAAACGCTTGGCTCAGGATATCGTGGTCTCATGGAGAAATGCATCTTACAAATAACTAAGTTTTCATTCACAACACAATAAACTCACTACAACAAAGACGGGTGGGTGAGATTTTAACACACACTTGAGTCTATGTGTTTCTTATAATAGTAGCTGAGGCTCATCCTATGGTGCCATGGCTACAAGGTGGCTCTCACAATGAGTGTGTGTATGGGATGTAGGGGAGGGTGGCGCAGGAATGTGACTCTGTGCTTAAACTACTCAAGGCACAAAACTGTCACATTGATGGTAACACTAAGGGTGAGGATGGTGATGATGATGATGATCATCATGAATGTGATCATAATTATAATAATAATAATAATGATAATAATAATAATAGTAATAATAATAATAGCAATAACAATAAAAATAATAATAATAATAATAATAATAATAATAATAATAATGATAATAATAATAATAATCATGATAACGATAATAATAATAATAATAACATTAATAATAATGATTGAAATAATTGAAAATAATAATAACAATAACAACAAGCCGAATGCTGCAGGAGTCCCCCGCTGCCTTCTGAAGAATTTGACTTCTGATCTTGAAAAGTGGGTCAAGGTCCCCGGAAATGAGAATTTGTCCGAGATCTTTTATAGATACATTTTTGGTATAAATTTGAGAAGCCTACGTGACTTCGTTATTGAGTTAACGCGATCACAAGATTTTCACAAAAAATGGCCTGTGACCCTGACCTTGAGGTCAAGGTCACCAGAATCCAAACTCGTCCGAGATCATTTATAGATACACCTTTGGTATAAATTTGAGAAGCCTACAGAGTAATCGCAATCACAAGATTTTCACCAAAAATGGCCTGTGACATTGACCTTGAGGTCAAGGTCACCAGAATCCGAACTTGTCCGAGATCTTTTATAGATCCACGCTTGGTATGAAATTGAGAAGCCTACGTGACTTCCTTCTTGAGTTATCGCGATAACAAGATTTTCAGAATAAGTGGCCTGTGACCTTGACCTTGAGGTGAAGGTCACCAGAATCCAAACTTGTCCGAGATCTTTTATAGATACACGCTTGGTATAAATTTGAGAAGCCTACGTGACTTCCTTCTTGAGTTATCGCGATAACAAGATTTTCAGAAGAAGTGGCCTGTGACCTTGACCTTGAGGTGAAGGTCACCAGAATCCGAACTCGTCCGAGATCTTTTATAGATACACGCTTGGTATAAATTTGAGAAGCCTACGTGACTTCCTTCTTGAGTTATCGCGATAACAAGATTTTCAGATGAAGTGGCCTGTGACCTTGACCTTGAGGTGACGGTCACCAGAATCCGAACTCGTCCGAGATCTTTTATAGATACACGCTTGGTATAAATTTGAGAAACCTACGTGACTTCCTTCTTGAGTTATCGCGATAACAATAATGACAGTAACAATGATGATGATGGTGAAGATGATGATGATGACAATGATGATGATGATTAAGAAGGTGATGATATTGTAATGGTTGATGATGATGATGATGATGAGAGTGAAGGTTACAATGAAGACGATGAGGATGATGATGATGATGGTGGTGGAAGCGTGAGTGCTGGCGGGATGTGTTTTTGCGTCAATAGGGGGCGCCACATGGTGAGAGGATGAGGATCTACACGTCAACGCTGACTCTACCTGGTCCTTGCCCTTGGCATCCGGCGGCGGTTTGCTGGCCTGCTTGCGACACTACAATGGCCGGTTAACAATATACCTCTTTTCCTTCACACTTCATACTCAACCCATTAATGCTTAACCCTTGTCCTGCTGAATTGCTGGATTTAACCTGCCCTGCCAACTGCATTGTTTTTGGTGCGCAGGGACAAAATTGACCATTGAGAGTTTGAGGGGCACAACTTGAATTGAATTTTGAAGAGTTACCCCAACTTGCCAGAATAAAGGTCTAGTGTGGGTATTAAAATGGAGCTGCTTTGGGTCATGTACAACTCTGTACATCATTCTCATAAGAATGGTCATTAGCAGGTCAGAAAGTGCATGCAGATATTTCCTGGCTACGCACAGCAGGTTAGTTAGTGTCACCCAGATACTTCTGGGTTCAGCAGGACCAGGGTTAAGAGTTTCCTCTTGAAATTGTCTTCTGGATCTATGACACTTTGGACAATAACTTTTCAAGCGAAATTGACTTCTCAATTGATTTAGTGTAGGTAATATAATAATGAGATGATAATGTATAATTATAAGATAATTCAATGCAGGATTTGAAAGGGAAGGTCGTGGACCAAAGAACGTATGTCAGTGAACAATCAGAAATTATTAGAAGGTTGTTAATTTCACATAGTAATGATTAGAAGAAATAGAAAATATCAATATTTTAAGCAGATGATATGATGTTATTAATATAAGATGATAATAAAGACTGTATTCCTCCAAATAATTGCATGTGCGGGTAACAAGTAAGCAAAATATTTGTTAGAAGGGGTATTTTGTTACATCATGTCTCTTTGAAAGCTTGAGCGATTGAGCCCAAAAGACTGATAGCGCAAAGTGTTCAAGCACTTGAAAATGCAATCAGTTTACTGTCTTTACTGGTCCCACATGCAAATATAAGAAAACATTTATATTTGCGGGGTTAGGTAATGTGGAGGTTCAGAAGACCAGAAAATAATATGCGCTGGCTTGCCCCTTAAAACATTTTTCAGAAAAGAATAAAGGGTTCGCTTATTTGGGGTCTGTGCAGTTAATCGGAGAAATACGGTAATTATAAGTTAATTTAACCATTATGTTGCTGGTGGCTAATTTGGCTAATTCAAAATGATGCAAAAATCTGAAAAATGATTGAAACCCTGGCATATGGGTACTCATCTGAGAGTACTCAGTGAGAGCTATCCAATGAATACCAACATGACAGGGTTTCAATGGTTTTCAAAAATCTTTGCGTCCTTGTCCTTTGGAAGAAAGTAGCATCAGCAGCATAAGGGTTAACTTATGTCAAATTTGAAAGGGAATTTCTTGGAGTGCAGACATACCTGAAACAGTTCATAGTCGGCCATGTGGGATGCCAATCGTGTCAGTGATTGACGGCCGGACCCGCCCACTCCTACCAAGAGGGCGTGGCTTCGAGGCTGCTTGATGATTCGTGCAATCCTGGAAACATGCTCAATGGCAAACCTGAAATACAGGGGCAGAGCATAAAATACAGGAAGAGAGCATGAAATAAAGGAAGAGAGCATGAAATAAAGGAAGAGAGCATGAAATAAAGGAAGAGAGCATGAAATAAAGGAAGAGAGCATGAGATACAGGAAAAAAGCATGAAATACAGGAAGAGAGCATGAAAAACAGGAAAAGAGCATGAAATAAAGGAAGAGATGATGAAATAAAAGAAGAGAGCATGAAATAAAGGAAGAGAGCATGGAATAAAGGAAGAGAGCATGGAATAAAGGAAGAGAGCATGGAATAAAGGAAGAGAGCATGAAATAAAGGAAGAGAGCATGAAATACAGGAAGAGAGCATAAAATAAAGGAAGAAAGCATGAAATACAGGAAGAGAGCATGAAATAAAGGAAAAAAATGAAATATAGGTAAATGAGCATGAAAAGGCTTGGGGTGTGCGCTAGGAATGTCAAACAGGAAAAAAGTATGAAATATGGGAAATAGCATAAAATAGGAAAAAAAGGATGGGATTAACAGTAAAAGAGTATGAAATACAGGAAAGAACATGAAACACAGGAAAATAGCATGAAATATAGGAAAAGAGCATGAAATATAGGAAAAGAGCATGAAATATAGGAAAAGAACATGAAATATAGGAAAAGAACATGAAATATAGGAAAAGAACATGAAATATAGGAAAAGAGCATGAAATATAGGAAAAGAACATAAAATACAGGAAAAGAACATAAGATACAGAAAAAGAGCTGCTCAGCATGAAATATAGGAAGAAGCATGTAATATAATATAGGAAAAAGCATGAAATATAGGAAAAGAGAATGAAACAGAGGAAAATAGCATGACATATAGGAAAAGAGCATGAAATATAGGAAAAAAGCATAAAATATAGGAAAAAGCATGAAATAGAAAAAAAAGCATGGAATATAGGAAAAAGGCAAATACTTAGGAATTTCTTAGGAATTCTAAGCTACATTAGAATGGGCACGCACTGAATGAATAACTTATAACAGCAAACAACCCAACTAGGAAGAGAATCAGTAAAAATAAAGAATCAGCTGTAAATATCACAACTACCACTTCAAACTCACCTGAACATGACAAGGTTCATTGGTTTCTTACTGAGGTTATTGAATTCCTCGAGATAACCTTCGACGACCGTGCGCAGGTTCTCGAGGTCCGTAACCTCGAGGTAATTCTTGCTGTCCGACTTTGGATCGGAGAAATCGCAGTAGATCAAGCTACGAAGATCGTCCTCTCGTACCTTGCCGTCTCCGTCGAAATCAAGATGGATGAAGAGCTGATCGAAATCTTCCTTGAATCGTGACTTACAAGTCTCACGTATGAACTCGTAGAGCCATTTGCGATCGGCGTTATCCACAAGACGATCGTAGTAAACGCGCATCACCTGAATAAATACACACAGTATATTAGCCCTTATGCTGCTGGTGGCTAATTTTGCCAATAGAAAATGATGCAAAAAAGCTGAAAAATGACTTAAACCCTGGCATATGGGTACTCATCTGATAGTTCTCAGCGAGAACTTTCTTATGAATACCAACATGACAGGGTTTAGATGGTTTTCAAAAATCTTTGCATCCTTGTGCTTTGGGCAAAAGTAGCCTCAGCACTGGAAGGGTTGATATTGCAATAAAAATTGCAAATCAAGGTACCAGATAGATGTGTTCTGATGAATAAATACATAGGGTATATTAGTATTGCCACAGGTATAACAAATAAGAGTATCAGACTTCTACTGAGAAAATAATGTTAATATTGCAATCTCACTACTAGAAATTCATTCTGTTCTGAAAATTGTTCAATATTTCTTTTTAATGTAATTTTTGTACATTCCACTGGTTTCAGGGACGAGAGAAGTCCCTCAGGTTAAATAGGACCTACCTCATGGACCCAGAGTCTCTTCATAGAGGCGGGCTCCTCCATGGTTTCAGGGACTGAGAGCAGGATGCCCTGTACCACACAAGAGAAGTCCCTCAGGTTAAATAGGACCTACCTCATGGACCCAGAGTCTCTTCATAGAGGCGGGCTCCTCCATGGTTTCAGGGACTGAGAGCAGGATTCCCTGTACCACACGAGAGAAGTCCCTCAGGTTAAATAGGACCTACCTCATGGACCCAGAGTCTCTTCATAGAGGCGGGCTCCTCCATGGTATCAGGGACTGAGAGCAGGATGCCCTGTACCACACGAGAGAAGTCCCTCAGGTTAAATAGGACCTACCTCATGGACCCAGAGTCTCTTCATAGAGGCGGGCTCCTCCATGGTTTCAGGGACTGAGAGCAGGATTCCCTGTACCACACGAGAGAAGTCCCTCAGGTTAAATAGGACCTACCTCATGGACCCAGAGTCTCTTCATAGAGGCGGGCTCCTCCATGGTATCAGGGACTGAGAGCAGGATTCCCTGTACCACACGAGAGAAGTCCCTCAGGTTAAATAGGACCTACCTCATGGACCCAGAGTCTCTTCATAGAGGCGGGCTCCTCCATGGTTTCAGGGACTGAGAGCAGGATTCCCTGTACCACACGAGAGAAGTCCCTCAGGTTAAATAGGACCTACCTCATGGACCCAGAGTCTCTTCATAGAGGCGGGCTCCTCCATGGTTTCAGGGACTGAGAGCAGGATTCCCTGTACCACACGAGAGAAGTCCCTCAGGTTAAATAGGACCTACCTCATGGACCCAGAGTCTCTTCATAGAGGCGGGCTCCTCCATGGTATCAGGGACTGAGAGCAGGATGCCCTGTACCACACGAGAGAAGTCCCTCAGGTTAAATAGGACCTACCTCATGGACCCAGAGTCTCTTCATAGAGGCGGGCTCCTCCATGGTTTCAGGGACTGAGAGCAGGATTCCCTGTACCACACGAGAGAAGTCCCTCAGGTTAAATAGGACCTACCTCATGGACCCAGAGTCTCTTCATAGAGGCGGGCTCCTCCATGGTTTCAGGGACTGAGAGCAGGATGCCCTGTACCACACGAGAGAAGTCCCTCAGGTTAAATAGGACCTACCTCATGGACCCAGAGTCTCTTCATAGAGGCGGGCTCCTCCATGGTTTCAGGGACTGAGAGCAGGATGCCCTGTACCACACGAGAGAAGTCCCTCAGGTTAAATAGGACCTACCTCATGGACCCAGAGTCTCTTCATAGAGGCGGGCTCCTCCATGGTTTCAGGGACTGAGAGCAGGATGCCCTGTACCACACGAGAGAAGTCCCTCAGGTTAAATAGGACCTACCTCATGGACCCAGAGTCTCTTCATAGAGGCGGGCTCCTCCATGGTTTCAGGGACTGAGAGCAGTATTCCCTGTACCACACGAGAGAAGTCCCTCAGGTTAAATAGGACCTACCTCATGGACCCAGAGTCTCTTCATAGAGGCGGGCTCCTCCATGGTTTCAGGGACTGAGAGCAGTATTCCCTGTACCACACGAGAGAAGTCCCTCAGGTTAAATAGGACCTACCTCATGGACCCAGAGTCTCTTCATAGAGGCGGGCTCCTCCATGGTTTCAGGGACTGAGAGCAGTATTCCCTGTACCACACGAGAGAAGTCCCTCAGGTTAAATAGGACCTACCTCATGGACCCAGAGTCTCTTCATAGAGGCGGGCTCCTCCATGGTTTCAGGGACTGAGAGCAGTATTCCCTGTACCACACGAGAGAAGTCCCTCAGGTTAAATAGGACCTACCTCATGGACCCAGAGTCTCTTCATAGAGGCGGGCTCCTCCATGGTTTCAGGGACTGAGAGCAGTATTCCCTGTACCACACGAGAGAAGTCCCTCAGGTTAAATAGGACCTACCTCATGGACCCAGAGTCTCTTCATAGAGGCGGGCTCCTCCATGGTTTCAGGGACTGAGAGCAGGATTCCCTGTACCACACGAGAGAAGTCCCTCAGGTTAAATAGGACCTACCTCATGGACCCAGAGTCTCTTCATAGAGGCGGGCTCCTCCATGGTTTCAGGGACTGAGAGCAGGATTCCCTGTACCACACGAGAGAAGTCCCTCAGGTTAAATAGGACCTACCTCATGGACCCAGAGTCTCTTCATAGAGGCGGGCTCCTCCATGGTTTCAGGGACTGAGAGCAGGATTCCCTGTACCACACGAGAGAAGTCCCTCAGGTTAAATAGGACCTACCTCATGGACCCAGAGTCTCTTCATAGAGGCGGGCTCCTCCATGGTTTCAGGGACTGAGAGCAGGATTCCCTGTACCACACGAGAGAAGTCCCTCAGGTTAAATAGGACCTACCTCATGGACCCAGAGTCTCTTCATAGAGGCGGGCTCCTCCATGGTTTCAGGGACTGAGAGCAGTATTCCCTGTACCACACGAGAGAAGTCCCTCAGGTTAAATAGGACCTACCTCATGGACCCAGAGTCTCTTCATAGAGGCGGGCTCCTCCATGGTTTCAGGGACTGAGAGCAGGATTCCCTGTACCACACGAGAGAAGTCCCTCAGGTTAAATAGGACCTACCTCATGGACCCAGAGTCTCTTCATAGAGGCGGGCTCCTCCATGGTTTCAGGGACTGAGAGCAGGATTCCCTGTACCACACGAGAGAAGTCCCTCAGGTTAAATAGGACCTACCTCATGGACCCAGAGTCTCTTCATAGAGGCGGGCTCCTCCATGGTTTCAGGGACTGAGAGCAGGATTCCCTGTACCACACGAGAGAAGTCCCTCAGGTTAAATAGGACCTACCTCATGGACCCAGAGTCTCTTCATAGAGGCGGGCTCCTCCATGGTTTCAGGGACTGAGAGCAGGATTCCCTGTACCACACGTGAGAAGTCCCTCAGGTTAAATAGGACCTACCTCATGGACCCAGAGTCTCTTCATAGAGGCGGGCTCCTCCATGGTTTCAGGGACTGAGAGCAGGATTCCCTGTACCACACGAGAGAAGTCCCTCAGATTGAAGAGGTAGTGTGACTTGGCCGGCGTGGGCAGTAAGTTCTTCATGGCGCTCTTATACACATCCATGTTCCCGTTCACCACTTGGTCTATACACGGACGGAACTCGTTGCTGAAACCCCTGAAAACACAAACATAAAAAGATATTGATGAACGCCATCAGCAATGCTTTTGAAATATTACAAGTTAATTCAATCATTTGACAACTTTTACTATCTTTTCTTTTATTACTTGTAAGCAAGTAAAGATTGCCAATAACAAACTTTCAACAAAAATATATTGGCAAATTGAAATAATCTTTGTTCCTTTTTATCTATACAAACTGGCTTAGTATTTTTATTATAACTGTTATTTGTGTTATTACATCTGATGTCATCATTATCATACCTTGTATTGTTTTTTAATATTATCATCAGAAATATTAATGTTGTTACTACCATTGTAGTAATCATTATTATTATTTTCATTATTACTATCATTATGATTATTAACATTTTCATTGTTTTTATTATTATTATTATTATTATTATTATTATTATTATAATAATTATAATTATTATTATTATTATTATTATCATCATTATTATTACTAATATTATTATCAATATTATTATTATTATTATTATTATTATTATTATCATTATTGTTGTTATTGTTGCTTATTTCTATCACTATTATCAATATCATTATCATTACCATGATGATGATGATGATAATGATTGTGGATATCATCTAAAAACTATCATCTTTACCCTTGCTGTTTAACATTCCCCTCCCGCTGTTTTTTTCCCACCAGGGGGCGCCACTTACCTTGATGAGATGTGCCACTCCATGATACTCCGGAAGATGGTACTCATCGTGGCGTCATCAAAGTCATTGATGGTCACGGTACAGAAATGTCTTAGGAAGCGTGGAGTTATGGGATTGCGACCGCCACCTGCAGGGAAAATAGTGAACTAAATTAACATTTGATACACAGTTAAGATATTTGATTTTTTTATGGCCGCAATGAGTTATGTATCAAGCAATTTCATACTTTGGAGAATTTTGGGGGGTCAGTTCTGTTTAATTAAAGTCGGTTGTACTACACAGGTAAAAATTGACAGGCCCGTAAAAATAATGGGACCGTGAAATGTCGATATATTGAGGGATCAAAAAACGGGCCCGTAACGGGCCGTTTTGGACACGGGGCTGTCAACTTTTACCTGTGTATTCCTGTCATTAGAATATTAACCTTTGATATTGTCTTTTCGGAATTAAAAATATCGGAAAAATCCAAAATCACTAATTTGGTTCATTTGCACCTTGGATTAATTTCCTATTCTATAGTAAATTATGCAGATCATAAGGGGTAAAGGAAAAGTTGTTTTTACCTGGTGGACCCATGGCTGCTATGAGTTGTATATTGACCAATTCAATTAAATTATGCAGAACATAAGGGGTATTTCACCCTTCCAATGCTGAGGCTATTTTTGTCTAAAGCACAAGGATGCAAAAGATTTTTGAAAACCATCCAAACCCTGTCATGTTGGTATTCACTAGATAGCTCTCACTGAGTAATCTCAGATGAGTACCCATGTGCCAGGGTTTCAGTCATTTTTTTAAGCTTTTTTGTATCATTTTGTAATAACTGTATTCAAATCATGCAGAACATAAGGGGTATTTATAGAAAAAGTTGTTATTACCTGGTGGTCCCATGGCGGCTATGAGTTGAATATCGACCAGTTTGATACTTTGTGAGAATGTTCAATTTTGGGTAAAGGATAAGTATTTTTTACCTGGTGGTCCCATGGCGGCTATGAGTTGAATATCGACCAGTTTGATACTTTGTGAGAATGTTTAATTTTGGGTAAAGGAGAAGTTGTTTTTACCTGGCGGTCCCATGGCCGCTATGAGTTGTATATCGACCAGTTTGATACTTTGTGAGAATGTTTAATTTTGGGTAAAGGATAAGAATTTTTTACCTGGCGGTCCCATTGCTGCTATGAGTTGTATATCGACCAGTTTGATGACCATGGTGTCTTTGAGGTCGTACCAGTTCCAGTGGTCCAGCCATTGTCTCAGCAACTCTATAGGGGGCTGGGCTCCGTACGTCTCCCGAATCGGCATGTTCAGATCGTCAACGAAGGCAATCTGAGGCGAAAAATTGAAAAAAAAAATTCTTATTAATACCTTTTCATATACTTTTTTTACTTTAAATATTTTACCAACCTTGCTTTCAATCGCAAAATTAGATCAAAATTGTCACCCTGCTTTTGGCTCCTGTGAGCATAAATGGGTTAAACTTGTTTTTTATCCTATTTTTTAATTCTCCACACACTTCCTAATGAAAGGGGTCTAACTTAACTTAATAGTATTTCAGTGTGTCCTGCTACAAAAACTACATTATGTTCACAAATATAAACTTGTGACATAAATGGACCAATTTTTGAAAATGAAATGGAATAAAAACCTTAACCCTTATGCTGCTGACGTTACTTTCGTCCAATGCACAAAAAAGCAAAAAATTATGAAAATCATCTAAAACCTGTCATGTTGGTACTCATTTGAAAGCTCTCACTGAATACTCTCAGGTGAGTACCCATATGCCAGGGTTTCAGTGATTTTTCATGTTTTTTGCAAAATATTTGATATTGGCAAAATTAGCCACCAGCAGCATAAGGGTTAAAGACTTTTTTTATGACAATGAAGTGTAAAATTTAGGACTGGTATTGACTTGGTATTTTTAGGCTCGAGATTGGCATCACTATTATTATGATACCGATCCCAATTCCGAGCCTTAGCGTCGTTTTGGGAGTTGCTGGGATTTATTTACATCTATGCATCATCATCATACATTATTTACATCTACCACAATGATTTGATTTTCATTGAGGGTCTCATAATACAGATAAGTATTTTTCCCCATGGCAATCTCATTTGAATGATAAGATAGAAGGTGCCACTTTAATTTTCAATTAAATCCTAATTCAGATTCATATTATATATATTTATATACATATAGATTCTTTGTCAGGTGTTATAGGGCATATGGGTATTAGAGTTTTCAAATAATAATGATAACAACAATAATAATGATGATAATAATAATAATAATAATAATAATAATAATAATAATAATAATAATAATCTTTATTTCATGAAGTTAATACAGTAAAATACATGGTTAGGCTATTAATGAATAGAAAAATGTATATCTCACACATTTCAGTCTACATGGATGTAAATCCTTTTTCAAGGCATTGGCATTTCCATATTTTGGGGGAAAGTTCTCTGTAAGTGATAGTGAATATGCAATGATAGGTGAATGAATGCCGGCAGCATACAAACGAATGTGACTCTTAAGCTTTATTCTCACATACGGCAAACACTAATTGCGTAATTGGTTGCCGGGGTGGGCCATTATCTGCCGGGTGTCCCGGAGTGAGAGCCGGCCTCCTGGAGTGAGTGTGCTGACACTACAATATAAACTTCCTGGTTGCCGGCGTGTCAGCTTGTTCAGGGGTTTGAGCTGAGAGGGCCATATTAATGGGAGTTTTATAGTTACTCTCCAGTGTTAAGTACCATTTAGAAGTACTCATCTTAGGATCGAGTTGTATTGACATGCCATTGCCGGATTGAACAAAGGTGACTGCTTCGAATCACAGTTGTTTGGTCCGTCTCGATACCAGCACTAGTAAAATTAATTCTGTGTTAGGTTCCCCAGCTCCAAGATGAGGCATATACCAGGGTTTTGGTCATTTCTTTAGATTTTTTGCATCCTCCTCATAGGCTTCTAGAAAGGAAATCCCTGATTCTCCAAAAGTAACCACAAAAAGAACAAACTGCTTACGGCTTTCTTTCCCAATGGTGGGCCGAAGACTCCCTTCCTGCGCTTGTCCAGTTTTGACATGATGATGTTCTGCGTCTGGTTGGCGCTGGTCTGCGCGGAGAAGTTGATGATGTTGGGTTTGTAGGTGGCCTTGTCCAGCTTGGTCAGCAAGAAGTCCTACAAATACACAAATTGGCACCATGAGATTTTTTGCGATACAATATGATATTGATATTTCCTCAACGATGTTATATTTCATAATGTGCAGATTGGCACCTTGAAAATTTTCATGACATAATATGATATCTTAGCGATATTTCATAATACACAGATTGGCACATTGAAAATATTTGCGATATAATATGATATCAATAAAAGAATGGCATGGTAAAAATTTTCATGACACAATATGATATTGATATTTCTTTAACGATATGACATCGATATTTCATAATACACAGATTGGCACATTGAAATTTTTTGCGATACGATAAGATATTGATATTTCCTTATACTTACAGTTATGTAGCAACTCTTTCCCGTGCCGGTGGGTCCCACGAAGAGGCAGGGTTTCTGGTGAGTGGTCATCATGTTGAGGAGGACCGTGTAACGGACCGTGTCCACCGTGGGCACGATGATCTCGTTAAACAGGGCGTCTTTAGGGATGGGCGGCGCTGTCTTCATCTCCTCTGACCACGACTCCCAGCGGCCCAGACCCTACAACGGAATAAACGGAGGATTGGTTTTTACGTCATTTTTAAGAAGGTTAGGTCATATTGCGATGACCCAGATAATAACCCAGATAACCGATTCTCATCAGTTGCAGAAGGACCATATACATCCCTCCTTCAGTTGCGAAAGGTACCATTGACAACCCTTCACAATGATGCACATTTATATAGTGGCCCAGACCCTACGTTTCTTTACATCACTTTTAACAGGTTAAGTCCTATTGCAACAAGAAAGAAACACGGAACTGGGAAGAAATTCCCTCCTACGTCAGAAGAAGAAAAATGACATGAAAACTATCCCACGAATGCTCTGATGGTATTGATGATGTAGGTCTCAGCACAAAATTTCCTTCTCTTCAAGAATAGTTCCAACAGGTCTTTAAATATGTAGAAGGGGTTGGCCTGGTCGCTATATAAATGTGTGGCGTTATGGAGGGCTGTCTATAATTTCAGAAGAGAATTTCAAGTTTCATATATTGAACTTATGAAAGCTGCAAAGAGAGGAATGAAACATCACCAAAGGTAATCCTTTTTAAGCATATGCTGATGTCCCCTACACTATTTTATATTTAAATTCATTTTCAATTCAAATCAAAAATCAAAAGTTCAAAAAAGCACCAATGCGCATCATAGCACATAATTGTCTAAGCAATAAGCCAATGCATTAAAAATCCTATTTGTATTTGTCTGCTTTAAGCAAAAATTCACAAGTGAAAAAAAAACATTGGCAAAACCAGTCATTTTGTGGCTAAGAAAAGCCAAACCATAGCAAATTGCCAGTTCTGCATAAAATCAAATCAAAGAAGATCCCAAAACGTAGGTGCAGCTTGAAGCAACAAGCTGCAATATTTTGGCAGAAAAAAATAATGCACATCTGCAATCTTCTTTTCACTGGAAGTCGATACATAGTGAAGCAGTGTTTTCAAGTCATGACCCCTTTTACAGATCAAACATAGGTTTTTAATAGATGTATATCCACTATTTCTTAATTGGATGTAGAGTTTGATATTGTTAAGAGATATCGGTACCGGTTTCGGTATCGTTTCAAAAAGTACCATATTGTACCGTTTCATTCCATAAAAGTACTCTTAACAATACTAACCGCTGTGAAGTTATCACTTATTAGATATTGCCAAGGATCTAAAACATGACTCTCAGAACAAAATATATAAGGTAATAATGCAATAAAGTAATAATAATAATAATAATAATAATAATAATAATAATAATAATAATAATAATAATTATAATATGATAATAATTAATATTTGATATAGCGCCCTCACCACCTATAATGTTCAAAAGTGCTTTAAGAAGCAAAAGTCAGTGGACAGATGTTTATGGTCCATAAAGTCAAAGTACTCTTAACAATACCGTTAAAATACCATACCAGTGGATTGTTATCAATACTGGTACCAAACCTTTTCATTCTTAAAGGTATGAATACCTAATTGTTTGACATTTTCAGGATAAGCATAAATAATATAAGACAGAAGCGGCAGCAACAGCATCAGTCGTCAAGCATCAGCTGCAGCGATCAGGGCACGTAGATACTTACCCTGCCAAAGTCCTGAGAAATAGGCCGCAGAGAAAACACTCACCACTATTAGGGGTACGTACACAGAGAGAGTTTTGGTAATGATGATACTACTACTACTACTACTACTACTACTACTACTCCTACTCCTACTCCTACTCCTACTACTACTACTCCTACTCCTACTCCTACTACTACTACTACTCCTACTCCTACTCCTACTCCTACTACTACTACTACTACTACTCCTACTCCTACTCCTACTACTACTACTACTACTACTACTACCTACTACTACTACTACTACTACTACTACTACTATTACAACTACTACTACTACTACTACTACTACTACTACTACTACTACTACTCCTACTACTACTACTACTACTACTACTACTACTACTCCTACTCCTACTCCTACTCCTACTCCTACTCCTACTACTACTACTACTACTACTTCTACTACTACCTACTACTACTACTACTACTACTACTCCTACACCTACTCCTACTCCTACTACTACTACTACTACTACTCCTACTCCTACTCCTACTCCTACTCCTACTACTACTCCTACTCCTACTCCTACTACTACTACTACTACTACTACTACTACTACTACTACTACTACTCCTACTACTACTCCTACTCCTACTCCTACTACTACTACTACTACTACTACTATTACAACTACTACTCCTACTACTACTACTACTACTACTACTACTACTACTACTACTACTACTACTACTACCTACTACTACTACTACTACTACTACTCCTACTCCTACTCCTACTCCTACTACTCTTACTACTACCTACTACTACTACTACTACTACTCCTACTCCTACTCCTACTCCTACTACTACTACTACTCCTACTCCTACTCCTACTCCTACTCCTACTACTACTACTACTACTACTACTCCTACTCCTACTACTACTACTACTACTACTACTACTACTACTACCTACTACTACTACTACTACTACTACTACTACTACTACTATTACAACTACTACTACTACTACTACTACTACTACTACTACTACTACTACTACTACCTACTACTACTACTACTACTACTACTACTCCTACTACTACTCCTACTCCTACTACTACTACTACTACTACTACTACTACTACTACTACTACCTACTACTACTACTACTACTACTACTACTACTACTACTACTACTACTACTACCTACTACTACTACTACTACTACTACTACTACTACTTATAACTATGATGATATTAACATCAGAAATTGATAATGAAAAATATTATAATCACAATGACAAAAAAAAGATAAACGTGAAAAATAGTAATAATAATAATAATAATAATAATGATAAAAATAAAAATAAAAATAAAAATAATGATAATAATACTAATAATGACGATAATGATAAAAATAATAATAGTGATGATAAAGGTAATAATGATAATAATAATAAATAATACTAATAATAATAATAATAATAATGATAATAATAATACTAATAATAATAATAATAATAATAATATAATACTAATAATAATACTAATACTACTACTGCTAATAATAACAATAATAATAATAATAATAATAATAATAATAATAATAATAATAATAATAATAATGGTAATAATAATAATGAAAATGGTAAGTAGGAGAAGAAGAAGAATATTTTCCAACAGGGTAACAAAGGAACAGATTTTTCCCCCGCAGTGTCTGAGCTTACCTCTTTGATGAACCTGTAGTCGTAGATGAGCCCCTCCTTGGGGAAGGGTACGTTGTAGGGGCGAACAGGTGGCTCCACCAGTTGCAGCATGTACAGACTGAGGCGCGTCTCCTCGCTCATCCCACCAGCCATCAGTTCACGCACCAGCGCGTCGAACTTCACACGCCCATCAATGTCTGTGCTCGCTCCAACCGACCACGTCAACGAGAAGAAAAATATGCCCTGAAAATATCAAAAATGTACCATAGATTTATGATCAACTTCAAACTAAAAAGAAAAAAAAAAAAAAAAAAAAAAAAAAAAATTCATATCACGAAACTTCACATGACCATCAGTATCTGTACTCTCTCCAACTGAACAAATACAGAAGAAAAATATGCCCTGAAAAAATACATTACAATGGAATCTAATATTGATAGCAGCGCGTCAAACTTCACACGGCCGTCAATGTCTGTGCTCGCTCCAACCGACCACGTCAGGGAGAAGAAAAATATGCCCTGAAAATATCAAAAATGTACCAGATTTATGATCAATTTGATATTTCAATTTTTTTTTGAAAACAATAACTTCATATTACGAAACTTCACATGACCGTCAATATCTGTGCTCACTCCAACTGACCACGTCAACGAGAAGAAAAATATGCCCTTAAAATATCAAAAAAAGTACCATAAAATCTATGATATATATTTAGAATATATTTGATGGAGAAATGTTCATATGTATTTTATCTACAACTCTCCTTCAAATATATTGAAAATTTATGCTCCATTTCCAAGTTATTTGCAAAAGTATCATAGATGCAGACGACACTTGCATGACTGGTTTCACCTCTAGCCCATAGCGCGCAACTATTTTGGTGATATCTTTCTAACAAAAGCAATATTTAGATAATATTTGAAGGAGAGTTGTTCATCTGTATTTTATCTACAACTCTCCTTCAAATATTTTGCGAATTTATGCTCCATTATCAAGTTTTTTGCAAAAGTATCATAGATGCAGACGACACTTGCATGACTGGTTTCAGGCTATGTTCTCACCTCTAGCCCATACCGCCTGACTATTTTGGTGATATCTTTCTAACAAAAGTAATATTTAGAAAATATTTGAAGGAGAGTTGTTCATCTGAACTCTATCTACAACTCTCCTTCAAATATTTTGCAAATATATGCTTAATTCTTAAGTTATTTCCAAAGGTTTGACAGGTCCAGACAACATTGGTCAAATAGATCTCAGAACAGCCAAAACAGACCTGATAATTTTGGAAATATTTTACTCACAAAAGCATTTTTTGAAAAAATTGGATGCAGAAATGTTCATCTGTACTTAATCTACAACTCTCCTTCAAATATTTTGCGAATTTATGCTCCCTTTCCGAGTTATTTCCAAAAGCGCCATAGATGCAGACGACAAATTGAGTTCTCACCTCTAGCCAGGCGATGATCTCTCTCTCCTCCAGGACGTTGATCTTGGTCTCATCCTGAAACTCGTCCATACAACAGTCCATCACGTTCATCAGTGACTTCACCAGGTTGGTGTCGGACGTCGGAGATAACTCCTAAAAACAAATTCAGTTATTTTCGCGATACAATATGATATTGGTAATACCTTAACAATACAATATCCTAACAATATTCTAAATGATACTTCCTACCTCCCCGATACTTAATTTTGTGACTTCACCAGGTTAGTGTCGGACGTCGGAGATAACTCCTAAAAACAAATTCAGTTATTTTCGCGATACAATATGATATTGGTAATACCTTCACAATACGATATCCTAACAATATTCTTAACGATACTTCCTACCCCTCCTGATAATTAATTTTGTGACTTCACCAGGTTAGTGTCGGATGTCGGAGATAACTCCTACAAAAAATACAGCAATTTTAGCGATACAATATGATAGATATTGGTAATACCTTCACAACATGATATAATGACAATATTCTTAACGATACTTTCTACCTCCCCTGATGCTTAATTTTGCGACTTCACCAGGTTAGTGTCAGACTTCGGAGATAACTCCTACAAACAAATTCAGTAAGGATTGGCACCTTTGGAATTTTCTCAATACAACATGAGATTGGTATTCCTTAACAATACGATATCCTAAGAATAACTCCTACAAAAAAATCAGTAGGGATTGTTACCTTTGCAATTCCTGCATCAAACCAAGATTACTTTCAATCCTAATTTTTAAAAAAATAAAATTTTTTTTAATAATTTGCTAACTTTTGCCCTTTTTCTGACATTTGCAATTCCCGCATCAAACCCAAACTACTTTCAATCATGATCTTTTTTTAATAAATAAATAATTTGCTGACCATTTCCCTTTTTCTGACATTTGCAATTTCCGCATCAAACCCAAATTACATCCAATCTTGATTTTTTTTAATGAATAAATCATTTGCTGATCTTTTTCCTTCTTCTGACATGTGCAATTCCCACATCAAAACAAACTTACTTTCAATCCTGATTTCAAAAAAATATTTTTTTTAAAACTAATTTGCTGATCTTTGCCATTTTTCTGACATGTGCTTTTTTTTCTTGTTAAAAATAAATAATTTGCTGACCTTTGCTCTTTTTCTGACATGTGCGATGCCCGCATCGGCAAATCTGTCGAAAAGCTGTCGTAGGCAGTTCTTGTGGTTATCTGTGATTGTGTCTGGCAGAATGTTAAGCCAGGAGTCGAGAACCGGCCTCCAGCCGAGAGACGCTGGCTCCATATAGATCATACCTACAAGATGAAAGAGTAAATGATGCAATATTATTATCTAATTTTTATATTTATTTTCAGCATTATCATAAGTATTAATACTATTATTATTATCATTATTATTATTATTATTATTATTATTATTATTATTATTAGTAGTAGTAGTAGTAGTAGTAGTAGTAGTAGTAGTAGTAGTAGTAGTAGTAGTAGCAGGCAGCAGCAGCAGCAGCAGCAGCAGCAGCAGCAGCAGCAGCAGCAGCAGCAGCAGCAGCAGCAGCAGCAGCAGCAGCAGCAGCAGCAGCAGCAGTAGTAGTAGTTGTAGTAGTAGTAGTAGTAGTAGTAGTAGTAGTAGTAGTAGTAGTAGTAGTAGTAGTAGTAGTAGTAGTAGTAGTAGCAGTAGTAGTAGCAGGTTGGTGGTTTTACCTTTATCACTATCATCATTATCATTAGGTTTTAACCCTTATGCTGCTGGTGGCTATTTTGGCCAATACAAAATGATGAAAAAAAAACTGAAAAATTAACTGAAACCCTGGCACATGAGTACTCATCTGAGAGTACTCAACAAAAGCGATTCAATTAATACCAACATGACAGGTTTTAGATGGTTTTCAAAAATCTTTGCATCCTTGTGCTTTGGATGAAAGTAGCCTCGGCATTGGAAGGGTAAACGAGGAGAAAATATCTTACCACATCTGGACACGGTGGCCGGGGAGGCGGCCTCTAGATCCATGGGCTCAAAGAGCAGGTTGGTGGTGTTAGCCAGCTGTATAATCTCGCCACTCATTAGACACAGCTTCTTGTTATCGTCCAGAACCGTGTTCATGTTCTCAATCCACACGGCGTCTACCGGACCGTCAAAAATCAGCCACTTCCTGTCCGGTGTCTGAAAGGCAAAAGTGGATTAACCTGATAAAAAAAAATAAAAAAATGCGCAGTTAAAAAAAAAAAAATTGCAAAAGAAAAAAAAATTGCTAAGTTAAAAAAAAAATTGTGAAGTTAAAAAAAAAAATTGCGAAGTTAAATTTTTTTTTTTAAATTGCGAAGTTAAATTCTTTTTCGGCGTTCTTCTGCCTTTGACGAAAGTAGCCTCAGCATCAGAAGGGTTAAGAATTAAAAACTTACTGTGGAAGTAGCGAAGGCTCTGTAGGAGACGGCCAGAATGCCGTCTGACCATTCGTGAGAGACGGGGTCAAACTGACCGTAGAGCTGACCCATGGTGATAGACTTGGGGTTGATGACCAAGTGCTGGACTCTCTGTTCATCCTCCATCAGCTCCTGAAATGTACAGTATAATAATAGTAATAATAATAATAATAATAATAATAATAATAATAATGATGTTCATCCTCCATCAGCTCCTGAAATGGACAGTATAATAATAGTAATAATAATAATAATAATAATAATAATAATAATGATGTTCATCCTCCATCAGCTCCTGAAATGTACAGTAAAAAAACACTCCAGAAAAAATTCGAAATTCAGAATTTTGATCTTTCATCACTTTTTCTGCCATATTGCGGCTTAGTACAGTACAGACATTTAATTCTTGCAACAGGCAACCAGACGTCTGCCAGAGACTGGTTACGCCAACACCCATGGATAACATGTCAAAAAAATAAGCCAAGCACATCAATGACCCACGTAGCTTGCAAATCTATGCTACGTTCAGTTGTGAGGTCGTCCATACACCCACGCCTTGGAAACTGGGTGGCAATCAGATGTGTGGTTGTGTATTATGCCCGGGCTGCCCACACATTTAGTGCAGGAATTAAATGTCGGCACTGAAGTGACTAGCCAGTTGTAACTGGTGCAGAAAACCGGAGTACACGGCGAAAACCACTGCCTAACCCCTAGTCACCGGCAACTTTCTCACATGCCCTGGACAGGCTTCAGAAAGAAAAACAATATTAACTGAAATATCAGCAACACTGAAAATACACATTGTTTTTGGAAATTGACACAATTTTTTCATCCACAAAACTCTACGAGGAGAACCACTCACAAGTTGCTGATGAGAAGCACTCAGTAGGTGCGTTCTGCGCATGTGCGTTAGGTAAAGGTATTCGGTTTATAGTCTTGTATCCACCGATGTGCTCACACGACCTTCCTCCCCTAGCAGGCACTGTACATACAGAAACCATTTCAATCCCCCGGGGGATATTCCAGAGCAACTGGCAGCATATAGCGCACACACTCTAAGCACTGCCTTATTTATGCTAGGTACCCATTTTGCAGCTGGGTAGACTGAAGCAATATGGAATAAACTGTTTTGCCCAAGAACGACCAAAGTGCCCGGAGTGGCCGGGAATCGAACCAGCGACCCTCTGATTACTAGTCCGACACCTAACCAACTGAGCTACTTTGTCCCCATGTGTTAGCAACCTCATCTTTAATCTAATGTCACACTGAGGCAAGATTAGGTGTGTCGAGGGCTTTACAATTGGCCTTATGGTAATTGGTCTGTGGCGACCAATCCATGTTCTATTCATCTAAGCCTCTGATCACAACCATCTGTAGCTTACCTTTTCATTTATCTCTGTCAAGGCGTTGGCCAGGACACGATAGGCAGATGTCTTGCCTCCAAATGGCTCTCCCACAATCATGAAACCGTGACGCACAATCATCATCTCATAAATCTGAAACATAGAAGATATACACCACACGGTCAATATATCCACACAGCAAATACACTCATGGGGATAAGAACATACTCAATATGATACCAAATTCTGATATTGAATGTGGTTATATGTGGTTTCATTTTTCAACTTGGGGCTTTTTGAATTTATATATTTGAAAAATAGTTTCTCACAGGATTGGTGGCGCCATCTATTTTCAAAAGTCCGCAACATTGGTGAGCATGGCGATGTGAATATGGGAGGAATGATTTTAAACTAAACCTGTGCTGTGCACGGAGAACGGCTAGTTATCTTTTTATTAAAGAAACTATACCTTGAAGAACAATTTTTAACTCTGTGGCCTGAAGCATGAATGGTATAATCCTTAAATCTGAGGGCCACAGCGAAAATCAAATCCTGTATTTGACTATGTTACCCTTGTGAAATAAAGATTATCATTATTATTATTATTATTATTATTATTATTATTATTATTATTATTACTATTACTACTATTATTATCATTATTTTTATCATTATTATCATTATTATCATTATCATTATTATTATCATCATTATTATTATTATTATCATTATCATATTACTTTTATTGTAATTACTATTATCATTATTATCATCATCCTTATTATTATTATTATTATTATTATTATTATTATTATTATTGTTATTATCATTATTATTATCATCATAATCATTATCATTATCTATTATTACCTGTTGTATTTTATCCATGAAGAACGGCGTGCACTGGAGGTTCATATTCTCGCAGCACTCGTGGATGGCGACGTTGAGGACCTCGTAGTCGGGGGTGGGCAGCTTGATCCCGGGGAAGAGATCGGACGTGATGCCGTGGAAGAGAGGCAAGTCATGGTTGAGGAACTTGGGCAGGTTGACGTCGATGAGGACCTCAACATCAGGATATCCTCATTCTCCTCCGGATATTTTAGCTGGGAAATGAAGGAGATGGATTATTACATGTGAATTCATTAAATGTAGATATGAATGTGACAGAACAACATGAGCATGTGGAAGTGGAAGTGAGAGAGATAGATAAATAGGTAGGAGGAGGAGAGAGAGAGAGAGAGAGAGAGAGAGAGAGAGAGAGAGAGAGAGAGAGAGAGAGAGAGAGAGAGAGAGAGAGAGAGAGAGAGAGAGAGAGAGAGAGAGAGAGATGAGAGAGAGAGAGAGGGAGGGGGAGGGGGAGGGGAGGAGGGGAGGGGGAGGGGGAGGGGGAGGGGAGAGGGAGAGGGAGAGGGAGAGGGAGAGGGAGAGGGAGAGGGAGAGAGAGAGAGAGAGAGAGAGAGAGAGAGAGAGAGAGAGGGAGAGGGAGAGGGAGAGGGAGAGGGAGAGGGAGAGGGAGAGGGAGAGGGAGAGAGAGAGAGAGAGAGAGAGAGAGAGAGAGAGAAGAGAGAGAGAGAGAGAGAGGAGACAGACAGACAGACAGGACAGAGAGAGACAGACAGACAGACAGAGAGAGAGATAGAGAGAGAGACAGACAGACAGACAGAGAGAGAGACAGAGAGAAACATACAGAAAGACAGAGACAGAGAAATAAAAGATCACAGCCGCTGTGAGCACAGATTTCACGCTCTCATACCATAATCAGACAGACAGACAGACAGACAGGAAAGAGGTAAAGATGATGTTTTTACCTTTAGGTTTCCGGCCGCTGTGAGCACAGATTTCACGGCTCTCATACCGTAATCATAATGGTGCTGTGACGAAAGCTGCTCAGAACACAGCCTGTAGGTGGCCACGATCTTCACCGATAACGGACGTGCATTCACGAAACCGCAGGAGTATAGCACGATCTCCGCAATCATGGCGTAATCGGGCACCATCATAGCCACTGTTCGGAAGAGGGCTTTCAGGTTGTCCGGTAGCTCGGAGCGCCCTGCGTACCCGGGGTTCATGGTGATGAAGACGGAGCAGGTGGGGTTGAGCCGGATTTCTGTGCCCTCGAAGAGAAGGGTGTCCAGGCCGGAACTAATACCTGTAGGAAAGAACAAATAGTCATTCTCTTTCTCTTATTCCTTTAAAAAAGTTGATTGTTCTCGAAAATTTATCGAATAGTCCCCTTAAAAAATTGCTTACCAGGATTTCATTCGCATCATTTCATATTGTGGCTAAGTTGGCCAATACAAAATGATGAAAAAATCCTGATAAATGTCTGAAACCCTGGCATATGGGTACTCATCTGAGAGTGCTCAGTGAGGGCTATCTAATGGATGCCAACATGATTTGCCTTCTTGTGCATTGGGCAAAAGTAGCCAGCAGCATAAGGGTTAAGTGTCGGTACTGTAATAGATCTGCCTTACCTCTCTGTATGGTGAGAATCTGCTGGGCCACCACAGACAGCACCTCCAGATCTATGCGGTTAAATTCATCAAAACACGACCAGGCGCCGCATGAAGCCAAACCCTAAATAAACAAACAATGGCATCAGGTTAATTACCAATAAACAACAGCAATTATATATATATATATATATATATATATATATATATATATATATATATATATATATATATATATATATATATATATATATATATATATATATATATATAAACAACAGCAATGCTTAAAAACACGACCAGGCACAAAATCCTAAATGAAAAAAAAAGGTTGATTACAACAATAAAAATTTCAGAAATCATAACAGCGAAAAGTTAATTACCAATACTTAAAAAACAATTAAAAAACATGACCAGGTATAGAGAAAAAAATACAGATAAATTCAAGATATATTCAGCAAACATTCTCACCATCATTTCAGTATTTATTAAAGTATCCATATAAATGTCTCCATCAAATATTGCTAGATGTTTGTGATAAAACTTATGTAAGCCTTCACCAGGTAAGATTAAACCTTGAAACTAACTTAAAATCATTCCAGTCAAAGAAATTTGATATTTTGGTACTTCGTTTAATTCCACTTGTTCTGCTATACTGAAGCTAATAAGTTGTGATTGTGTTTGTAAGTAGCTGAGTAACCGGTGAGCTGTCAGTTGCAATGCATTAGACCATTCTGCCATCAGGGCAGGCCCTCAGTTGTGAGAGACAGCGAGCTGTCAGTTGCAATGCATTAGACCATTCTGCCATCAGGGCAGGCCCTCAGTTGTGAGAGACAGCGAGCTGTCAGTGGCAATGCATTAGACCATTCTGTCATCAGGGCAGGCCCTCAGTTGTGAGAGATGGCCAGCAGTCAGTTGCAACGCATTAGGCCACTCTGCCATCAGGGCAGGCCCTCAGTTGTGAGAGACGGCCAGCAGTCAGTTGCAATACAATTTAGACCACTCGGCTACCGGAGTAGGCCTTGAGTTGTGAGACAGCAAGCAGTCAATTGCAACGCATTAGACCACTTGGCCATCAGGGCAGGCCCTCAGTTGTGAAAGACAGCAAGCAGTAAGTGGCAATGCATTAACCCTGGTAGTGCCATGACCGGACCAGTCCGGTCTTGGAGAGTTGCACTCACAAACCAAGACCGGACTGGTCTGGTCAAAAGCCGCCATTGCCGGTGTGCACTCGAACTGATGTCACTCCATGTGAATGTGAGTGCATCTGGATCGAGTTATCAAATAAAACAAACAGAATAGGTGAGATACATATCTCATCTATTCTCACATGTCTTTCTTTGTCAAATTGACAAAGAAAAACATCAAAAATAGTAATTATTCAACAGAAATACAAACTGAGAACGAACTTTTGCGATGTTGACAGCGCTACGCGCCGTGCCGGCACCTCGATCGATGACTTCCGGTTTTGTTTTTCGATCCGAATTCGTTAATCCCTGACATCCTAAATTCAATAAAGTTAATTTTTCTACAAATGGATGTCAGGGAACAAGAATATCTTGTTTGTTTTCGGAAAAAAAAAAGTTTAGTCTATGAAAAGATCATTTTAGAACAAGTGCGAAGCGAGTATCTACGCACTTGTTTGAGCCGCCATTTTGAAAATCGGTCTTTTTCTGCCGATTTTGCGGTCTCCTCGCAGCACTTTACAAAATCCAAATGAATACTTATAGTGCTGGGATCGTAATAAAATTTACATTTTCCTAAAGCTGAGAAGCAGCTTTATTGAAACATATTGATTTTGGAATATTATTATAAGGCTATCTACATGACAGACATGCAAATTAAATAGGTGCAATGTCTGCGGCGAATGTGCCGCGAAATCGAATTCGCCAAAAACATTGAGATTCGCCGTGGTGACCATCATGCTTGAAGCCTTAGAAGAAGGCTATAACTGATGGTATACCACAAAACAAAGACATGGCAATGAAGATAACAAGGTAGGGAAACACCACATCCTTTTATTTATATTTCTATCGTAGGTATTGACCGTTTCATGAATTTTCTCTCTAGGTTGTTGCGCCAGAAAGTTAGCGACTTGAAAGTCACAAAATGGCGGCCTCAAATCAACTTTCGTTTTTATGTTCAGTCGTTGATTTGTGGTTCAAAACATTGGAATTTCGAAATAAAAATAACATGAGTCAATTGAGCAGGTTCGAATTGTATTGAATATCTATGCTTTACATTTCAGATTTTCTATTTTTATTTGTTTATAGCGCTATCTAATTGAGGTAATTGAAGTTTTAAAATTCCTTTTGATGCGCTCTCAGAATTCGCCCTTTACATAACTTTCTTGCATTCCCTTATCTTTAGGATGGCTCATGACAACTTAGAACGAATGCAAAAATTATTAATCACAACTTTATTTCTCAGTTTTTGACAAGGATTCTGAATATGCAATTTTTATGAGAAAATACTCATTTACAACTTGAGAAATCTTAGGTGAAAGTGGACTTTACTGGACTTTAAACTCCTGATTTTCATTTATCACTTATCAAAATCAGCATATTCTCTACAATTCCTTGGTTTACAGTGATCAGACATAAAATTATCCATGAGTTATAATTAAAAAATAAGCATGATTACATAGAACAAGAACAGTAGTTTCAGGTAGTATATTTTTATTTCAGAATAACATAATATTTTTCTGCATATCAAAGGAAAAGCCTACAACCTACTCACAACGCAAACGCAGTCAAGGCCAAATATATTGCAACAAATGTAATCTGGTTTAGGGGTATTGCGACGTCCTGCAATGTGGCATCACCAGGGTTAAACCACTCGGCTACCTGAGTAGGCCCTCAGTGGTGAGAGACGGCCAGCAGTCAGTTGCAACGCATTAGACCACTCTGCCATCAGGGCAGGCCCTCAGTTGTGAGAGACGGCCAGCAGTCAGTGGCAATGCATTAAACCACTCGGCTACCGGAGTAGGCCCTCAGTTGTGGGAGACAGCAAGCAGTCAATTGACTCAGCTACCAGTGAAGGCAACAAAAGAAATAGTGTAAAGCTAAAGGTTAGTTGTCTACCAAGTTGTGATTAATTGAAGACATGAAAGAATTATACGACTCTTTCTTTTCCAATTGCAATCAACTAACAATTTTAACCTTTCCTGAGTACATGATGGCTCCTTGGCTATGCAGACAACAAATAGCCACCAAGCACTAGGCAGACAGGTAAAGATTAGCAACTGCTGTGGCAGCTCACTGGCTTAGCTCCCTGCATGGGAGCTACAAAGCTGTCTGCATTCTCAGCTCATATATATATATATATATATATATATATATATATATATATATATATATATATATATATATATATATATATATATATATATATATATATATATATATATATATATATATATATATATATATATATATATATATATATATATATATATATATATATATATATATATATATATATATATATATATATATATATATATATATATATATATATATATATATATATATATATATATATATATATATATATATATATATATATATATATATATATATATATATATATATATATATATATATATATATATATATATATATATATATATATATATATATATATATATATATATATATATATATATATATATATATATATATATATTTATATATATATATATATATATATATATATATATATATATATATATATATATATATATATATATATATATATATATTGATTTGATTTGATTTGATTTGATTCGGTCTAGTAAGATGTGTATTACATAACATTTGGCACACAAAAAATCATATATAACGCTGACTAGATGGAGAGTTATTAACTGCTATGCAATGGAATTCTAACCAGACACAGGATATATACACTAAAAGTTAGAAACTTATTTCCATAGTGGTCCCACTATATATATATATGTATATATATATATATATATATATATATATATATATATATATATATATATATATATATATATATATATATATATATATGTATATATATATATATATATATATATATATATATTTATATATATATATATATATATATATGTATATATATATATATATATATATATGTATATATACCGGCCTGAGCTTTGCGGTTAACCAGTCAAAAACCGGACCTCCCTCTAAACGGTTCGGTTTTCTATGCATGCACAGGGTTCCTGGAGGCGTAATAAAACTGTCAGCACCTACCTCCTTGCTGGCCTCACAATGTCTGCCAAGCCCGACGATCAGACAGCCATTTCAAAATCTCTCAAGTCTGGTACCCTGCCCACTTTCACTATGCTCAGAAGTGCCAAGGGAGCTAGTATATAGGAACTTTCAAGAACTTTCCAGTTCAGGCAAGTTCAGCCACGCATTCCATTCCGTAGTTTCGTATCAAAGAAATGTCATTAATAAACCCTTTAGGAAACCGTGATAAAACCGAACCGTAGAAGCAAAACCGAGAACCGAACCGAACCGTAGAATTCTCAATGATCCCCATCCCTACTTTCAACCAGTGTATAATTACCTTGAAGAATTTCCCAAGGGCGATGTAATCGAGACCGTCTGAACAGTTGAATACCACACACTGTTTCGCCACAGCTTTTGCTAGATCTTTGGTGGTCTCGGTCTTTCCTGTTCCGGCAGGCCCCTCAGGGGCGCCCCCTAGGTGGAGATGTAGGGCACCGAATAGTGTGCGGTAACACCTATCGGTCAAGGGAGTGATGACCAGTCGGCCCATGTTCCCCAGATACTCGTAGCCGTAGGCCAGCATGGAGTTGATCATTCTGGTCACCATTTGTCCATCCTAGAACAATGAAAAAAAAATTCACAATCAAAATCGTCACTAATTGCGATTGCTAAATGTTGGGGAATATTTCTTATGAAAAGGAGTTTATCTTCTGTCAAAATAAAAATGAAATCTGGAGATGACAGTCATAAAAAGATCTGCAAATATATATACATGTGTATATATATATATATATATATATATATATATATATATATATATATATATATATATATATATATATATATATATATTTATTGCATATACATACATATATACATATTGTATATATATATATATATATATATATATTTATATATATATATATATATATATATATAATATATATATATATATATATATATATATATTTATATATATATATATATATATATATATATATATATATATATAATTATATATATACACACACACACACACATCATATGATATTATGATAACATTTTACTACCATATACAATCAAAAAATGAATCCAGTACTAACCTCCCAGTAGTAGCGCAGCTGACTGAGCCAGGAAAAGTCGTTCTCATTTGCCAAACCCTCGTCAACAAGTGAGACGAGAACGTCGCGAGCGTGCACGTCCAGGACGATCAGCGCCTGGAGCGTCACTCGGGTCTGCTTGTTCAGTTTTCCTCGCACGAGAGCTACGATGTTGTCAATCTGCTTGTTGTTCACATCCAGATAGTCTCTTAGGGCATTGCCACCTGGTGAGAAAAACAAGAACTAGTAGCAGAAAATGCCTCCTGGTGGGAGAAACAAGAACTAGTGGCAGAAAATGCCTCCTGGTGGGAGAAACAAGAACTAGTAGTTATAGAATGAATATCATTTAGGCATGTCGTCATGGTCAAAGCTTGTTCAGTACTGTATTACTGGTATTTTTTACAGGCATTTAATTTTCGCTATGTTAGTGCTCCCCATGATAGCGCAAAAATAGCATCCTTCAAGAAAATATCCTGCTTGAACGCGCAAAATTAAAGTAGCACAAATACCCTCTAGCAGGGCTGTAAATAGAATTTTTTAGCACTCCAAATTAAAGCCATATTCAGTATTTCATTGAGACAGCAAGTACAGCTTGGCCACACCACTCCATCACACCTACTCCTCTGATGTGCTGACAGTTTCTTATTGTAACTTTTACCTACAATCCTGTTTTCATATTGTGTATCTTTACGCAATGATCAGTATGATTTGTTATAAGAAAATAACAGAACCTTTTGCAATTGCCTCATGCACACATGTTACTACAATCATTATTTTCCTAATTGTGTAACTTTATGCTAGGGTATACTAGGATATAGAAGGGAAGACTTGTTTTTTATGCACCTTTTGCAATGGACTCATGTACAAACATTGTCCAGTACTTCATAGATACGGCAAGTACGGCCTGGCCGCACCACTCTGTCACCCATTCCTCTCGCGTACCCTTGGAGTAGGCCACGAGTGACTCTTCAATCACCTACAAAACAACAAGAACGAAAAACATCAAAATTAATTCACCTAAAAAACTCACTGGATTGCTATTGTTGTTATTGTTGACATAAGACTTTTTGTTTGCTGAAGATTTGACTTAACCCATTTACACTTAAGAGTTCCAATTTTAACAATAACTTTGAGGTTAAGAATGATTTTACAAAATATTTGAAAAAGAGTTTTTGGTATTGTTCTGAAAAATATTTTTCCTTCAAATATTTTCCTAAATATGCTTTTGCCTGGAGGATTTTATCAAATTTGTCCGGCTGCTTTTGGCCGCTGTGAGCATTAATGGGTTAAGACTCAGAATTAATTCGACTCAACAATGGGGTCTTAGCCAGGATTTAGAAACTGGGAGCCGAAAATTGACATTAGCAGAATTTTTGGGCCTCCTATTCTAAGGTTAAGACCACAGTATACACAGATTACAAACATGAACATGTATTAACTTATTTAAATAATGCATAATATTCTTATACAATGTCATGGGCATTATATTGAGGTAAAACCAAATTGATTATATGGTTGAAGTTGACATTTTCAAAAATCTGAATTTGGTATCTGAAACAGAAATGCTAACAAAGTTGACTGTTGAATCTGACAAAATGAATATTTAATGAAATTAAAAAGTACATTAATGAAATTCAGAGTAAATCTAAGCCTACCTTGTGTATAAATTTCTTCCAGTTCAAGTAGCCATATCTTCACTTTGCCCAGGTATAGTATATTAAATTTGGATACGGCATCGGAAAAAAGAAACGCTAACAAGGTGTGATTTGACTATAGTTGAACCTCACAAAATGTATACTTAATGAAATTCAGAGTTGCTCTCTGTTTACCTTGTGTATAGATTTGAGCATGTCGTCCTCCAGTTCTAGCAGCCATTTCTCGACCTGGCCGCGGGCCTTGGCGGTTGAAATGGTATCTATGAGCTGCACAACTTCCCCCTCGCTACTCTTCATGTGCGTAATGTCCAGGATGTCCGTAAACTCCAGAGCTGCGATGCCCTCAAAACACTTCTTCAAGTGGGGCTGCACTCTGAGGAGACAAGCACATACGCAATGAACAAAATCGTCTGGATCTATGATACTTTTGACAATTTAACATCATTTTACGAAATATTTGAAGGAGAGTTGTGGGCAGTGTTCTTATCAACATTTCTCCTTCAAATATTTTCTCCCAACATCCAAATCTTGAAAATCTATCAAGAAAATGTCATCTGGACCTATAATACTTTTAACAATAACTTTGGAATTTAACATCATTTTACAAAATATTTAAAAGAGAGTTATGGGCAGTGTTCTTATCATCAACATTTGTCCTTCAAATATTTTCTCATAACATCAAAATCTTAAAAAAATGATCTAGAAAATGTTGTCTGGTTCTATAATACTTTTGACAATAACTTTGGAATTAAACATCATTTTACAAAAGTTGTGAGCAGTGTTCTTATCAACATTTCTCCTCCATATATTTTCTCAGCTATGCTTTTGCTTGAAAGATTTCATCAGAATTTTCATGCTGCTTTCGGCCGCTGTAAGCATTAACCCATTCATGCCTGTAGGGGCTAAAACCGCCTGACTATTTTGGTGATATCTCTCCAACAACAGCAATTATCAGAAAATATTTGAAGGAAAAACATTGATCCAAATCCAACACACAACTCTCCTTCAAATATTTTGTGAATTTGTGATTATTTCCTAAGTTATTTTCAAAAGTATCTAAGGTCCAGACGACACTTGTAAAGAAGATCTCCAGGCATGAAAGGGTTACCTGGTTACAGAGTGCAGACACTTTCCCTATGCTGAAAACAGGGTCTTAGGAAGCAGGACATGGGTGTCATTTGAACAACTGTGAAATATCGCACATCAGAACACCCAAATCTTAAAGTTTTATAAAGAAATTGTTGTTTGAATTTAACATCATTTTACAAAATATTTAAAAGAGAGTTATGGGCAGTGTTCTTATCAACATTTGTCCTTCAAATATTTTTTCATAACATCAAAATCTTAAAAAATTATCTAGAAATTGTTGTCTGGATCTACAATACTTTTGACAATAACTTTGGAATTTAATATCATTCTACATTTTTTTCATCGTAAGAATACAATATCATTTTTCAAAATATATTTAAATTTTATTCCTAACAGCATCAATTAATATTTTTTTCTTACCTGGTTGGATCCTTCGTCTCAGACAGAATTTCCAGTAACTCATCATTAGACAAAAAGAAAAATCTTGGGAAATAAAGTCGCTTCTTCTCTAAATACTCGTTCAAACCCTGAAATGTACAAATAGAAAAATACTTGTTATTGCATAAAACAACGATGGGTGACTATAGGAAAAAGGTTACATACCGGCAGGAACTATATAATTTAATAATTTTAATTTTAATAATTCCAAGTCTATATTTCCTGATACTGGTCTTAGCTAAATTGACCTAGAAATCTGTTTCACAAAAAACAATTGATAAACGAATGAATGAACAATAAATCTGCCAATAGTTGTATTAACCCTTCCAATGCTGAAACTACTTTCGTCCAAAACACGACGAAGCAAAAATTTTAAAAACCATCTACTACCTGCCATTTTGGTATTCATTGGATAGCTCTCGCTGAGTACTCTCAGATGAGTACCCATGTGACAGGGGTTCAGTCATTTTTCAGATTTTTTGCATCATTTTGTATTGGGCAAATCAGCCACCAGCAGCATAAGGGTCAAGTAATCAATGTTCATGCCTTCTTGAAAAAGGTCTTTAAAAGACTATAGGCAATGTGTTGTCTTTTTTAATTACAGGTAAAAGGATATATACATCTATTTTACAATGCTTTCTTTTTTGGACATGTGAGAAATGGATCAACCCTTCCAATGCTGAGGCTACTTTCGTCAAGGACGCAAAGATTTTTGAAAACCATGCTATGTTGGTATACATTGGAGTACACTCATATGAGTACCCATGTGCCATAGTTTCAGCCAATTTTCAGGTTTTTTGCATCATTTTATAGAACTATATCATAGTGGCCCATATTCCTAGGGCGGCCAACATTACCGTAAATTCACCGTACCTTTTGAATCAGTTCCAATAACTCGTTTAACTTTCGGAGCCGTTCCAAAAATACAACCGGGATACAATAAAAATAAATTCTGAATAATACCATCACCAACCTTTTGAATCAGTTCCAATAACTCATTTAGTTTTCAGAAGTCGTTTCAGGAATATATAAAAAGTTTCTGAATATTATCATTACCCACCTTTTGAATCAGTTCCAATAACTCGTTTAATTTTTGGAGTCATTCCAGAAAATACATAAAAAGTCTCTAAATATTACCACTTATTAACCCACCTTTTGAATCAGTTCCAATAACTCATTTGACTTTCGGAGTCGTTCCAGAATCTTATCAATATTCAATACTGCGAGCACGCTCCTGTCGACCATGGCGGCCTTCATGATATCGCGCCAGTTCTTGTCGACCGTGTTGAAGCGACGCCCCTCCTCCGGCATCTGGGCCATGATGTCGGGAGAGCTGAAGATGGGCTCCAGATAGAGCCACGTGGCTTGAACCTTTAGCCATTCATCCAGAATATCCTGCAGAGTCACCAGCTTGTGCTCCCAGTCTCTACACGGGAGGGAGAAAAAAACGCATAAGAATTAACTTCAGCATAATATATTCATACCCTGAAAGTCAATTTCAGTACCAAAAACATGCTCCTGAAAACGAACAAAAATTAACTTCAGCATAATATATTCATACCCTAAAACATATAAATTCATCAAGAATATCCTGCAGAGTCACCAGATTGTGCTCCCAGTCTCTACACAAAAACGCACAAAAATCACAACAAAATTAATTTCAGCATTAAAATATGCTCCCAGTCTCTACACAAAAACGCACAAAATTAATTTCAGTGTTATACATTCATACCCTCAAAACATGCTCCCAGTCTCTAGATGGGGGCAATCCCAGTATACACAGGAAAAGATTTAAAGAGCTCGCGCAAGCCCAAAATATTTTCCGGACCCATACGAGCCCGGTCAGTGCACCCATCTGGCCAACTTAGCTCCCGGCTATACTACAGGGCTGGAGTTCCAGGCCTCTTACTAGCCTGTGAATTTTCCAGAGTACAGCAGGGTATAAAGTATATAAAGTTACGGCCCAAAATGCTGAGCTCGTACAAGCACAGGCTTGGCTTGTATGAGATTGTATTTTATTTCTGTGTAACACATTCCTACGCTGAAAATATGCCCCATACTTACTTTATCTCAGCCTCAAATGGTTTTATGAATGGTGATCCCCTCATGGTCTGTGTTTTGACGATGTGGTCGTCCAGCATGAGTTGAATGTCATCCACAGAGGACAGGATGGAGGTCCCTGTCTCCCTGTACGGTATGATGACAAACTCCATCTGAGAAAACAAGGAGAAAAATTATTGAGTAATTTATTCATTACCATATCATATTTTAAATGTGCCAATCAAACAATGAGAAAAACTATTGAATAATTTATATATTACCATATCATATTTTAAATGTACCAATCAAACAATGAGAAAAACTATTGAATAATATATATAACACCATATCATATTTCAAATGTACCATATGACTCCATATCCTCAACCAATAGAGTACAATGCTCCTATTTAGAGGAGGATGATCAGGTATCTATGAGCTACTTTCAGTGTGGCATAAGTTATTCATTATTGCATACCTTAGCTGTGATTTTCAGTGTGCTGTTTGTTATTCATTATAGCATACCGTACCATAAATTCTCGGAAATAATGATAATAATGATATAAAAATAAAAATAATAATAATAATAACATTAATAACAATGAAAATAATAATGATAATAATGATAAAGATAATAATAATAATAAAAATGATAATAATAATAATAATAATAATAATAATGATTATAATAATAATAATAATAATAATAATAATAATAATAATAATAAAAATAACAATAATAAAAATGATGATAATAATAATAATAATAATAATAACAATAATAATAATAATAATAATAATAATAACAACAACAACAATAATAACAACAACAACAATAATAACAACAACAACGGTATCCATCTGTACACAGGAACTTACCGGTGCCCATTCAGATTTCATTTTCTCCATGGCTTTCTCCAGAGAATATTCTTTGCTCCCAGCTTCACTGATGCTTTCGAACTTTGGGATGAACGGCTCAAGATTCATGTCCACCAACTTGGATAGGCATGTATCCTCATCCGGCTTGAGGGGGAAACCCACAATGTCAGAGATCTGTTCCCAATGGCGGTCCCTCAGACCTGGGTTGCACAACGTCGCCACCAGGGGGAGGTGCTCCTTGAATTCCTCAACCTTCGCTTTTACCTGGAGAATCAAGAAAATATGTTAAAGCTGACCCGACACTCTAAAGTGTTCCTTGAATTCCTAAAGCTTCGCTTTTACCTGGAGAATCAAGAAAATATGTTAAAGCTGACCCGACACTCTAAAGTGTTCCTTGAATTCCTCAACCTTTGCTTTTACCTGGGAAATCAAGAAAAAATCTTAAAGCTGACCGACACTCTAAAGTGTACCTTGAATTCCTCTGAACCTTCGCCTTTACCTGAACAATTGAGAAAATATCTTAAAGATGACCCGACACTCTAAATTAAGTGGATCAGAAGATTGCAGTGCATCCCCGCAATACCTGAAGGTGTTCCTTGAATTTCTCAACTTTCCCCTTGCAATTGAGAAAAAATCTTAAAGATGACCTTCACCTGGACATTTTAGAGAATATCTAAATAGAACAATCCTTAAAGATGACCTGCCAATCTAAAGTGTTCCTTGAATTCCTCAACCTTCACCTTTAACTGGACAATGGAGAAAAAATTGAAATAGAACAGTTCCTTAAAGCTGACCTGCTAATCTAAAGTGTTCCTTGAATTCCTCAACCTTCACCTTTAACTGGACAATGGAGAAAAAATTGAAATAGAACAGTTCCTTAAAGCTGACCTGCTAATCTAAAGTGTTCCTTGAATTCCTCAACCTTCACCTTTAACTGGACAATTGAGAAAAAATTGAAATAGAACAGTTCCTTAAAGCTGACCTTCCAATCTAAAGTGTTCCTTGAATTCCTCAACCTTCGCCTTTGGACCATAGAGAAAAAATTGAAATAGAACAGTTTCTTAAAGCTGACCTTCCAATCTAAAGTGTTCCTTGAATTCCTTAACCTTCGCCTTTGGACCATAGAGAAAACATTGAAATAGAACAGTTTCTTAAAGCTGACCTGCTAATCTAAAGTGTTCCTTGAATTCCTTAACCCTGCTCTTGCTAACACCGGATATATCTGGTGCTACATATCTTGCCGGTGTGACCAACACCGGATATATCCGGTCTTTGGGTACCCTTGCACTTAGCAATATAAAAAATACATAGGTCGATTAAGGGGTATTAACTCATACTAGATATCAAGGTTTTACCTTTTCCTATGTTTCTATTTCAGTCTGTGAAGCACATTATTGAAAAAGTAATAGAAATCTATGAAATCATTCAGATTTGTTGGGTAGACCCACAATATCCCTGGTCCAAGGGGATAGGTTCTCCCATATGGGGGTCTAGCATGACGAGGGTTAACCTTCGCCTTTGGACCATAGAGAAAAAATTGAAATAGAACAGTTTCTTAAAGCTGACCTGCTAATCTAAAGTGTTCCTTGAATTCCTCAACCTTCGCCTTTGGACCATAGAGAAAACTTTGAAATAGAACAGTTTCTTAAAGCTGACCTGCTAATCTAAAGTGTTCCTTGAATTCCTTAACCTTCGCCTTTGGACCATAGAGAAAACATTAAAATAGAACAGTTTCTTAAAGCTGACCTGCTAATCTAAAGTGTTCCTTGAATTCCTTAACCTTCGCCTTTGGACCATAGAGAAAAAATTGAAATAGAACAGTTTCTTAAAGCTGACCTGCTAATCTAAAGTGTTCCTTGAATTCCTCAACCTTCACCTTTGGACCATAGAGAAAACTTTGAAATAGAACAGTTTCTTAAAGCTGACCTGCTAATCTAAGTTGAGTAAGGATTAGCACCTTTATAATTCATAATTTTCATGTTACGATACAATATCAATATTTCCTTAACAATATGTTACCTTAACAATACTTTTGACGATACTGACTGCCTCCTAGGGACCTAATTTTGTTAAGTTTAGCACTATCAGCTTTGGAAATTTCGCTGATAACTAACAAACTGCCTTTAAACATAGATGTGCCTTAGTAATTCATTATAGCATACCTTAGCTGCGATTTTCAGTGTGCAGTAGGTTACTGTAGAATAGGAAATGATTCCAAGCATGTAATTAATCCAAATTTACCGAATTAGAAAATATTAGAATAATTAAATTTGTATTAAAATCTTACCCCCAACTGTATTAATGTGTGAATTGACTGTTCGGTAAAATTGAATTCTGAAAAAACATTTTTGGTCAAATTCATTATATTTGCACCCGGGATTAATTTCCTATTCTGCAGTATTGATTATAGCATACCTTAGCTGCGATTTTCTTGGCCGCTGGAATTGAATCAAAGCCTTTCTCCAACTTGTACAGCCCACGCCAGAAGTTGCCCACTTCCGTCTCTACCGTATCGGGATTCACTCCACCCATTGGTCCGTCCATCCAATCCCTGAAGCACGAAACAAGCACAAATACAGGTGCAAATCATGAGGAGAAAGCAGATAAAGGGAGGAACTCTTTACTTGGCTGGGAGAAAGAAATGCCTAGAATGAAAATTCAGAATTTGCAAAAATATATTATGTCCGCAGAAACCAAATTGAAATTTGATACATACATAAATGCAGATAAACACACACATCTAACTATCTATTTATGCCTATCTATCTATAGTTATCTATTTATTTCTATATCTTTTTATTCATAAATATAAATTTGAATATAAATATAAATATAAATATATATATATATATATATATAAATATATGTTTATATATATATATATATATATATATATATATATATATATATATATTTATATATATAAATATATGTATATATATATATATATATATATATATATATATATATATATATATATATATATATATATATATATATATATATATATATACATACATATATATATATATACATACACACATATATATATATATATATACATATATGCATCTTTTCTTGATAGTATGGTTTCACATCCACCTTTCACTTCTCAAAAAAACAAAAAAGTCACCCTGATTAATTACCTGAACTTCCCATTAAAGTCCACAGTCATCTCATACAGGGAGAGATACGGCTTCAGAACCTGAATGGTTTGGATACGACTCGGATAATTAGTTGTTTCCCAACCAAACGCTTCCTCTTCACTGTTAAAGGCATCCTGCTTATCGGCGGCGAGTTGGAGTTTCGAATCCAAGGCCTGGGCTTTCTTCAGGTAGCGCTGAATCTCGTTCATATCGCCGAATGTTTGGAATTCTTCGACCTGTTTTGAGTAGCTGTCCAGCTCCTCAATGAACCTCTCACGGCGCAACTGAAATGGACACGCACGCAATTAGAAAATCAGCAACCCAAAGATAATAGTTCAAACCATTGTTATTTTCATTATTCTCATTATTGTTACTATTTTTAATATTATTATTATCTATATCATCATTATTCTTTCTACTATTATTATTATTATTATTATTATTATTATTATTATTATTATTATTACATTTATTATTGTGATTATTATCATTATTATCATCATCATTATTATTATCATTATTAAAAGTAATATTAGTATAACCTTTTTCATTATTACTGAGACTATTATTATTATCATTATTATCATTTTTGTTATTATTTTTAATATTATCATTTATATCATTATTCTTTCTACTATTATTATCATTATTATCATTATTATCATTATTATACGATTATTTTTATTATCATCATCATTATTATTATCATTATTAAAAGTAATATTATTATAACCTTTTTCATTATTACTAAGACTATTATTATTATCATTATTATCATTATCATTATTATTTTCATTATTATTATTATCATTATTCTTATTATTGGTATTATCACTATTACTATCTAATTTTCCTTATTACCATCATCATCATCATCCTCATCATCATCATCATCATCATCAATATTACCATGTAGCAAAGATATTGATGAATGCATGAAGTAATGTTGTTTTGATTCAAGATAAAGCCAATGAGTCACAATTGTCGACCTCCGTACCTTCAGTGCTTCCTCATACTGCGAGCGTTTCTCTGAAATAATGAGTCTGTGCTCCTCAAATATTGCTGGCATGCGGCCGTGCCACATGAAGGTGTTTGTGTTGAGCCTCATCTCTGCGGGCGAGAACGAGGCGTAATCGACGAGGAACGCGAGACGATTCTTGGCCTCGACCAATCGTTTCTCTAGCTTGTAGACGATCTCGCCCTCCACCTTCTCGATGTACGCCTTGAGCTCCATCAGCTGCTCGGTGTTCGCGGGAGTCGTCAGAGCCTTCTCCGCGATCTGTTCATACTCGTCACACAGACTGAAAATACCCGGAAATGGAGAGAGTCAAAAAAAAGTCTAACAATCAATGGAATTTACAGTATTGTTCACATAGAGCATGTTTGATACAATTATCTACTGTAAAACCCATTATTATCGCGCTCCTTTTAATTTCACGTATTTCGCGCTAGGTGATGATAACGAGTATATTACTGGCGCTGGTATACGTTCAAAATAGCATAACCATGCCCCATCTAGTGGTGATACAGTTGATGCGTGTAATTAAATGGCCGCGAACGAATTCACACAGCAATTGCGTGAATAAAAAGGGGCGTGGTTATAAAGGGTTTTACAGTACATCGTAGATTTTGGACTTAGGGCTTCCCGTGTGGACCCACTCGTAACCCATCAAGAGTTCCCTTTGTCTCGATTGATTATTCTTTTGACAAAAACATTAAGATTAAGAATGGCTTTACAAAATATTTAAAGGAGAGTTGTAGGTAATGTTCTGATTGACATTTCTCCATCAAATATTTTCCTGACTTTGCTTTTGCCTGGAAAATATCGTTGAAATTGTGAGGCTTTGTGAGGCCTTTAATGCCCACAGTGGCCAAAAGCAGCCTGACAATTTTGATGGAATCCTCCAGGCAACAGCATAGTTTGACAAATATATCAAGGAGAAATGTTATTCGGAACATTACCGACAACTCTCCTTCAAATATTTTGAAAAATCATTGTCAATTCCATAGTTATTGTCAAAAGTATCATAGATCCAGACGGCAACTTCCAGAGCAACTCTTAAGCACTAGTGGGTTAAACATAAGATGTGAAAGCTTAGCTATACTAGGGTTGCAATTTATCCACAGTCAGCACTGTAAATGTCAACATGACGTTACTATATTTCTTCTCTTTCACCCCATCACTCAGCAAGATGACCTCTCAAACTGTAAAGTTCATGTTTTCTCTCATGCCATTTTTAACCCTTAGGCTGCTGGTGGCTAATTTGGCCAATAGAAATTGATGCTAAAAACTCGAAAAATGACCGAAACCCTTGCATATGGGTACTTATCTGAGAGAACTCAGTGAGAGCTATCCAATGAATACCAACATGACATGGTTTTGATGGTTTCCAAAAAACTTTGCGCCCTTGTGCTTTGGGCGAAAATAGCCTGAGCATTGGAAGAGATAATTGAATGCATTCCCTATACTAGCTAGCCTACAGCCAAGTCATGAAGCCTAAATCCAATAAGATGGACAAGGCGCAATAATATAAGAAAACAAGTGGATTTTGGCAAATTGTTGGATACAAAAACGCAGTTATCATCCTAAGTTATCATCAAAATCACTCTAGATCCAGACGACAATTGCTGCTAAATTATTGTCAAAAGAGTTCTAGATGCAGAGGACTATTGCGACTCACGTCTTGTTGGTCTCCTGGTGGTCATATTGCTATGCATATCAGGGGCGGATCCAGTCCTAATTTTGACTGGTGCCCAAACTGAAAATGGCTACCGATCACTGTAGGTTCTGGTATTAGAAGGCGGGGGTCTGGGGGCCTTGAACGTCCCCCAAAACCCCAAGGGTTTTCGATGCTCTAAGATGCATTCTCAGCCATTCCTGGCACTTAGAATTATAAATTTTATAATTTTTTTTGATAAACGGTCAAAAGGTGGCGCGTATTAATATATACAGTATGTACATACAATGGAGGATAAAGGGACAGTTCCTTTGTCCAGGAAATATTGGAAATAAAACTGTGCACTCCCAATGAGTCAAACTGCGTTTTTAATTGGTTTCAGGCTATATATACAATCAGATATGATAGCCCTCACTTCAGAATACCATTTACATGCTAGAAATTCGTTATTAACTGAGATAAATCGATGTCGAGTGGGTCAAAAACGTCACATCAAACGTCGCATTAAAGCTGCATTTTTATTCAGTCTCTGGCCACATATGCATTTAAATATAATAACTCTCGCTTCAGTATATATATATATATATATATATATATATATATATATATATATATATATATATATATATATATATATATATATATATATATATATATATATATATACATACATATATATATATATATATATATATATATATATACATACATATATATATATATATATATATATATATATATGTATATATTTATATATATATATATATATATATATATATATATATATATATATATATATATATATATATATATATATATATATATATATATATATATATATATATATATATAAACATATTTGCATTATTTCCAGTGGTCCTAATAGGCTTTCATACATTTTCTGGTAACATCAGCTTGCCATAGAACTATGCAGACTTTGATATTTGCAATATCGATAAAACCTAGTACTGGAAAACAAGCATTGAACTTCGCCTGTGTCACAGTATCATCTGTAACATGCCTTTTGCTGTATTTCTTAAGGTATTTGTTTGAGAGAATAAAGAGTTGCCAAACAGGATAGACGTGATTTATTCTTTTAGTGGCAGCTGTTTCAGTCAGTATCATCCCATTGGATGAGAGCCATGTTCAGTATAATAAAACAAATATGACATCATTGTGGGGTTGCCAACATGATAGTCTGCCCCTCGCGAGCATTGTCACCCTCGGGTGACAATGCTCACTGGGGGTAGACAATCATGTTGGCAACCCCACAGAGTTGTCATATTTGTATAATAGCACACGGTGGAGAGTGGCACACGGTGCTTACAGTTGATAATATGCCTAGAGATTGTTAAATCTTATGCTGCTGGCTACTTTTGCCAATACAAAAAATGAAAGAAAAAACTGAATCACTCGGGGTAGACAATCATGTTGGCAACCCCACAGAGATGTCATATTTGTGTAATGGCACACGGTGGAGAGTGGCACACGGTGCTTACAGTTGATAGTATGCCTAGAGATTGCTTAACCTTATGCTGCTGGCTACTTGTGCCAATACAAAAAAATGAAAGAAAAAACTGAATAATGACTGAATCCCTGGCACACGGGTACTCATCTTAAAATGCTCAGCACGAGATATCCAATGAATACAAACACGACGGAGTCTTTCCAATCTTGTGCTCCGGAGAAAAGTAGCCTCAGCATTAAGCCCCTTTCACACTAGCCGAAATTTTGCTGGCAACTTGCTGGCGACGTGGTGGCAACCGATAGTTGCCACCACATTGCCACAACGTAGCCAAGACAGTGCAAAAGGTCTAAAAAAGGTCCGTGTGTGTGATTGGACTTACAACGTACTGACGCTTCATTGACGCCTTAGTGGCCACATGGTAAAGACATATAGCAACCTGGTGGCAGCACCGTCGAGACCACTGAACACTCCATGGCAAAGCAGTGGCAAACGGTTGCGATGTATTGACATCAAGTGGCGACGCAGTTACAACACGATGGCAATTTGGCAATGTAGTTGCAACACGATGGTGAAATTCCAAAGATTGTACAAGTAATTTGTAATTTTTCCAGCTATATCATCAATAAATTATGAAATAATATGTCTTTATGTGTCACTTTTCAACAAAGTAGGGTAAATGCATAAGAAAAAAATGAAATATTATTTTCAATCATATGTTCTTCTCACTTGGCAAATCACATACCTTTACCAGAAATAATTCACCTTCAGTTACAGAAATAAAGATGACTTCCAGTGCATATATAATGTATTCTTGTGAACTTGCATAATGTTTTGCGCTAGAATGAATTTTATGGGTCATAAGTCTGAAGAAGTTCATAAATTGGTCGATCATTTGTTTTAATCTTAACGGGAAACAATTTTGGCCTATCTCTCGGTTGCAAGTCGATCTACCACTTTCACACCGAAATTGTGCTGGCAACGTGCTGGCGACGTGGTGGCAACCGATGGTTGCGGCGGAGTTGCCACCACATTGCCCTTATCGTCAATGATCGTCAGTACGTTGCCAGTAGGTTGCCAGTACATTGCCTTCCATAGCCAATGGTTGCCAAACCACGCAGACGCTTGGCGACTTTTTCAAACTGTTTGAAAAAATCGCAAAATCACCAAGCGTTGTCGTGGTCGCCAGCATCGTGAATGAGTTGCCAGTGAGTCTTTAATTGTTGTGACAGTGATACAAGAGGTCGCCAATACATCTCTACCATGTTGTCAATGGTGTTGTCAATGTTGTCTTTGGAGGTGTTCGTGACATAAATTGCATTATTTATTTAAGATCTGTGAAAAAAAAAAGAAATTGATGCCCCCATGAATTAAACATCACAGAGCTATGTTCTTTGTTCATGCAAAGTCTCAGGAAAATCAATCAGATTTCTAAGTGACGTAAGACCTTAAGTCAAAAGTGTTTTACTTATCTTGAGGGAATTTGATAACGAATCTTTTAGATAATAAAAATTTTGATTTAAAATGAATCTTTTATATAAGAAAATGACTTTTAAGGGAAAAACAATTAAAGGACAGTTTATCTAAGGTGTACATGTACGTCAATATAATTTGCCCTTATCTTCAGGGAATTTTCACTAATAAAAATAAATTTATAATGAATCGTTTCAATAAACAAGCCCTGCGGGGAGTCTGCTGACAGTCAAATTGCACTCAGAGAATGGAGTTATATTCAAAGGAAAATATGAAATAATATCACTGATTCTTCAGTGGCAGGACAACCCTAGAAAAACTGCGAAAACAATTATCTTTAATCATTTGTTAATGCAGGTGATTAATGTGGGTTAACAATCAAACTTGATGTTCTGGACATGTCAAAGCTTTCACAGTAGTCGCAAAAAGGCCCTACCATCCAGGTGCATGTAATATCTGCCTAATAATGCATACTTTGGGCTAATTTCAAATGTTGCAGATGCAAAAAAAAAGCAAAACAACAGCTATTGATTTATAAATTTGTACTTAACTAGAAAGTACCCGCCCTACCGATAGTAAACATGAAATTTTCCAAATTGACAAAAAAGATCAGAGCACCTAGATATCTGATTGCAACATCACTCATGATTATTTCTAGTTCTATCTGGGGCGTCTTCGCATCGGTTGAGTTTAGATCCCAGTCAGATCTGAGCATTCCCGGCATGCTTTGCAGTCTAGTGACGTCACTGTCAATATGGATGGTCGTCATGTCCTCGATTTAGTTCTACCTAGTCCTTTCAGATAAATTTCGCGATTAAATGGCTATCGTTCACAAACTCAAATATTATCTTTGGCAGCAACATATACGCATGAATTGTTCACAGAAGTTTGAAAAATATTCCTTTCGTTTTTATTGAGATCTTTCACCACAAACGTGCTCGACAATGCACGTTGTAGCAGTCGCGGTAGACCAAGCCGGTGTGCCGCAGATGCGAAAGCTATGTGACTTGTTTTTCCAAAATTGGATTAAAAAGACTTCATTTCAAAATGAATATTATGGCCAAACATTCGTTTGGCAATTCTTTTAATGAAAGAAATATTAGAACACAGAGATATCCCTGCGACCACACACTTAGGGCTACCTAACTTATGTACCAAAAGTTCATAAAGCTTGGCTAACAGATGAAATCGATAAATGAGATGATAACCGGCTGAAGCTCATGTCATTTGCAGTCGTCCTAGTTATTCTCCATGATGATAGAGGTGTGGATGATAGAGAAACCAATCCGCCGCTTGGTTTCAAGTCTATTGCATTAATCTTTCTTGTCCCAGCAGGGATACAAATTCAGTCAGGGTTGAGAGACAGCTAGCAGTCATTGGCAACGCCGTGGGTCACATGGTAGGCCACGGTCAAGGTCAGTGGAGGGTATAGTAGCAAACCACCGATACACCCTCGCTCAAAATTAGCATTAGCCTTGTGCTCCCGATCTGATGACAAATCGAAAGGGAGCCCGAGAAAGCCCAACAATCATCGATTGTGCTTGCCATACTGAAGCCAATGATGCTACTTATATAGGTAGATTGGCGTAGAGCAATGTGCTTAGAGTAGTTGACCAAATTAAAAAATTTGCAAGTTATTTGATTGAATAAAACTGTTCAACTATAACTTAATCGTAATTGTAAATAGTTTAGAATATTTCTATTGAAAGAAATATTCTTAATTTTGTCACATGGCGGAATTAGGTACCTTTTACACCTCTATGGGCGTATTTGCATCTTGTTTTATCGCCACTCATGGATATTAATAGACCACAGACTTGCATTTGTCACTCATCGACTGTGATTGGGTCACATTTTCGAAAATTATCACTTTGCGTATGCCACGATATAAAAACACATTTGAAGTTAGATAGTGGTATACTATTTTTATCTGTCTATTTAAGTATCGATAACTGTTCTAATGTAATACCTTTGTTGGGAAATGTTAAGTGCTGGTTCTTCATCTCATTATAAGCATAGCTAAAATGACTGGAGAAGAGCCAGCAGGAACCACTGAGTTGACTGTCTTTCTCTTCCTAAATCCACCCGTTCCAGGTGGGTTTTAAGGAAGTCTATTCGGGCCATCATGCCCTCTAAATGGCTGTCTAAGTGGTGGTGTGTACAGGCAGCGATCATTTCACGGATTTGACCGGTGCCAAACATCCAGTTTTTTAAATGAGCGGTGACTTGGCACCGGAAGCACCGGTGTGGATCCGCTGGTGCATATTGAAGAGGAAATGTTCATTGGAACCCGACCTGCAACTCTCCTTCAAATATTTTATGAATTCTTGCTTTATTACGAAGTTATTATCAAAAGAGCTCTAGATGCAGACGACAATTGCCAGGCCTCAACGCTAACTCAAACAGTTACTGGCCCTGTAGGACCAGTAACACCAAGGATCTACTGGTCCTCCAAAAATTTTACTGGTCCTACAATTTTTTATTATAAATATCAAATATTTACAATTATGTATTAATATAACAAGAAAAAATTCACTGACAACATTCACTTATATTGCTATTTTATCATCATATATTTCAAAAATAGATTTCTTCATTTGCATACAAATGGCCTGCATAAGAACAATAAATCTGAACAGACTCTTCAGTATGCTGTAGGGAGTGCACCATACCATCATCACGCATTTGATGTGCCTGATGTCACTTACCACTGTTTGTAAAAATAATAATAATAATAATAATAATGATAATAGTAATAATAAAAATGGTAAAAATAGTGCTTGGTGTATAATAAGAATTGAAATGATTAACAAAATATTCCCCTTTAATTATCAGAAATATGTAAATGAGGAGAGAAATATTTTTTATCACACATTGAATCATATCAAAATGCAATTTACAAGTTAGTACATGAATGACACATTTCAAAGGATTACCTGTGGGTGCCATCCCCAGCCTTTTAACTTTTAACCCTTCCATAAACCACACTGATAATTATACACATTACTGGCCACAAGGTTACAACACAGGCTGCATTCTCATTGCCGACAGGACATACTTGGGACCCACAGGAACTGGCCGAATGTCTTGGTTCTGGCTGTTCTGGGTCATTTTTGAGGCAGAATTGCAAGACAACACTAATTCTTAAGACTGTCCTCGACGTATCCCAGACTTTAAAAAATTGATCGTGATTATGTCGTGGACAAACTTAAGAATTATACAAGTTCCTGGTAACTTTGTGGTATAAACCAGGAACTGATCCTGATTCTGAACTGATTCTGGATTAAGTCTCCTTTAATTCTTGAGAATGTCGGGGACATTCTCAAGAATCATAAGATTGGAAGAAAATATCACAATTTGTGGTTCAGGAACTTGAAGAATGTCTTAAGTATATCTCAAGTCTTTCTAATTTAGGGGGGACATGTCTGGGTTGTGTCCCCGACTGTTCTTGGCGTGAACATCCGGGTATTTTTGGTGAGGTCAGCCATTTCTTGTAGCAGACTACACCCAGACTCAACGCAGATCAGAACGGAGACCATTCTTGGCGAAATTTCCATTGAATAAGCACATATATCCTACGGAAATGGATATAAACAGAGGTGCTGATGATCAAATGTTGGTTCTTGCTGCAGCAGCCGTTGCAATTGATGAGGAACAACTGCAAAGAGTTCAAAATAGAAGAGCAGACAAGGAAATGTGGGTGAGAGCTTGGCTGATCCGCCGTCCACTTCAAGGACATTACGATAACTTAATGCGTGAACTAAATAGGGAAGACCGAGATGAATATGTGCAATTTCTGCGTGTTACGCCAGAATCTTTCATGGAACTCCTAGAAGTCATTGGACCGTTCATCCAGAAAAACCACACAAACTTTCGGCTTGCATTAGATGCGGGATTAAAACTTGCCATAACACTGAGATTCATTGGGAGTGGATGCACATACAGACATCTTAAATATGACTTTAGGGTGGGCGCCAATACAATCTGCAGCTTCATCCCTGAAGTCTTCGATGCCATATTCACAGAATTAGCTGGTGAACATCTACGATGCCCAAGCACACCGGAAGAATGGAGAAGGGTGGCAGATGAGTTTACTCGTTTGTGGCAATTCCACAATTGCCTTGGAGCAGTTGACGGAAAGCATGTGGAAATAAAGGCCCCAGCATGCACCGGAACATTCTTCTTTAATTACAAGGGATACTTTTCGATTGTGCTGATGGCTCTTGCAAACAAGACTGACTCAAGACATTTTCAGTTCTTGTACTTCTTAATTCTGCCCCCTGTGAGACGTCTCACAGGGGACAGACTTAAGAATCAAACACGAACTCCACGAAACAGGGGCCAGAATAACTTAAGAACTTCCAGAACTCCCCGAACCCCACGAAGTACATAAAAATCGGGGAGTTCTGGGAGTTCTCAAGACTGTCCTGTCGGCAATGAGAATGAACCTACAGTGTCAAGAACCAGTGTAGAAAAAGATAGGCCTATCGGAAGTTCTCACGCTCACAACGTAATTTTACGACAGTTTGACAGTTTGTGGCATAGGCCTTCGTACACATCGTAAACATTGTCAAGATGGTCACAATATGACCCAGTACACACTGGACACCATGTATAATGTGAATCTTGTGAGGGAACAGTACCTCTTATCTCTACTGGTGACCCACAGACAGCTACGGCTAATGCCGTAATGGAAGGCCATAGAAATATCGACGTGGAGTTGAGACCGATCTCGGAGCTGTCTGTCCAGCCTGTCTTTATCTATTTATCTTTATGGTCCAGAACGCAAATGTTTACTGTCCCTGTAGGACCAGTAGAGGTCTGTTTCTACTGGCCCGAAGCCGTTTTGTGGAATTTTTACTGGCCTTGGGCCAGCGGTTGACCGTTAATGTCGATTGCTACTCACATCTTGTTGGCCTCCTGGTGGTCAAATTGCTACACATTTTGTTGGAGAAATGTACATTAGGAGTCAACCTACAATTCTCCTTCAAATATTTTATGAATTCATGCTTTATTCTGAAGTTATTGCCAGAAGAGTTCTAGATCCAAACGACAATTTGAAGTGCGTCAAATTGCTACTCAAGTTTTGTTGGCCTCCTGGTGGTCAATTTGCTACACATCTTGAAGGGAGAATGTTCATTGGAACCCACCCTCCAACTTTCCTTCAAATATTTTATGAATTCATGCTTTATTCGTGAGTTATTATCAAAAGAGTTATATATCCAGACGCCAATTTGGATTGGGTCAAATCTTAAAGGAGAAATGTTCATTGGAACACAACCTCAAACTTTTCTACAAAAATTTTATGAATTCATGCTTTATTCCGAAGTTATCGTCAAAAGAGCTCTAGATGCAGACGACAATTGCAACTCACGTCTTGTTAGCCTCCTGGTGGTCAAATTGATACACATCTTTGAAGGAGGAATGCTTATCGGAACTAAACCTACAATTCTCCTTCAAATATTTTATGAATTCATGCTTTATTTTGAAGTTATCGTCAAAATAGCTCTAGATACAGACGACAATTGCAACTCACGTCTTGTTGGCCTCCTGGTGATCCTTCGACATCTTTGCGAGCATGCGGCTGCAGAGCCCGTCCGCCCGTTTGGCCAGAGCTCTTATTAAGTCGTCACAGTGCACCTCGAACATTCCGAGGCGGATCACTTTGCGCGACTTATACGAGATCTCATCAACCAGCTTGTGGTACTTCCTAACTTCACGCGCGTACTCGTCAAAGGTGTGCCCCTCCAGAAGAAACTTCTCAACATCTTCCTCGGCCTGGAAAATAACAACGAAAAGAAAAGAATGAGCCTACCGAAAATTCTCAGTAATTTGGGACACTTTTTAATAATTACAATGTTTATGAGTTCAAAGGTGTGGCCCTCCAGAAGAAACTTCTCAACATCTTCTTCGGCCTGGAAAATAACAAAGAAAAGAACGGAATGAGTTTCTGATTTTCTGAACACTAAACACATGTTTTATGTTGAATGGCCCAAATACCAAGAAATGTGCAAACAATGCAACAAAACTGAGTTCCAAATCATTAAATCCATGATAATTGATACATGCTTTTCTAGTAAATGCTAAAACTTATTTCGGGCAAGTCAAAAATTATGTCTGGCAAGTAAAAATCATTAACTACTTGACCGGAATGGTAAGTTAGTTCTGAAAATTATGTTGGTGCCAGGTCAATTTAAATTGATACGCTATGAAACTAAGGTCCAAAAACATTTCAAAACGAAGTTAGAGTGGGTGCTAATAGCAAGGAATTGTCATAGACTATCACTTAGTTTTACGCTCAGATCTTAAGTACCCAATTACTGAAAAAGTGTGAGAACCAAATATGATCGATAATCGATTGGTTGGCTGCAACTGATTATCGATCATGAAATTGCAACTGATTCCCAACCCTAATCGTAATAAAACTCCCATTTTCTGTTAATGTTAAAGAATGTTCTTAGCAAATCGGAAGAATTTTATTTATCGTTTTTTTTCTGCCATATCAGATTTGTAAAAGTGTTTCCACCAGGAGGGGCAAGGGGGGTCTTACCTGTTTTGATATGAGGAAGTCATATTTATCGTAGAGCTTGGAGTGTTCCATGGGACCGACACTCTCTCCACGAATCACATCCTGGACCTTCTCCTTGTGCGCCGAGAGGATTTCGTCCAGGAGTATCGGCCGTAACGTACTGCGAACCTTTCCACCACTCTAAAGTAGGGAGAACAAGATAGAAATTACTAAGAGCAAACAAACCTTTCTACCACTCTGAAACATCGAGAGAAAGACAGAAATTACTACTGAGAGCATACAAAAGGAAGGAAGGAAGGTTTGGGGTTTTACGTTGCTTTCAACAGCTTAGGTCATATCGCGACAAGATAGAAATTCAGAACCGCGAAGAAATTCCCTTCTCTTTTTCAAATAGTTCCAAGGGGTCTTTCAGTTGCAAAAGGACCATAGACAGTCTTCCACACTGCCGCACATTTATATAGCAACCAGGCCAACCCGCTATTTTGGGGGCCAAGCAGAGACTTGAACTTGCAAACTCACGCTTGGGAGTCAGGTGCTGAGAGTGTACAAGAGTTTGGGTAATCCCAAGTAGGCCATCTTCAAACCAAATTCCGGGGCTCGAAACCAGCTGAAGCCGGGAGCCCATGACTCCCTAAATGTATTCTCCTGGGGTTCCATCATATTTCTGCAGGGAGCCCAAAGATGTACTGGTTTCTATACACAGCACCTTTAAGAAGCTTTTGAAGATGAAATTGGGCTCCCTGGTAAAAAAAATAATTTCGAGCCCTGACTTCCATCCATGATATCTACTCACTGGTATTTTAAATGTTTTTATATACAAATTGACAAATAGCTACTTTATATATCAAATAGCTGCACTATGAAATCCATTCATGCCTGAAGCAGCCAAAACGGCTAGAAAATTATTGTGATATCTCACTAATAAAAACAATACATAGAAAATATTTGAAGTAGAGTTGTTCATCAGAAATCTTTCTACAACTCCCCTTCAAATGTTTTGGGAATTTTGGCTTCTTTTCAAAGTTATTTTCAAAAGTATGACAGGTCCAGACGACACTGGTCAGGTAGATCTCCAGGCATGAATGGGTTATTAAGCTGCACTGTGTATATTCAAAGTCCTCAACGCAATCCTAAGCATCCAAAACAAAATCAGCTCAACACGCAATGAAGCTAAAGGAAAACATGCACGTGCAGAACTTGGCAGGAGCCTGGAATCTTAGATGAAAAAAAAACATGTGGATATGAAACTGACCGGTCAACCTAAACAACCAGGCTGTGGTGAATAGCCCAAAAGTTACGTTCTGCGCATGTTGGTGTGCAGTTTTCTGTCATGTAAACGATATGAGAGCCATCATTGGTCTTTGTCTATTAGTGACACTGGGGCCAGATTCAAGACCCCTGGGATAGCCTGGTCTTCACTACAGCACATATAGTTATTGGCCTCTCGCTACATATCCATACTTTTATTCATCTAAGCTTGAATGAAGCAAAAGCCAAAGTCAATCATCCTTGTGGTTTGGCAGAAATGATTTTCTAATAAATAGAATTTTTCCATTGCAATATTTTCTTCTGGGGAAAGATGTCTCAGTCAACCTTTTTCCAGACTGGGTTATATAAGGAAATGCCTTCATTTGATTTGAAACCACACTAAAGGAAGGTTTAAAGTGAATAGAAGCTACTGATATTTGCCCATTAACTATGGAAAAACATGTTTGCTTTTTCTCATAATATTAGGTACAATTCCTTTTTGCTTGCACCATTCTTCATATTCTTAGGCCTAAAAAAGTTGTTTGTTTCCTGTAACCCTACCCTAACAAGTTTTCATTCAAAAAAATCCCTACCCTAAAGTTTTTTCAGCTCTCCCAGCTCCCAATCAACGTAAATCATGCATACAACACACATTTTTGATCAAAAAAATAATGCAAAAAAAATATATATTACCGACCTACCTACCCTATTTTTTTCAGACTGTTACAGGAAACAAACAATATTTTTTTCTTGGCCTTAGCAGAGATTTTTTTGATAACGTGTAATGATTTAAAATCTAATAGCTTCTATTAGGGAACAGTCAATATATAAGCAAACATTGTTGAGTTTCTGGTCACAGACCTAAATGAACTAGTGATCTCAAATGATAGGACAACCTCAATCTCTTTTAGTTGAAATTATTTCCTAAATTTCTTAATAACTGGAGTGTAATTCATTCTTGGTTGATTATCATTGCTCTTTTCCGGTTCAGCCACAGACATTAAAAAAATGATTGTAACCAATATGCGAAAAAGTAAAACAGTGACTTTTCTTCTACTTACTATGTCTCATGGACAAAGAAGTAATTCAAAGCTTGCGGGTTTCGAACAAATGCAAATGAATTTAATAGATAGTTAACACAGTATGAAAATAAGACCAGAAAGTCAACAAGGTTTTCGTTCAATCACTCTGTGAAGAGAAGAGAAACAAGGAACCTGTCTCTTCTTTTTCGAAAACCGCTGAAATAAATACAGATTAGCAATAGATTATTAGAATGAGATAATTGGGATTAATTGAAAGCTACTACAAATAAACAAATCTTTAAAATCTTAATCATTAGACAGTTAAGCTACTACAATTAAACAAATCTTTAAAATCTTAATCATTAGACAGTTAAGCTACTACAAATAAACAAATCTTTAAAATCTTAATCATTAGACAGTTAAGCTACTACAAATAAACAAATCTTTATAATCTTAATCATAAGACAGTTACCAGTATAAGCTTAGAAATCAACTAAGTGCAAGTATAAGAATAAAAGTTTAAGCAGAGAAGAACAATAAGTGTATAGCATTGTATTATAAAGAGGTAAATCCTCCTAATTCTGCGGCTACTTCTGTCCAAAGCACAAATATGCAAAAAAATATTGATAACCACCCAAACCCTGTCTTGTTGGTATTCATTGGAAAGCTCTCACTGAGTATTTTCAGATGAGTACCCATGTGCCAATGTTTTAGTCATTTTAAAGTTGTTTTTTTAGCCACCAGCAGCATAAGGGTTAATGATTAGACAGTTACCAGTATAAGCTTAGAAATCAACTAAATGCAAGCATAAGAATAAAAGTTTTAGCAGAAAAGAACAATGAGCAGTATAGCATTGAAAAAGGGTTAAGTTCCCCCCAATTATAGGGAGAGATTACTTTGAAGAGTATCATATTCATTTTATATCATCGTTCATGCTATCTGTGTCGTCTGCATATATAAAAAGCTCTCCTTCTTATATGTCTGAGCCTCCCTCAAAAAAGGGAGGCAAACCTTAAAAAAAAAATAAAAAAAAAAAAAAGTTCCCCCCTTAAGAGTGTTTCCTGGAACATAGATTCTCCTTAAAATCAACTCGAATCGATAAATTATGCGAAAAAAATTACGATTGATCGAAACTTACCCATTCTGAGTAGAGTTTGGTCTCCACTCGAGGTACGATTCCCACGGCCTTGATCATGACATCATAAACGTTGAGAAGAACGATCTCAAAGTCGCTAAAAGTCGGCTCGTATTTGATTTCTGTGCCATCAAGAACGAGTCGCAAAATGAAACCAGAGTGCTCAAATGCACGCACGGAGTGCTGAAAAAAAACCAAAGGTAGAATTATTCATACCACGCATGCTAAAATATTTACTCTATAACTGGGATTTTTTACAGGCATTTAATTTTCGCTATTTTCGTGCTTAAGCATGATAGCACCAAAATAAAATCCTTCAAATAAATATCTGTATAGTAATAAATGTATAGTTTGAGTGCTTGAATGCGCAAATTTAAAGTAGCATAAATACCCTCCAGCAGGGCTGTAAAGCGGGAATTTTAGCACTCCAAATTAAAGCTGTATACAGTACCCTTCCAATGCTGAGGCTACTTTCGTCCAGAGCACAAGGGTGCAAAGATTTTTGAAAATCATCTAAACCCTGTCATGTTGGTATTCAATGGATAGCTCTCGCTGAGTACTATCAGATGAATACCCATATGCCAGGGTTTCAATCATTTTTCAGGTTTTTTGCATCATTTTGTATTGGCCAAATTAGCCACCAGCAGCATAAGGGATAACAGTATGGAATCATGCATGTCAGACTGCATTCTCCACCCATTTCGCGGAATATTTTTTTTGAGTGACGTCATTAAATGTATCCCATTGGTCAAAGGGTCTCTCAGTGCACGAGGAATGGACGGCCGACTGACTGATGGTCGATATTCAGGACTTTTCACCGCATATTCTCATGAGCTAGTGGCAAATAGTACTAAGGCATTACACCCGAAATGTCATAAATATCGTAGTTTGCGTAATTATAAATAACTGAATGGCGAATAATGCACGGAAGCTTAATATTTGGTATAATTTTTCAAATCGCACAATGAAACAGGACGGAACTTAAGAAAACATGCATTAGTGATCGTGCGATCGCTGGCAGAGATACTAGTCATGTAGCAATCCAACTGGAGGACGGTATCGCCGCCCTGGCAGAGTGGTCAGACTGACCACAAATGGCAAATATCAATTACCTAGCATATCCATCACAATGGGAAAACAAGTTCATCTCTTGGCACTATTTCAGAGAAGGGGATTAATAAATGGTAATATGGGAATCAATGCCAAAATATTTTGTTATTTTTTGCACCTGTTTGCTATTACAAATGCATGCAAAGAGGTAGATTAATGAAATGATGATGAAAATGGCTAGCTAAGGTCAGTGCATTCTATGACTCAGAGGTGTTTTTTCAAGAGTAACATGTTTTTGGTTTTCGGTACTTACACGTGGTTGTGCGAGTAAAGGTTGGTGTAGTCCATGACTGAGGAGTGTGTTTTTTCGAGAGTAACATGTTCTTGGTTTCAGTACTTACATGTGGTTGTGCGATAAGGTCAGTGTAGTCTATGACAGAGGAGTGTGTTTTTTCGAGAGTAACATGTTCTTGGTTTCAGTACTTACATGTGGTTGTGCTATAAGGTCGGTGTAGTCTATGACAGAGGAGTGTGTTTTTTCGAGAGTAACGTGTTCTTTGTTTCAATACTTACAGGTGGTTGTGCTATAAGGTCAGTGTAGTCTATGACAGAGGAGTGTGTTTTTTCGAGAGTAACGTGTTCTTTGTTTCAATACTTACAGGTGGTTGTGCGATAAGGTCGGTGTAGTCTATGACAGAGGAGTGTTTTTTTTCGATAGTAACATGTTCTTGGTTTCAGTACTTACATGTGGTTGTGCTATAAGGTCGGTGTAGTCTATGACAGAGGAGTGTGTTTTTTCGAGAGTAACGTGTTCTTTGTTTCAATACTTACATGTGGTTGTGCTATAAGGTCGGTGTAGTCTATGACAGAGGAGTGTGTTTTTTCGAGAGTAACATGTTCTTGGTTTCAGTACTTACATGTGGTTGTGCTATAAGGTCGGTGTAGTCTATGACAGAGGAGTGTGTTTTTTCGAGAGTAACGTGTTCTTTGTTTCAATACTTACATGTGGTTGTGCTATAAGGTCAGTGTAGTCTATGACAGAGGAGTGTGTTTTTTCGAGAGTAACATGTTCTTGGTTTCAGTACTTACATGTGGTTGTGCTATAAGGTCGGTGTAGTCTATGACAGAGGAGTGTGTTTTTTCGAGAGTAACGTGTTCTTTGTTTCAATACTTACATGTGGTTGTGCTATAAGGTCAGTGTAGTCTATGACAGAGGAGTGTGTTTTTTCGAGAGTAACGTGTTCTTTGTTTCAATACTTACAGGTGGTTGTGCGATAAGGTCGGTGTAGTCTATGACAGAGGAGTGTTTTTTTTCGAGAGTAACATGTTCTTGGTTTCACTACTTACAGGTGGTTGTGCGATAAGGTCAGTGTTTTTGGAGAGTAACGTGTTCTTGGTTTTGGGTACTTACAGGTGGTTGTGCGATAAGGTTGGTGTAGTCTATGACAGAGGAGTGTGTTTTTTGGAGAGTAACATGTTCTTGGTTTCAGTACTTACAGGTGGTTGTGCGATAAGGTCGGTGTAGTCTATGACAGAGGAGAGTACGAGACTCTGAAGCTGCTCCGTCATGACGGTGGCCGCACAGTTGAAGAACGACGCTAGCTGCTCCTGGTCGTGGTTGCTCGGCACTTGCTTGCGCTTGTTGCCTTGATAAAATATGTTCTGGACTTCTGGAAACCACCTAGGGACATTAGAGAATAATGTATATTATTGTTTATGTTGTTTTATATGGTTTTGATTTCTGGAAACCCCCTAGGGACATATGATAATAATGCACAATATCATATTTTGTTTTTCATAGTTAAATTATGTTTTTGTCTTCTGGAAACCTTCTAGGGACATCAGAGAGCAATTCAAATTATCTTATATTGTTTTTCATAGGTAAATTACTTACAGGACTTCTGAAAACCACATAGGTATATTTAGAGAATTATGTGTATTATCTTATATTATTTTTCATAGTCAAATTGTTTTGGACTTCTGTAAACCACCTAGGGACAAAAGAGAATAATGTATATCATCTTATAATGCTTTTCGTAGTTAAATTATGTTTCAGAGCAGAAAGGTCGAAGGTCAAAGGTCGCACCACATGCCTTATTTAGGGTGTTTGTTGAACTCACTTTTTGAGTAGTTTTTCTTTGGCTGCTTCAATATGACGCATGATGAGATTCTGAAATACGGACAACTCCATCGAGTCGGGGCGGTTGTGGAACTCCTCTGTATCAACTAAACGTAATTTACTGGAAAAAATAAAAGGAGAAAATACAGCATAATGACATATTATCAGTAGAAAAAGAGGGCTTTAACCCTTCCAATGCTGAGGCTACTTTTGTCCAAAGCACAAGGATGCAAAGACTTTTGAAAGCCATCTAAACCCTGTCAAATGGGTATTCATTGGAAGGCTCTAGCTGAATACTCTCGGATGAGTATCCGTGTGACAGGTTTTCAGTCATTTTTCAGGGTTTTTGCATCATTTTCTATTGGCCAAATTAGCCACCAGCAGCATAATTAAGGGTTAACAGGTTTTCTCTGTGAATTATGCAAGGAGGTTAATTAAACCCCTTAAACCCCTCTGTATCAACAAATGCTTCATATGGAACACAGATTTTCCACAAGATTTTAGCCATTCCAACTCCAAACTACAGTTTCAACATTATATTTGCCTACTCATCTCAGAATATATCAATCTTATTTGTGAAGAGAAGGGAATTTCTTCCCAGTTCCAGATTTCTATCTCGTCACGATATGACCTAAGCTGTTGAAAGCGACGCAAAAAACCCCATTCCTGCCTTCCTTCTTTAATCTTGTATGAAGCAAATTTCTGCTGTAGTTGTCGGAAAAATGCATGTAAAAAAGTGTCCTACCTAAATGATTTGTGCCACAGGTCTAAGACCTGCATCATGCAAAGATTTGTGATGTGTAAACGGTCGATGACAAGCTCTTTCGAGGTGATGTAGGCTTTGTGCCAGGGTTTCGGGACGACTTCCAGTTCTTCACGGTGTGGCGGTAGATGATCCTTCTTCTCATCCTCCTTCTCTCTGGGATCCTTCAGCACAAAGTCAACTACAATACAAACATACCAGAGGTTATTTAAGGTGATTGATAATGATAATAATTGGGAATGATTAAGAATTTACATACTTGCACCATTTGTAAAGACACACAAAAAATAAACAAATAAAGAAGGTTAATTCAAGTCAATTTTAGCACAATGTCAATTACAACACAAACATACAATAGCTCATTTGAAGAAATCAAAAATGAATTAATAAGAACAACATTTTTTCAAGGTCAAAGGTCATTGAAAAATGCCCGGTCTGAACTGACTTAGTGTCAAAGTGTCATATGTCCAGAGTAAAAAAATATCTCCCGGCATGAAATGTGTTACTAAAAAGGATAAACTATAACAAAATGAACATTCTATTCAGACGAGTTATATCTTGAATACCAAAGTGCTTTTTATATAATGTACCATAATCATTCTGAATGTAATACTCTAAAGTCTCAGTAATTTGGGACACTTTTTAATACTGTATACAACTTTAATTTGGAGTGCTAGAAATTTCGCTTTACAGCCCTGCTGGAGGGTATTTGTGCTACTTTAAATTTGCGCATTCAAGCACTCAAACTATATACTTATCATATATAGATATTTATTTGGAGAATGTTATTTTGGTGCTATCATGGGGTGCACAGAAATAGCAAAAATTAATTGTCTGTAAAAAATACCAGTTATACAGCAAATATGATTTTCATAGCAGTGTTAGCGATAGGGTCAAAAAAAGTTGCATCCACACTAATACCAAGGTCCAGAAAATCATGCGTCCTGATCATGGGCCACAAATAAGTGTTGACTATCTATGCCAACAAATGTGGTCACGAAGATGGGGTGTATAAGGGTTAAATGGGTTGTTTTCTTTATCCAGCTTGTGAAGTTGAGTTGGCTGTGCTACTGCTAACTGCTCAAAGAACCATTGTGAACAGGAAATTTATGGGTTCTTTATGGGAATTTTATGCGTCCTCTCTGGACGCAGACACTTCACACCTCTGCCTCCATACCACTTGCCTATGCGTCCATACCACTTGCCTATACGTCAAAAGGATATGTGGATGGTGTCCTCGCCATCCCTGTCATAGGTTAAGTAGGGGCCATATCTTTTAAAGATTCTGACGAAGCAGAGTGATAGTGGCCCAAATTTCTAACTAAATCTTCGAGAATTTATGGTATATTCAATCATTGCCAAGTTCTATGTTATTCGTCAGGCACTGTGCGGAACACTGTTGGTGCAGTAAATAATTCATAATCAATAATATTACCATTGGCAGGGGAGACTGAATGACTGCCATGGTGGAACTCAGCAAGCTGATTAATGCCGTGAATTATAAACGGTACTGGTACTGACCAATTCAACACCAATAAATACAAAGCTGCCTGGGCCATTCTCTCAAAAAGATTACAATGTTTATCATTACTACTGTTACTATCATTCTTATCATCATAAGTGTTGCTGTTGTTGTTGTTGATGTTGTTATTATCATTGTGATTATTACCATTATTATTATTACTATTATTATTATTATTATTATTATTATTATTATTATCATTATTATTATTATTATTATTATTATTATTATTATTATTATTATCATTATCATTATCATTACTATTATTATTATTATTATTATTATTATTATTATTATTATTATTGTTATTATTATTATCATCACATTACACCAGTTCTAAAAGATCTTCACTGGCTGCCCATCAGGAAAAGGATTGAGTTCAAGATTCTGCTTTTGACTTTCAAATGCATGCAAGGATGTGCCCCTCTATACTTGAGGGAACTGTTAGTCAAACAAGCCAATACAAGGACCCTAAGATCAAACACTAAGAACTTATTACAGATACGACTCACTAATCTGAAAAGGTTTGGTGACAGAGCATTCTGTGCCTATGCACCACGCCTTTGGAATGAGCTCCCTGATAACATCAAGGCTGCTGATAGTGTGCAAAACTTCAAGAAACAGCTGAAAACATTGCTATTTCGAAAGGAGTTTAATTGACTATATGGACCATGACAACTGTCCAATGACTCAAAAGCGCTTTTGAACATTATAGGTGGAAAGGGCGCTATATCAAATATCAATTATTATTAGTAGTAGTAATAGTAGTAGTAATAGTAGTACTATTATCATTATTATCATTATTATCATTATTTTCATTATTATCATTATTATTATTATTATTATTATTATTATTATTATTATTATTATTACTTTTATTATCATTATTATCACTATTATTATTATTATTATTATTATTATTATTATTATTATTATTATCATTATTATTATTACTATTATTATCATTATCATTATTATTACTATTATTATTATTAGTAGTAGTAGTAGTAGTAGTATCAGTATTATTAGTATTAGTATTATTATTAGACCAATAGTCTAGCTTTTACCAACCCTGCGTGAGTATTTTATTTCAGGTTAACCTGTTACTCACCAATTGCTTTCTTGACACTGAGAAGATAGTCTTCTCTCATCTCGTCTGATAGATTCTCAATGGTTTCTCCGTGGTCACTCTGAAACAACCAAAGCATGTGTTTATTAATCACAATTACATTTAGCTCAAAGAACCATTCATAATGTGTCATTTTTACAGGGTTGCAAGATAATTTTTATCACTTAAACCCGCTATAATAGCCATTAAGATCCGCCACTGTGCATTGGTGCAGATTTATAGCCTCACCAATGGCGTTTGTTGCAAAGCTTCGGCCTTGGTGGCCTCAGCTTTGGCAACAAACACCTACGTCTTAGCTATAAATCTGCACCAATGCTCAGCGGCAGATCGTAATGTGATTCTCTATAAATCTAATACATTCAATACCAGCTGATAAACTTTACTAATTGTGACAATCATAACACAATCCAAACCATTCTGACCTTACTCCAAAACTTTCCATAATTTCAGCAGCTTCATCATTAAAAGTAATTGATCATTTTGTGCAACTTCCCTCTAGAACGACGTCAGTGACCAGTCACAAGCAGTTGACAGTTATATAGTGAAGAATAACCACAAGCAATCGTGATGCATCATTACCATATTCATCCTAAATAAGGGCAAGTGTGGGTAACAAGTCAGGAAAAAAATCGCTAGAATGGTTATTGGTAATCTCCCAATTATAGCTGCACCCTACGCATGCTGCCGATCGTGGCATCAATCCAAGGCTGCTACGAGTTTGAACACTTGCCTCTTCCAACATTATTCAGAATAAAGGGGGGGTAAGCTTAATTGGAGGAATACGGTATGTTGTCATGCAAATCTAGCTCACACTCCAGTGGTGGATTATTTGAGTGATTCCAAAAGTAGCATTTCAAGAAGCTAGAGACTTAACCAAAAATCAGTGAAATCAGAGAGGTCTAATTATGATATATATAAATAGATTGTCCCTGGTGAAATGTACCAGTTTGTATAGCAAACAATTGACCTCTTTTAACTTATTTGAGGCTAATTTTATGTCTTTCAGTTAAGGATAGGTACCGGTATATCAATATAATACCAAATACCCATTGTAACAGGAAAAATTATTGGATCGAAAAATTTAAGTATCGCATCTTATTGTTTAAGATTTGAAATATATATAAAATTGACTTAATTGCTACCTGGACGACTCTGCGTGAAGGAAATTGGCTATATATTAGTGAAATTTCTGAAGCTGATAGTGCTACATTTAACAAAATCATGTCTCTTGGAGGCAGACAGTATCGAAAGAAATAGTGTTAAGGTATCATATAGTTAAGCAAATATCGATATTGTATCGTATCATAAACATTTTAAATACATGTGTATATGTGTCAAATGTGTATTTTCTAAATATAGTTATAATTCAGAAAAAAAGTGTCACATGTGATATTGGCAGGAGGAACAACTCGGCAAAATGTGGGTATGAGTGCAGTGCTAGAGACTTACATTTGCCATTGACATGTCCTGTAAAATGCACCAGAAAAACACATGATAATAAACTAACTTTAATAGATAATGCAACTTTCTGTATCATAATACCTCAAATTTCTTACACGACTCTTAGAATCCACAGTTATCTTTGTTGCATTTGAATTATATTTTTCAGAAAAAAAATTCGAAACTTTTCTAGTTTTCTTAAAGACTAAAGAAATAGTAGATTTTGATTTTTTTCAATCATTTTTCCAATTTTCAAACAGTAAAAAATCCCTATATATACAAATAACAAATACAACATCTAGTAGAAAAAAGAAGAAGAAGAAGAACAAGACAAAGGAGGAGAAGAAGAATTAGAAGAACTAGAAGAAGAAGAAGAAGAAGAAGAAGAAAAAGATAAGAAGAAGAAGAAGAGGAAGAAGAGGAAGCAAAAGAAAAAAGAAAGAAGGAGAATAAAAAGAGAAGTAGATGAAGAAGAAAAAAGAAAAAAGAAGATGAAGAAATAGAAGAAGTGGAAAAAGAAGAAGAAAAAGAAGAAGAAAGAAGATGAAGAAGAGGAAGGAGAAGAAGAAGAGGAAGAAGAAGAACGAAGATGAAGGAGAGGAAGGAGAAGGAGAAGAGGAAGAAGAAGAACGAAGATGAAGAAGAGGAAGGAGAAGAAGAAGAGGAAGAAGAAGAACGAAGATGAAGAAGAGGAAGGAGAAGAAGAAGAGGAAGAAGAAGAACGAAGATGAAGAAGAGGAAGGAGAAGAAGAAGAGGAAGAAGAAGAACGAAGATGAAGAAGAGGAAGGAGAAGGAGAAGAGGAAGAACGAAGATGAAGAAGAGGAAGGAGAAGAAGAAGAGGAAGAAGAACGAAGATGAAGAAGAGGAAGGAGAAGAAGAAGAGGAAGAAGAAGAACGAAGATGAAGAAGAGGAAGGAGAAGAAGAAGAGGAAGAACGAAGATGAAGAAGAGGAAGGAGAAGGAGAAGAGGAAGAAGAAGAACGAAGATGAAGGAGAAGAAGAAGAGGAAGAAGAAGAACGAAGATGAAGAAGAGGAAGGAGAAGAAGAAGAGGAAGAAGAAGAACGAAGATGAAGAAGAGGAAGGAGAAGAAGAAGAGGAAGAAGAAGAAAGAAGATGAAGAAGAGGAAGGAGAAGAAGAAGAGGAAGAAGAAGAACGAAGATGAAGAAGAGGAAGGAGAAGAAGAGGAAGAAGAAGAACGAAGATGAAGAAGAGGAAGGAGAAGAAGAAGAGGAAGAAGAACGAAGATGAAGAAGAGGAAGGAGAAGAAGAAGAGGAAGAAGAAGAACGAAGATGAAGAAGAGGAAGGAGAAGAAGAAGAGGAAGAAGAACGAAGATGAAGAAGAGGAAGGAGAAGAAGAAGAGGAAGAAGAAGAACGAAGATGAAGAAGAGGAAGGAGAAGAAGAAGAGGAAGAAGAACGAAGATGAAGAAGAGGAAGGAGAAGAAGAAGAGGAAGAAGAAGAAAGAAGATGAAGAAGAAGGAGAAGAAGAGGAAGAAGAAGAACGAAGATGAAGAAGAGGAAGGAGAAGAAGAAGAGGAAGAAGAAGAAAGAAGATGAAGAAGAGGAAGGAGAAGAAGAAGAGGAAGAAGAAGAAAGAAGATGAAGAAGAAGGAGAAGAAGAGGAAGAAGAAGAACGAAGATGAAGAAGAGGAAGGAGAAGAAGAAGAGGAAGAAGAAGAACGAAGATGAAGAAGAGGAAGGAGAAGAAGAAGAGGAAGAAGAAGAACGAAGATGAAGAAGAGGAAGGAGAAGAAGAAGAGGAAGAAGAAGAAAGAAGATGAAGAAGAGGAAGGAGAAGAAGAAGAGGAAGAAGAAGAACGAAGATGAAGAAGAGGAAGGAGAAGAAGAAAAGGAAGAAGAAGAAAGGAGAAGAAGAAGTCAAGAAGAACAAGAAGAAGAAGGAGGAGAAGGAGAAGAAGAGAAAGGTTTACCTTGAGTTCCTGGGGCACGAGGTGCAAGACGTTTTCCAGCCAGGAGTCCTCCATGGGTGCTACGTGCTCAGTGTCTATACCATTGTGGATGTAGTAATAATACCTCTGAAATATACATACAGAAAGGAAAGTCAGTTATATGCAACCCATATTCAACCCTTCCGATGCTGAGGCTACTTTTGGCCAAACCACAAGGACACAACGATTCTCGAAAATCTAAACCCTGTTATGTTGATATTCATTGGATAGCTCTCACCTTTTGGCCAAATCACAAGGACACAGAGATTGTCAAAAATCTAAACCCTGTTATGTTGATATTCATTGGATAGCTCTCACCTTTTGGCCAAATCACAAGGACACAGAGATTGTCAAAAATCTAAACCCTGTTATGTTGATATTCATTGGATAGCTCTCACCTTTTGGCCAAACCACAAGGACACAGAGATTCTCGAAAATCTAAACCCTGTTATGTTGATATTTATTGGATAGCTCTCACCTCAAGTACTCTCAGATTAGTATGCCTATATCAGGGTTTCAGTCATTTTTCAGGTTATTCCGCACATTTTGTATTGGCCAAATTGGCTACCAGCAGCATAAGGGTTAACCCGTTCATGCCTTGAGATCTCCTCGACAAGAATTGTCCAGACCTTTGATAATTCTTATAATAACTAATAATTAACAACCAATCATAAATTCACAAAATATTTGAACTATGGTTGTGGCTTTGATTTTGATCAATATATTTTCATGAATTATTTTCAGAAAATTCTTTTTAGAGAGAAATTACCAAAATAGTCAGGCAGTTTTGGGCACTAGACTGTAGAGGCATAAATGTGTTAAACTCCATCTGAAGGCGGGGTGGGTGCAAGCTTCCTTACTGTGAACTTCTTATTAGACATATTGATCAAGAGAGCACTGAGTGTGAATACAGGTACTGTTTAATAACCCTTCCAATGCTGAGGCTACTTTCGTCCATTAGCAGCAAAAGGGTTTTACAGGGTGCAAGCTTCCTTATTGTGTTCTTCTGGGTTATCATGCATATTGATCAAGAGAGCACTGAATGTGACTAAAGGTACTGTTAACAATACAGATCAATATCCAGTAATCACAGTCTGCCTTTCTCTCCTGCACTCAGATCAATAAAGACCATTCAAGTGTGACTAAAGGTACTGTTAACCCTTATGCTGCTGGTGGCTATAAATGTGGACAATACAAAAATAATGCAAAAATCCTGAAAAATGACTGAAACCCTGGCAAATGGGTACTCATCTGAGAGTACTCAGTGAGAGCTTTCAAATGAGTACCAACATGACAGTGTTTAGATAGTTTTTAAAGATTTTTGTATTCTTGTGCTTCAGACGAAAGTGGTCTCAGCATTCGAGTACTGTTAACAATACAGATCAATAGGCACTTTATCACAGTCTGCCTTTCTCTCTTATACTGATCAATACAAACCATTCAAGTAACTGGGACTGCTATTGACTTGATATTTTGAGTGGCACTACTTTTATTATGATACAGATCTTGATTTCAAGCTTTAGGACTTCGGAATTAGGGAGTAGATGACAACACCAAATGAACAAATGTGAAATATGACAAAGACCGTCATAAAATATATTAAATGGTTAGGTCGCATCTGGGTGCCACAGACATAATAAATTGTTTGTCTTTAAACCTGCGAGTAGTAGTAGATATCGTTAAGATTAAGATATTGTTTTATTTTTAAAATACCAAAATCAGATCAGATAGTATCAACCCTCAAAATATGCTGCTGGTGGCTAAGTTGGCCAATACAAAATGATGCAAAAAACCTGAAAAATTTAAGAAACAATGGTACATGGGTACTCATCTGAGTGAGATGATTTTCAAAATTTTTTGTATCCGTGTACTTTGGACAGAAGTAGCCTCAGCATCAGAAGGGTTAACCCTTACAATGCTGAGGCTACTTTCGTCCAAAGCACAAGGACTCAAAAAATTTTGAAAACCATCGAAACCCTGTCATGTTTGTATTCATTAAAAAGCTCTCACTGAGTACTTTCAGATGAGTACCCATTTTCCAGGGTTTCAGTGATTTTTTCAGGTTTTTTGCATCATTTTGTACTGGCCAAATTATCCACCAGCAGCATAAGGGTTAAAATTAATAATCTGCACCCCTTGAGATGCCTGCATGATCAGTACTTATGGATACCAGCTCTAAGACTACAAGGAACTGACCGAAGGCAGCCGCTTATGTTTACCTTTATCTTCTCATAACACCTCCTGATCAATTATAGAAACTCTCGATCGATACAACATCTAGCCACTCAGGTATTGGCAAGCAAATCTGGCACACTCATTCATTGTATTTACGAGTGGACTTGGAAATGTAATTATTTAAACAGCCTTGAGGCTCTTTGCTGTATATTAAATTAATCAGAATATGAAGGATGCCCAAAGATCATTTACTTTACATCCGAATCCTGTCATGTTGGTATTCATTCTGATTTATAACTAATATATAAGTACCCATGTGCCAAGGCTTGTCATTTTTCAGCTTTTTCTCATTATTTTGTATTGGCCAAATAAGCCACCAGTAGCAAAAGGCAGGGCTCGAAATTAAGATTTTTTCCCGGGAGCCCAATTGCTTCTTCACAAGCAACTTACAGGTGTTGTGCATAGAAACCAGTTCATTTTTGGGCTCCCTGCAGAAATTTGAGGGAGCCGCTGGAGAATTCAAGGGAGCTCTCGGCTCCCGGCTCCCCTAATTTCAAGCCCTGCAAGAGTGGACCAAATGTAGAGCAAATGTAGAGCAAAGCGCAAGTGTTACTTTTGCGGATATCTTTTTCTGCAGGTGTGGCCAAATCTTTAAGGGATAAATGACACAATATTTTTCATCATAACTGATTATTTCTTTTGATTGTGGAAAAAAATATTGATTATAGGGTCGATCCTAGTGCACAGTTAAGTAAAATATACTACTTACAAGGATATCTTTCTCGGCAGCGGTGGGCGATCCTGTGCGGGATAACGGTGGAAGCTCCCCCTCTGCGGAGTTAGGTCTACTAGTAGGCGGCGACATATCTTGTTGCATAATAATATCAACCAGGGCTTTTCTGAAGTGTTCTCTGTCCTTCTTCGGGTGAGAGACTTGAGGCGAACCATTGGCGGTCGCACTACCTGCCTCCCACGACTTGGTGCGACTGCGACGATGACGCTTCGGCTCTCCTGAAAAGGAGGAAAGATTGTTATTCCACCTCTCTAGTGTGCGGAGATATTATATATGTATATATATATATATATATATATATATATATATATATATATATATATATATATTAGGGCTGTGCTCATCAGCCATTTTTTTGCGATCCGATTAATTGCCTAATTTTTCTCGATGTCGATTTTCTCGATTCGATTCTGTCGCGCGAGGTAGTGCTTGGAAAAGTGTGGTGGGGGCCGGACCAGCACCATGTAAAATTCATTGCGTGGCCCTCTCCACACTTTTCCAAGTACTACCGCGCGCGATAGTATCTATCGTAGTGCCGTTTCAATGGCCGCCGGCTATCGCCGCTATCGCCGCTATCGCCGGCCTCAGCGCCGCTGTCATTTTAAAGAATAGGGTAGGTTCTTTTGTGTTTTGGGGGTAGGGAAAACAATGGAGGTAGGGGGGGCCGTATCGAGTTCGGCAATCGATGTCCTCTCATGGTGAACATCGATTGTACGACTTTGCCGATCCATCGATGCCGCGCTTATCGAGCCCAGCCCTAATATATATATAATTATATATATATATATATATATATATATATATATATATATATATATATATATATATATATATATAAATATATATATATATATATATTTATATATATATATATACACACACATATATATATAAATATATATATATATATATATACATACATACATACATATATATATATATATATATATATATATATATATATATATATATATATATATATATACATATATATATATATATATATATATATATATATATATATATATATATATATATATATATACCCTAAATATGTAATCCCATGACCTTTACACAGAAATACATCTCAAAGAAATAAATTTGTTTAAAAAAACAAATTTAATTTCCTTACTGCTAGTAATGACACACTTCTCAATCAAACCTAAGAATCACTGAAATGATATCTATCATTACTGGTTTACCTATTACATAATCTAAAACAATATCTATATCTATTGGTTTACTTACTTTATAGCTGAAAACACTGCTGCCAAATTATCAAAGAATCATACAAAAAAAACAGTCTATGGGTAGACTAGTTAGAACAGCATGACCGAACCCCTAGAGAAATCCTCGGTCTCTAGTTTCCGAAGTGAAGCCGCCTAAGCTTACTGTATTCTTAACCCATTAATGCTCATAGCGGCCAAAATAAGCCTGACAATTTTGATGAAATCTTATAGGGAACAGCTAAGTTTGAAAAATATTTGATGGAGAAATGTTACTCAGGACATTACCAACAACTCTCCTTCAAATATTTTGCAAAATCATTCTGAACTCTGAAGTTATTATCAAAAGTGTCAGAAGTCCAGACGACAATTCCGAGATGAAGTGTTAATGGGTTAAGGTAATGGAAGACGGAGGCATTAATAATGTAAGGCCGGAGCGATAATCCATAAGCAGAGATCTTTTTTATCTGGACCCGGGAGAGAAAGCACTAAATTAGCAATGTTCAACATGGAATTAATCCGCACAGTGGCACATGAGTAGTCTATCAAGTCAGGCGAGCCGTCCGAGGCTGTGACCCGGGACTTACTGACACCATCATCATCTGTAAGGCCTAAAAAACATTGTTTGTTTCCTGCAAGTTTTAACTCAAAAAATCCCTACTCTCAATCAATACAAAAGATGCTTGAAAAACACACACAAAAAAAATAATTTAACACTTGATTAGTCTATCAAGTCAGGCGAGCCGTCCTTGGTTGTGACCCAAGAATTTTTAACACCTACATCATTAATAAGGCCTAAAAAATAGTTGTTTGTTTCCTTGTTTAACTCAAAATATCCCTACTCCCAATCAATATAAAACATGCATGAAACACACATTTTTTGAAAAAAAAAATTCAAAAAAGTATTTATTTACACTTTTCTATCAAGTCAGGCGAGGTTTCTGTGGCTGTGACCCGAGACTTACTAACACCTTCATCATTGGTAAGGCCTAAAAAACATTGTTTGTTTCCTGAAACCCCCAATCAATAAAAAAAAAACATGCATGAAACACATTTTTTGAAAAAAAAAATTCAAAAAAGTATTTTTTTTCACTTGAGTAGTCTATTAAGTCAGGCAAGCCGTCTGTGGCTGTGACCCAAGACTTACTGACACCTACATTATTGGTAAAGTAAAAAAATAAGTTGTTTGTTTCCTGTAACCCAACCCTAACTTCCAACTCCCATTCAATATAAAACATGCACGAAACACATTTCAAGTCAGGCAAGCCGTCCGTGGCAGTGACCCAAATAATAATAACACAGATCTACATAATTAGTAAGGCCTAAAAAAGGTTGTTTGTTTCCTGTGACCCAAACCTGACAAGTTTTTACTCAAAAAAATCCCAACTCCCAATCAATATAAAACATGCATGAAACACACATTTTTTGAAAAAACTTTTTACACTTCATCATTGGTAAGGCCTTAAAAATAATTGTGTGTGTAATGTAACCCAATCCTAACCAGTTTTTACTCAAAATTTCCTACCCTAATTATTTTTGGCCTACCAACCCGGTCAATAAAAAAACATGCATGAAACACACAATTTAAAAAAAAAAAGATAATCCAAAAATCTTTTTTTTTACCTACCTACCCTATTTTTTCAGACCCCTACCGAAAACAAACATTTTTTTAGGCCTATGCAGCAGCAATAACCGCTAATTGTGGATCCAGAGCTGTACTAAAATAACCACAGGTAACTAGATCCAGGTAGATTTTTTTTTATCTAACTACCTACTCTATTTTTTTGGGACCTTTATAGGAAACAACATTTTTTAAGGCCTAAACAGCAGTAGTAGCAGCAGCATCAGCAGCAACAGCAAATGTGGATCAAGGGCTGTACTAAAATAACCACAGGTAACTAGATCCAGGTAAAAGATTTTTACCGAACTACCTACCCCTTTTTTCAGACCGTTAGAGGAAACAAACATTTTTTTAGGCCTAAGCAGCAGCAGCAGCAACAACAACAGCAACTGTGCGTCCAGGGCTGTACTAAAATAGCCTTCTGAAGGTAACTGGATCCAGGTAAAACTAATCACACAAGTGCAACATGCAAGCGCCGGACAAGGGTTTGAGAGAGGGAAAACATGCAGGGCCCAAAAATAGCACAGGTCATGATCCATTGGGGAATTTGATATCTTGATAATTGTCACTTTTTCTGCCATACTGCATGACTAGCATGTTGTTTGGGGGTGGAGGAAACCGGAATATCCAGCGAAAACCACCGCCTAATCTAAAGTCACTAGCAACTTTCTCACATGCCCGACCAGGATTTGAGGTTCATTGGGCTAACCAGTCAATTTTACCTGTGCTACAGTCAATCTCTAAGTAAGAAGCTATTAAGTGTGGCACATTTATATACTTGTCCTGGGACGACCTCTATCATATCTTACTTTGAACTAATCTGGTAACTAAGGGGCCAGCCCAAATGTCCAAGTAATCTAAGGTGTTGCCACTGACTGCACGCTGTCTCTCACCACTGGGGGCCTACCCTGATAGCAGAGTGGCCTAAGGCATAGCCAATGACTGCTCACTATCTCTCACCACCGAGGGCCTGCCCTGATAGCTGAGTGGTCTAAGGCATAGCCAATGACTGCTCACTGTCTCTCACCACCGAGGGCCTACCCTGATAGCAGAGTGGTCTAAGGCATAGCCAATGACTGCTCACTGTCTCTCACCACCAAGGGCCTACCCTGATAGCTGAGTGGTCTAAGGCATAGCCAATGACTACTCACTGTCTCTCACCACCAAGGGCCTACCCTGATAGCTGAGTGGTCTAAGGCATAGCCAATGACTACTCACTGTCTCTCACCACCAAGGGCCTACCCTGATAGCAGAGTGGTCTAAGGCATAGCCAATGACTGCTCACTGTCTCTCACCACTGAGGGCCTACCCTGATAGCTGAGTGGTCTAAGGCATATATAGCCAATGACTGCTCACTGTCTCTCACCACCGAGGACCTACCCTGATAGCTGAGTGGTCTAAGGCATAGCCAATGACTACTCACTGTCTCTCACCACCAAGGGCCTACCCTGATAGCAGAGTGGTCTAAGGCATAGCCAATGACTGCTCACTGTCTCTCACCACTGAGGGCCTACCCTGATAGCTGAGTGGTCTAAGGCATATATAGCCAATGACTGCTCACTGTCTCTCACCACCGAGGGCCTACCCTGATAGCAGAGTGATCTAAGGCATAGCCAATGACTGCTCACTGTCTCTCACCACCGAGGACCTACCCTGATAGCAGAGTGGTCTAAGGCATAACCAATGACTGCTCACTGTCTCTCACCACTAAGGGCCTGCCCTGATAGTCGAGTGGTCTGAGGCATTGCCACTGACTGCTTGCTGTCATTGCTCAGCTTTGAATCCCGGCTGGGGCATGTGAGAAGGCTAGCAATGATATATAGAATAATGCAAACACGATTAACCTTACCCAAGAATGAGTCTACAGAGCTAGACTCATGCCGTCTTTAACTACTGAATAATTCAACTTACATTGGTGGCCTAGGTATTTAAAATTGCACATTCTTGTAGGTCTCATGTTAATCTATATATAAACACAATTAACCTTACCCCGGGAAAGAGTCTAGGGACCTAGACTCAATGCTGTCTTTGAGTGATGAATAATTTAACTAACATTGGTGGTGTAATATAATAGGTATTTTAGATTTCACATTCTTGTAGGTCAATCTTTATTCTATTTAAAACACACAACTACAGCATGCAAACTTATGAAAAATAAATTTGTTGTCTATTTCAGGAAAAACACAGTGCAGTGTGGCAGTTACTGAGCGAGTATCTGGTATACGAGACAAGAACTATTTCACCCTTTTGCCATTTGGCCAAGTAATTTACATATTTTGATGATTTATAACCATGGTGATGTTTATAAAGTGAAGGGATATATATATATCTATATATATATATATATATCTATATCTATATATATATATATATATATATATATATATATATATATATATATATATATATATATATATATATATATAGCATACTGGCTGGCGGAAGTTGTGACAAATACAAAAATCAGCAATGCAGCCATTTTTTCCAGAGAAACACCCAAGTAAAAACTGCCTGCGTTGAAAAATGAGGTATTGTGATGTACAAGTGCCAATGTGAAGATGTGGGTGAAGTTGTGACAAATACAAATCAGCAACGTAGCAATTTTTTTTACAGTAATATTCAAGTAAAAACTCTCTGTGTTGAAAAATGGCATTTTGTGAAATACAAGTGCCAATGGTGAGAATACTCATTACCAAGTGTGCACTTATGTGAACTGTGTGAAGACAGGTGCGCTAAGGGTCACTTGGTGCGCATATCACATTCACGCCTCACCTTCAAGTTCATACAGCTCAATAACCTCAACATCCTCCACTGTTAGGGGCAAAAATAAAAGCAAATATAATCACTTGAGGTTGTAGTGGGGGAAATATAGGAATTACAGTGACTTGTCGTCAGGGGCAAGTATAGGAAATACAATGACTTGTAGTCAGGGGCAAGTAAAGCAAACAAAATTACTTGAATGCAGGGGCAAGTATAGGATATACAATGATTTGTAGTTAGGGGCAAGTAAATGAAATAAAATGACTTGTAACCAGGGGCAAGTATAGGAATTACAGTGACTTGTCGTCAGGGGCAAGTATAGGAAATACAATGACTTGTAACCAGGGGCAAGTATAGGAAATACAATGACTTGTAACCAGGGGCAAGTATAGGAATACAGTGACTTGTCGTCAGGGGCAAGTATAGGAAATACAATGACTTGTAACCAGGGGCAAGTATAGGAAATACAGTGACTTGTCGTCAGGGGCAAGTATAGGAAATACAATGACTTGTAACCAGGGGCAAGTATAGGAATACAATGACTTGTAACCAGGGTAAGTATAGTAATACAATGACTTATAGGAATACAATGACTTGTAGTCAGGGGCAAGTAAAGCAAACAAAATGCCTTGAATTCAGGGGCAAGTATAGGAATACAATGACTTATAGGAATACAATGACTTGTAGTCACTAGTCAGGGGCAAGTAAAGCAAACAAAATCACTTGAATTCAGGGGCAAGTATAGGAAATACAATGATTTGTAGTTAGGGGCAAGTATAGGAAATACAATGACTTGTCGTCAGGGGCTAGCAAAATACAATTACTTGTCGTCAGGGGCTAGTAAAAGAAATACAATGACTTGTCAGTTGCAAGTAAAGGAAATACAATCATGACTTGTAGTGAGGGGCAAGTGAAAGAAATACAATGACTTGTTGTCAAGGGCAAGTACAGAAATAACAATGATTCGTAGTCAGGGCCAAGTAAAGGAAAAACAATGACTTGTAGACAGGGGCAATTAAAGGAAATACAATGACTTATTGTCAGTGACAAGAAGTAAAGGAAATACAATGACGTGTAGTCAGGGTCAAGTAAATGATATACAATGATTTGGAGTCAGGGGCAAGTGAAGAAAATACAATGACTCGTAGTAAATGAAATACAATAATTTGCAGTCAAGGTCAAGTAAAGGAAAATCAATGACTCGTAGTCAGGGGCAAGTAAAGTGAATACAATGATTTGTAGTCAGGGGCAAGTAAAGGAAATACTATGATTTGTAGTCAGGGGCAAGTATTAAAGGAAGTACACTGACTAACACTTGTAGTCAAGGGCCAGTATAAATTTTTATCTGAAAAAAAAGATAACAAAACACATTCATGCATATAGTGCTGTGAAAAAAAAAATGAAAATATGAATGTCCATCAAGTAAGCGATGTACTACTTATCTTTAAAATTTCAAACAAAACACATGCTTCTTTGGTTATTATCCTATTCTTCCAAAGAGTGCTTCAAAATGTCTGGTGAAAGCATCATTTGAAAACATTTTAAGAATAAAGGTTAACAACTTTCCTTCAAATAATACTTTTAAAAACATGTATTATCAACCAGTCAGTACTGGGAATCATTAGAAAATTTCAGCTCGATTAATCATCCCAATTTTTGAATGATTAATCAATTATAATTGATTACTATCAATTTTAATATGCTCACTTGCCAGTGTCAGATATATGGCAGGATTACCCCTTTAAAGTTTTGAATAATAAATGGTCATGAATTTATAATTCATGTTAATCTTTTACTTTTATGCAAAGTTTTCCTGGTAAATAAGACCCCATTTTGAATGGAAACTCTGACCATGTGAGCAGAGAACATATTTGAAAATGGTTGATCTTTTGTTTTTATGATCGATCAATCAAAAATCATGGCAAAACAAAAGATTAACCCTTCTAATGCTGAGGCTAATTTCTTCCAAAGAATAAAGGATGCAAAAAAAACACCTAAATCCTGTTATGTTGGAACTCATTGGATAGCTCTTACTGAGTACTATATCAGATGAGTACCCGCATATGCCAGGGTTTCAGTCATTTTTCAGGTTTTTGCATCATTTTGTATAGGCCAAATTAGCCATGAGCAGCATAAGGGTTAATCTATTATATTGATTAATCGTCTCAGCACTACAGTCAGTGATATATTTTTGTATTTTTTGTGTCGTGGGTGTTTCTGCCACTTCCAGCACACTGTGAAATGTGCCCCACTCTCTTACCTGGCATATTCCATGAGTAGAGCTTACTAGCCCCTTTAACACACAGACAATAGAATCAGCTTTTCAACAAATACACTATACCATAAATTCTCAGTAAATTGGAACACTTGGCATATTCCATGAGTAGAGCTTACTAGCCCCTTCAACACACAGACAATAGAATCAGCTTTTCAACAAATACATTATACCGTAAATTCTCAGTAAATTGGGACACTTGGCATATTCCATGAGTAGAGCTTACTAGCCCCTTCAACACAGACAGTAGAATCAGCTTTTCAAAAAATACATTATACCGTAAATTCTCAGTAAATTGGGACACTTGGCATATTCCATAAGTAGAGCTTACTAGCCCCTTCAACACAGACAGTAGAATCAGCTTTTCAAAAAATACATTATACCGTAAATTCTCAGTAAATTGGGACACTAGGCATATTCCATGAGTAGAGCTTACTAGCCCCTTTAACACACAGACAGTAGAATCATCTTTTCAACAAATACATTATACCGTAAATTCTCAGTAAATTGGGACACTAGGCATATTCCATGAGTAGAGCTTACTAGCCCCTTCAACACAGACAGTAGAATCATCTTTTCAAAAAATACATTATACCGTAAATTCTCAGTAAATTGGGACACTAGGGTTGCCCAGATTTTCCATTCATCATTTTGCAAAATAAATAGTGGGCAAAATTCATTGGGTGGTCTAAATTTCCAAGAATTTACGGTAGTCAAATATACATTGTATCATAAATAATTTTCATTTACTTTAAAAACAAATACACTTAAGTCAAGTATATCACAAATAATTACCATTTTGATTCAACAAATACATTATAGTCATGTATATCACCAATAATTATCATTTTGATTTTATTAGTTTTCCATTGCAGTGTTTTTGTTTATTCAAGGAACCTTATGGGGTTAATTTTATTTTACTCTGGTCTGTTCAAATTTTATAACCATTTCATTCAGATTTTTTGTTAAAAAATGAAAAAATAAAACAGTGGATAATAATACTACTTCCAATTTGTTTAGATTGTAACATAACTTAGGAACATAGTAAAAATTGAAAAATATGTGATACCCAACCCTCTGAAATATTTTCAAAATGATGATCATGCAGAATGGAAGTCTGACTGAGAACTTGGCAAGATACACTGCCAGGAAACAAGCAATGAGTCTGCAGCCCCCCCCCCCCCCCCCCCCCCCCCCCCCCACTGCCAACTAATATTCTTACCAAAACAATGTTCTGAGTGCAGAGGAGAGACTATGTAGCAAATGATAGGATTGCGTGCCTCCGTCACGGAGAGCAAGATCCCAAAGTGAGGCTGCCATAATAACCCGTAGTCAACACTGACATTTAACGCAGAGTAGATTGATACGATCACTTATTGCATGCCATTTGGTAATACATAAAGCATAGGTTTCTTGTCCGATATGCGTAGATGCTTTGTCAATTCATCACGTTTAGTACCATTGTGAGTCAGAATTTGTCGGGGCTTGACTCTTATTTAACAAACATGTTTACCACAAATAAAACAGCAAGAACGCAAAGTGCAATCCAAAAAATTACTTGTTTATATTAATCAAATCATGGTTTGAAAATCTGCAAAAAAAATATTTTGACCCAGCTGAATAAATGTAAAGTAGCTATCTACTGTTAGTATTACGGTTTTATACATTTTAGCTAAAAGTTTGAATGTGAAATCAGGTTCTGACAATAACCAGAAAACTCTGGTACAAGTCTGGTAGGACTAATAGCCAGGGCAAACGGAAGATCTGCTTGCTTCGAGAGTTCGAGTCCCCCTGAATATTCCTCTAAGACATAATTTCAAGTATCAACTTGCTAACTATGCCGGGCAAGTTGATTTGTAATTTTTTTCATCTGCCCTAAACATTGAAATGTTTGTCAAGAACCTCCTAAATTGAACAATACATATTCTAGGGTTTAACTTTGATGTACTACTTTCAAAATTACATTTTGAAATACCTGTGTTAATATTCTTTGATTTTCCCATTCCAGTGCTGAGGCTACTACCGTCCAAAAAACAAGGATGTAAATATTTTTGAAAAATCATCTAAACCCTGTCATATTGGTATTCATTTGATAGCTCTCACTGAGCACTCTCAGATGAGTACACATGTGCCAGGTTTTCAGTCATTTTTCAGGTTTCTTGCATCATTTTGTAATGACCAAATTAGCCACCACCAGCATAAGGGTTAAAAAGTCAGATTTTTTTACCTCCCATGTGGGACAAGTGAGGGACATTTCTACTTGCCCAGCAGTCCTTTTTACTTGCCATGGCAAGCAGGCCAGCATTCGATTACCGGTAGGTGTTTTGTACCGAGGTATTGTATAGTAAATGCCTATCATGCTGTACTGAGCTAATTAGTACTGTGTAAAAAATCAATAGAATCTCTGCAGCAGCGCGGGGCACCGCAGCGGTTCATTGATTATTCATTACGACCTGCACACAGCTTTAATTAACCTTGTTTCACTCTTATAACCTGTTAAGGCTTAAAGTTTTCACTGCTGGTGGCTAATTTGAACAAAATAGAATTATTTGAAAAATGTTAAAAAATGACTGGCATATTGGCACTCATCTTAAAGGGCTCAGTGAGAGCTTTCAAATGAATACCAACATGACAGGGTTAAGATAATGATCAAATATGAAAAATGTTAACCCTTTCAATGCTGAGGCTACTTTCGTCCAAAGCACAAGGACGAGAAGATTTTTGGTAAACATCTAAACCCTGTTATGTTGGTATTCATTGGAAAGCTCTCGCTGAGTACTCTCAGATGAATACCCATTTGCCAGGGTTCCAGTTATGTTTCAGGATTTTTGCATCATTTTGTATTGGCCAAATTATCCACCTGCACACAGTTTTAATTAACACTATTTTACTGTTATAACTCATTAACCCTTATGCTGCTGATGGCTAATTTGGCAAATACATTTAATGATGCAAAAAATCTTAAAAAATGACTTAATTGGCACATAAATACTCATCTGAGAGTACTTAGCGAGAGCTATCCAATGAATTTCATACTAACATGACAGGGTTTAAATAGAGTTTGGATGGTTTTCAAAAATCTTTGCGTTTTGGCGCTTTGGACGTAAGTAGCCTTTGCATTCATGATTGGAAGGGTCAATTCACCCTGTTTCACTGTTTTAACCCATTAAGGCTAAACCCTTTTACTGCTGATGGCTAATTTGAATTTAAAAAAAATATTTGAAAAATGTTCACCCTTCCAATGCTGAGGCTACTTTCGTCCAAAGCATAAGGATGCAAAATTTTTGAAAAACATCTAAACCCTATCATGTTGGTACTCATTGGAAAACTCTCACTGAGTACTTTCATATGAGTACCCAGGATTTCTGGTGGTTTTTTTCAGATTTTTTGCATCATTTTGTACTGGCAAAATTAGCCACCAGCAGCATAAGGGTTAATGCTATATATCATAAACCCTTTCACTGTTTGTGGCTTATTTGAACAAAATTAAATTATTTCAAAAATGTTAACCCTTCCAATGCTGAGGCTACTTTCGTCCAAAGCACAAGGGCGCAAAGATCTTTGAAAATTATTTAAACCCTGTCTTGTGCCAGGGTTTCAGTTATTTTTCAGCTTTTTTGCATCATCTTGTAATCGCCAAATTTGCCACCAGCAGCATGAGGGTTAAAAAATGACTGGAACCCTGGTACATTTGTACTCATCTGTTAGAGCTCAGTAAGAGCTTTCAAATGAATGCCAACATGACAGCTAGGGTTTAGATAATAATCAAATATTTTTGCAATTGTGTGCTTTGGACAAAAGTAGACCCAGCATCGCAAGGGATAAGAGCTCTTCTAGAAAGTCTTTTCCGGATCTATGATATTTTTGGCAATAACTTTTGAGCTGAGTAAAATTCCACAAAATATATGAAGGAGAGTTGTTGGTAATGTTCTGATTAACATTTCTCCTTCGAGTATTTTCACAGTTATGCTTTAGCCTGAAAGATTTCACCAGAATTGTCAAGCTGTTTTTGGCCGCTTTGAGCATTAATGGGTTAATTAACCCTGTTTCAGTGTTATAAGGTTCTGGGTTGTTGCAAATTGTCTATTTATTCTATTATTATTCTAGAATGGCCCAAACAGGATCAGAAGAGGCTTTACTTAACCGATTAATGCTTAAGAATTCCTATAGAAATTGTTGCCTGTACCAATGATTCTTTTGATAATAACTTTGGAATTAAGAATAATTTTGAAAAACATTTGATTGAGTATTGTTTGTAATGTTCTGAATAACATTTTTCCTTCAGAATTTTTATCAACTTTGCTTTTGCCAGCATGATTTCATTAAAATTGTCAGGCTGCTTTTGGCCGATATGGTCGTTAATGGGTGATTAATGGATCAATTAATACAGGGCTTGCTCATTTGTCATCAGCAGGTAAAATCACTGAAGGAAAGGGCTTAATACTACTTGGGTATTAAGGACTTAAAAGGTTAGATACTAAATCAATATATTACTGGAATTTCAAGGTGGTTCAAATCTTGTTCATGAATACAGTACATGTCTAACCATCCAAGTGACACCAGAAAAGAGCCAGGGACTTAGCCAGGACCCGTCCTGCCTGTCTTTTGGACAGGTAGATTCCTGAAAACCTACTGTTTGGACAGGCAAAAAAATTCTATGAAGAATTTTAAATTTTGACTTTTGAGGAATAGTAACCAAGTATATTCCTAACAAACCATATTCTAGGATATAGCAGAAGTGTAAATTACCCTTTTTGACAAACTAGGCTATCAAATGCAGCTGGTATAAGGATTTGAAGTGGTTTAGTAGCTAAATCTGGATGGGCAGAAATTTTGGAACTGCTGTTTTGGACAGGCATTTTTGAAATCCTGGCTAAGTCCCTGAAAAGATATTTCTTACACAGAAGTTATTTTCCAAGAAATATTTGAAGGAGAAATGTAAATCAGAAACTAACCAACGACTCCTCTTCAAATATTTTTCCAATATATGCCTAATTTCAAAGTAATTTTTTTCCAAAGTATCACAGGTCCAGACGACAATGGTCCAGGAAATCTCCAAGCATGAATGGTTAATAGTTTGCATTTCTACGAGAAATTAGCTGGAGCTGGGAGCCCAGGGCTCCCTTGAATTCTCCTAAAGCTTGACTCCAAAGATGTACTGGTTTCTATACACAACACCTTTAAGTAGCTTTTAAGATGCATTTGAGCTCCAAGGGAAAGAAACTCAATTTCAAACCCTTGTGAATTTGTTGGTAATCATACCATTTCAGGGCTCAAAATTAGGGGGTGCTGGGAGCCCAGGGCTCCCTTGAATTTCCTTGCGGCTCCCTCACATTTCTGCAGGGAGCTTTTGAAGATGCAATTGGGGTCCCCGAATAAAATTAATAATTTGCTATTAAAGGACCCCTCCAGAGGTAACTGAGAGGTAAAAGAAGTATATCTTAATGTTTGTTCATACTATTAAAATGACAATATATGCTAATTATCACAAATTATATAACTACTCATCAAATAATTAATGATTTTTCTTTTAGATAGAACTTACTTGCTGTGAGCTCTGCTATTAGGTCTATTCCATTTTTATCATCCTCCTCATTTTTCCCAGATAATTGGAATGTTGGCGGTGTCTGTTGCCATGCCGGCTTGGTTCTTTTTGATGGTAAAACCGGCAGGAATTTGATTGGATCATTTGTAGCCTTGCCTTTGCTGCCGCCGACCCGCGAGGGAGACTGGAAAAGAAAGATGGCATCTCATGAAATGTTATTTAGCCCTGAGGCACGATAAATTCATTTCCTGTAAGGCAAGTTCAAGTTGATTTCTGGTCTTCTGCATTTTTTTGCTCAAAAAAGGTTTGCCAGGTGCAAAAAAACAATTTAAAAAAAACTTTTCCTGAACTCTCCATAGACCAATTGTAATTTGGAATAGTGATGTCATTGATACAAAATTTTATCGATTCAATTGATATATTTTTCAAATCGTTTCAATTTGATTCGATACGCCGTAACGCGCTTGTAGGGCACGATTATTTATAGCCTTAGGGATGTCATTGATATACCTTTTTTTTTCGATTTGATTAATTGCTATATACTCTTTCCGATATATCGATTCGATTTGGTTCGATACCCTGTGTCTTGGCCATATGCCTGAGTAAAGTACACCAATCCTTTCAATTTCCCTAACAAAAGCCATAGAAATTACTTCAATATTTAGTCAGAGTTTCACTTTGAGTTAGTTTAACAGGAAAATGTCTGGGAAAAGTGTATTTTTTATTAATAATCATACGCCATTATTGGGGTTCAGAATAACGATTATTTCCATTCAATACCCAACCATTCGATTCAATTTAATTTGAAAATGTGGATTTATTGATTTGTCGACTATCGATGACATCCCTAATTTGGAAGACAAATATAAAAGGTAGAACCTAGAGAAGAGTCTTGATCCTTTGACTTCAAAATAAAAATTTAAAGGTTAAATGACATCTAAATATGTATATATATAGTAACTTGTATGCAATGAGTATGAAGGGATGTAGAATCCATATATTACTATAAAATCCCACAGCAATGACAACTCTTGGTTGATCAAAATGAAAAAGAGTAAAATTTATATGATATTATCATATCCTACTACAATGACAATCCAAGTTTGATCAAAATCAAAAGAAGTAGAATTCATATGATAAATTATGAAAAGTTCTACTACAATGACAATCCGAGTTTTATTTGATCAAAATCAAATAAAGTAGAATTGATATGACATTTTTAACCAAATACTACTGCAATGACAATCCAGGTTTGATCAGGATGAGGTAGAATTCGACATATGATGCCATCAAAATCCTATATAGCATACAAAATCCTAGTTCTATCATCTGAACTGAAATGTGGAAGAGTTTATATGATAAGTTATCAAATTCTATACACGGATGAAGTTCCTATGTAGATCATACTGAAATGAAGAGGAAAATTAACATGATTATACGGTTATACCAAAATCCTAGGTGTGGTCATGAATATCAATGGTTGAGCCAAACATAACCAAGCTTTAACCCTTGTGCTGCTGGTGGCTAATTTGGTCACTAGAAAATGATGCGAAAAAAAGCTGAAAAATGGCAGAAACCCTGGTAAATGGGTACTCATCTGATAGGACTCTCCAAGAGCTTTCCAATGAATACCAAAATGACAGGCAAATGACATGGTTTAAAAGCTTTTCAAAAATGTCTGCATTTTTCTGTGACTGATGAAAGTAGCTTCAGCAATGGAAGGGAAAACCATTATACACTTCAGAAACTTCAGAATTGCTACCAAATTAGTATCGCTCCTGGTCCTGAGTCTGGCTGTGCGGGGGGTCCTGGGAGTGGGACTTAGTCCTCTCTTGAGCGGCGTGGCTGGCAATACTGGGGTCCTTGGCAATGGTGTACCTCCGGAATCTTGCGCTACAACGCTGTAGCGACTGTAGATATTATTCTTGGTCTGGCTATTAAGAAGAGACTGATGATGAGGCGGGCGAAACGGTTCCTTCACTTCAAATAAGCGCGTCTGCGGCTGATTGTTGTTATCCAACCAGAGTTTGTTGTCAATGTTCAGCATTTTGCTGGTACTAGTAGATCTCTTGCGATATCTCTATTAAAGGTATAATCCACATACAGTATGATACAGTTAATGACTCCACTAGCGATAAACAAATGCTAACAGAGTTTGTTGTCAATGTTCAACATTTTGCTGGTACTAGTAGATCTCTTGCGATATCTCCAAGGTTTAATCCACATACAGTATCATACAGTTAATGACTCCACTAGCGATAAACAAATGCTAACAGAGTTTGTTGTCAATGTTCAGCATTTTGCTGGTACTAGTAGATCTCTTGCGATATCTCCAAGGTTTAATCCACATACAGTATCATACTGCTTATGACTCCAATAGCGATAAACAAATGCTAACAGAGTTTGTTATCAATGTTCAACATTTTGCTGGTACTAGTAGATCTCTTGCGATATCTCCAAGGTTTAATCCACATACAGTATCATACTGCTTATGACTCCAATAGCGATAAACAAATGCTAACAGAGTTTGTTATCAATGTTAAACATTTTGCTGGTTCCAGTAGATCTCTTGCGATATCTCTAAGGTTCGGTATCATACTGCTAATGACTCCAGTAGCGATAAACAAATGCTAACAGCTTGACTCCAAGGCAGAGGTCCATCCTGCGATTTGATTGGTTGGTGGGCACTTGCCCGATGCATGCAAATGCTAAAGGTAAGACAATTTACTTAATGGCCCGTGTAAGCTGACAGGCCGAGTACAAGGCATCATGCAACAAGATGCCTTCGAGGCGAGAGAAAAAACAACGATATGAGCTAGTGCTGCCACCTACTGATCATTAGAGGAACAAAAAAGCAAGAATCAACCCATTCATGCAATTATTCAGCAGTCAAAACCGTCAGACAATTTTTGAGATGAGATATCTCTCTAACAAAAGCAATATGTAGAAAATATTTGAAGGAGAATTGTTTAGCAAAAGTCTACCTACAACTCTCCTTGAAATATTTTGTGAATGTATGCTCCATTCCAAAGACTTTTTTCCAAAAGTGAGATAGGTCCAGACAACACTGGTCAAGTAGATCTCCAGGCACATGAATAGTTAAGTACTGTAAGTGTGATTGTAGCAAGATCAAAAGTTGTAACTTGTAATAATGCAAGTACAGATTATATTATTACACTACACACATAAGCTAAAAATATTAGAACTGTGAAAAGAGACAGATTTTTACAATAGCTTTAAGAAAAATAACTTTCAGTTAGTTTTAATAGCAAAAAAAAAAGATGAAATAAGTTGAAAAATTTTAGAATGCAGAGAATGTAACCTCCTTCTCAACCTTAAATATCAAAGCTACCATTGGCAGCTTTTTTTTTTTTTTAGAATTTTTAAACCAATTCAGAGGTGTCCAACTGTCACATTATTGCACTGGTCAGTATGTGACAGAGGCTACAAAACTAGCGACAGATCAAATACAAGAAGCAAGTCAAGCAACAACACAAGTTGGAAATGAACTTGGACACCACAGTACCAAAACATTACTCAACCTAAAATCTAATTGCAATCAATTCAAGTCCAGTGAATTACACTATATGCTGGTGTAAAAGAGACTTCCTCTAAGTAAGGCCCTGGTCTTTTGCATCAAGTATGAATTGCAATTAGTTCCTCTATGAGTTCCTCTAAATATTGCAGTCTTGATTTATAATAATACTTTTGGCAATATTTTTGGAATTGAAAATGATTTTATAAAATATTTGAAGGAGAGTTGTTGGTACTTTTCAGATTAATGCTTCTCCATCAAATATTTTTTGAAATTGGGCATCCGTTTTTTTTGATGATCATATAAAAGTACTTCACAATAGTACGGTATCCAGTTTATATCATAAATTAAGTAAATCAACAAATCAATCATATTCATTAATCCCAATTATGTATTTTCTTTATTTTGGGAACAGGCTGTTGGAAGTGGTGCACAGGGTGAAATCGTACATGCATTTAACATAAGAAAAGGAGAAGGCAGAAATTTACCCTCTCAGACTTTGGTACACATTCCAGTTATAAATTCCAGAAATCTTGAAACAGTGCATATCCACCCAAATTATTCATATAATTCACTAAATTATACTTTTTTCGATGAACAGTTGCTTACTTACATGAAATATGTAGCATTTTGAAGTTTTATCTGGAGCAATATTGTAAAAATCCTGAATAAATTGATGATATTCAAACCACCTGGTGGCATATGCAAAATTATGAAAATATGCATAAATGCAATTTAAAAAAAAAGAACTAAACTAGATCACTTATTTATCATTTTCTACAAGGCCACATATTCAAAAAAACTAGCCTTAAGAATAAATTTCCACTGGAGGCTGCAGATATGAGTGTAAGTGTGCCATATCCTGGGGAGATGGGACCTGACAGGTGCTTGCTCAGGTGCCCCCTCCTGAAGTCCATCATGATCATCTAATTAGTATTTATGTTTATATAAATGCTCTTTTAAATATTCCGCTTTTACAACTCTAACAAATGCTTCATTTTAAAATCAATGCATTTCGCTGTGAACCATATAAACCTAAAAGTAAGACTACGTACAGTCAGATCTTAGGGGTTAAAGTTGTGACAGGCTTGCACTTTGCAGGTTCGTTGGTCGTTCAACATTGCCATTGGCTTTCAAATTATCACTTTTTCGTCTGGAAGATTTCCAAATTTGGCATGTACCAAAAATCTAACATCTATTGTAGTTGTTCACAATGCACCGGATATTGAAATCAATAAAATCCGATCCGATAGGCAATAGTTAACAGGTCCGGGAAACTCCCCCGATCGGGGGAGCCTCCCCCGATCGGGGGAGGGTCCCCCGTTCGGGGGTTGTAATTGAATTTATGTAAAATCAAGCATTTTGTGCCGTGGGAAGTTTAAACAATGCCCTCGGCCGGCCGCTAATGTCCGTGCTGGCTTGGCAGCTGTGGCCGTCCATGCACGAAGGCAAGCACATCTTAGTGACCCAGATTTCTTACTGAATAGCGGCAAAACCGGTCAGTTCATACTGACACTGGGTTACTGTCTTCTCTTTGCCACGAAAGTGTGGGAAAGGGCTGAAATACTGTTGCTGTTTTTTGGAAGAACATATCTTCAGCTAAAATTTGCTCGTGCCGTTTGTCTTGATTCCATCACATGTTGGAGAAATACAGCCCATTGTAACATTGAATCAAAACAACCCCCGATCGGGGGTTGTTTAACCCCCGATCGGGGGTTGTTTTAGTTTAGGCTGTCTTTGCCACAGAAGTGTGCGAAAGGGCTGAACTACTGTTGTTGTTTATTGAAAGAGCATATTTTAAGCTAAAATTTGCTCGTGCCGTTTATCTTAATTTCATCACAAACAGAAATACAGCCCATTGTAACTTCGAATCAAAACAACCCCCGATCGGGGGTTGTTTAACCCTCGATCGGGGGTTGTTTTGGTTTGTTTTTACCATTGACATGCTGAGGACATTTTTGAAAGCTAAAAAGTTGGTCTAAATTAATTTCCTTAATAAAACCATTACCCTCCTTGTCATAAACAACTTGAATATGCTCAGCATTGAATATTTTTGATCAATTATACCTGTAGTGTATTATTATTATTATTATGCAATAATATAACATGCTTATCATTTTTATCTTTCAGGTTTGTTTCCCATTTGACGTAGCAGTAGATGCAAGATATGATGTCCCGACCTCATATTCCCAGTACCAGAGAGATACATCCACTACTCCCAGCCAGTACTAAAATTTTTAACCCTGCCCACCCTTCCTTTCTGCTTATAGTTTAGTTTTGTAATTTGTTAGATGTGTGTGTGTTTTAACCAAGTCAGAATTCCTCTTTCTTTCAATACCAAAAAAAACTTCTATATGCATTTTTACATCTGAAAGAAATGCATCTTAAAAGAATCTTTTAACCCATTACATGTCAAATATTGGTGGATCATTGTATATAACTACATTGTGATGCACCAATATTCCAATGTAATGAATTATAAGGGTGCGAGAGTCACAAGCCTCTAAAAAATGGCGAGTGGAAATTTTAGGGACTGGGTAAGAATTTGCCGAAGAGAAAACTGACAAGATGGAGTACAGTTCAACTGAAATAATCTGCTTTTATTCAACATAGCGGTTGAAAAGATAACAAAAGCACAAAACGAGTCGATCCTTGCTTCATTAGATTCCTTACTATATTAAAAGGTGGCTTAATTTATGAGGCATATATTTTCTAGTCATTTGATGGTGAGTCTTGCTTTCACCCTCACCAAAGTAGAGATTTTTTGAAAAATCTTGAATCGGATTATAGCACTGATTTGGCATTGTCACATTATATTTTGACTAGGCCAAGTAAAAGAGGATGCAGGCCATGATTCCACGCAATGCCTTAAGGCTGGGAATCTGTGCAAAGCCTGTTGCTATGGAAACGAAACATTCAGCCAGAAAAATTAAATAAAAGTACATAAAGGAATTTGAAAAGCAAGTTGAAATGGAGAAAATAGTAGCAACAAATAATTACAAACTTAGCTACTTTAGAGGGTTCTGGGCATCGATTTGGGATCAAATAAGCAAGTAGCCTTTGCAGATCTGTCTTCCAAAAGGTACTATGAACTCCTGTATAATATGTGTCTGTTCAACAGCTGAAAAACTTCTGTGGGTCTATGACTCCTTATAACATCTATATATATATATATATATATATATATATATATATATATATATATATATATATATATATATATATATATATTTGTACATTCTGTCTATAATATGTCCTATGCAGGGGTCAGGCTACGGCAAGAAACTGAGGAAGACCGCCGGGCCACAGGTTCCCAAAACTTAAAAGCCTGATAAAAAAAATTTATAGTCCCATTAAAAAACAAAAATGAGCTGCCTCGGTTCGGTTATCCTAAATTACACTCACACATATGTATATATATATATATATATATATATATATATATATACATATATATATATATATATATATAGTATATACATATATATATATATATATATATATATATATATATATATATATATATATATATATATACACACACACTGCGTATGGTATTGTTATTCCTCTGAGCATGACCTAAACATGTCAATCTTTTCTTATAGCCAGCCAGGCTATAAAGGCAAATATTCTTATAGCCTGGAACAATTTTCTGTAGCCTCGGGCTAGTGTCTAACTGGACCCCTGCTATGTCAATAAAAAACAGGTGCACAGCAGTTGCTGAATGCATCAAAATGTAAAACAAATTACTTAAAGGAATAGAAATTTTGTCGATCACAAGTTTCCCCAACCCTATGTACGGAATTCCAAGATCACAAGTTTCAATGTCGTCAATCCTGACATCTGCAGGAATTTGGAGTCTACCGAAATAATGAATGCTTAAATTTAGCACTCTTGTATATGCAATAGGCTACTAATAAGATTGTGTATTTTGTATCAATAAATCCCCATATCAAGATATTAATATATACAGATAGAATGGTGCAGTAATCCTTACCCTAACCCTGGACCTGATTCCTAATCCTAACCCTAGGTAGGGTATTCCAAGATCACAAGTTTCAATGTCGTCATTCCTGACATCTGCAGGAATTTAGAGTCTACCCAAATAATGAATGATTAGCAATAGGCTACTATTCAGATTTTGTATATATAAATCCCCATATTAAGATGTTAATAAACACAAATAACAACATAGATAATCAATTTGTTTTTATTATCTTATTGAAACAAAAATGACAAAGAAAATAATTAAGGTGGTCTGACTGTCATCACAAGGCTCAACAATATAGGTAGCCCGATATGTATGTTTATTGACACTCTTCAATAACTTATGATTTGATGAAGTACCAGTGGACTGCTTGGTAGCCATCTTGTTTAGTTGTCTGCTTGGAATCCTGGCACAGCATCATTGGAGCTTTTTTGCCATATCTTTTTCCTATCATCTCTACTTTGGTGGGGGCAGAGAAATACATCCCCTTGAACCGCAACTCCATAGGTACTGCTAGCCTCTACGGCATCTGCGCCTCGAGTTACGCGCTGTAGCCTGGGGATGTATTGGTCACGTGATCTGTGCACTGCTGGCTGACTGGCTGGCTGGGGGATGTTATCCTATCTAGGTCAGATAGTGAGAGGCAGCGAAATTTGATGCTTCATGACCAGCGCCCACTCCCTGTCTACTTCTCTCAGGGTGGGGGTGAAAGCAAGACTCACCATCAAATGACTAGAAAATATATGCCTCATAAATTAAGCCACCTTTTAATATAGTAAGGAATCTAATGAAGCAAGGATCGACTCGTTTTGTGCTTTTGTTATCTTTTCAACCGCTATGTTGAATAAAAGCAGATTATTTCAGTTGAACTGTACTCCATCTTGTCAGTTTTCTCTTCGGCAAATTCTTACCCAGTCCCTAAAATTTCCACTCGCCATTTTTTAGAGGCTTGTGACTCTCGCACCCTTATAATTCATTACATTGGAATATTGGTGCATCACAATGTAGTTATATACAATGATCCATCAATATTTGACATGTAATGGGTTAAAAGATTCTTTTAAGATGCATTTCTTTCAGATGTAAAAATGCATATAGAAGTTTTTTTTGCTATTGAAAGAAAGAGGAATTCTGACATGGTTAAAACACACACACATCTAACAAATTACAAAACTAAACTATAAGCAGAAAGGAAGGGTGGGCAGGGTTAAAAATTTTAGTACTGGCTGGGAGTAGTGGATGTATCTCTCTGGTACTGGGAATATGAGGTCGGGACATCATATCTTGCATCTACTGCTACGTCAAATGGGAAACAAACCTGAAAGATAAAAATGATAAGCATGTTATATTATTGCATAATAATAATAATAATACACTACAGGTATAATTGATCAAAAATATTCAATGCTGAGCATATTCAAGTTGTTTATGACAAGGAGGGTAATGGTTTTATTAAGGAAATTAATTTAGACCAACTTTTTAGCTTTCAAAAATGTCCTCAGCATGTCAATGGTAAAAACAAACCAAAACAACCCCCGATCGAGGGTTAAACAACCCCCGATCGGGGGTTGTTTTGATTCAATGTTACAATGGGCTGTATTTCTCCAACATGTGATGGAATCAAGACAAACGGCACGAGCAAATTTTAGCTGAAGATATGTTCTTCCAAATAACAGCAACAGTATTTCAGCCCTTTCCCACACTTTCGTGGCAAAGAGAAGACAGTAACCCAGTGTCAGTATGAACTGACCGGTTTTGCCGCTATTCAGTAAGAAATCTGGGTCACTAAGATGTGCTTGCCTTCGTGCATGGACGGCCACAGCTGCCAAGCCAGCACGGACATTAGCGGCCGGCCGAGGGCATTGTTTAAACTTCCCACGGCACAAAATGCTTGATTTTACATAAATTCAATTACAACCCCCGAACGGGGGACCCTCCCCCGATCGGGGGAGGCTCCCCCGATCGGGGGAGTTTCCCGGACCTGGTTAAATAAACACACAGGCACAACGGGGGAAACGGATTTCGTTACTCAAGTCGGTTGACTGTGATTAAAAACTTACCGTCATCTTGACTACTTCCGGGTGATGTCACCCGTTTGTACTATCCAAATTTTATATCACCGGTAACGTCTTCTAATTTGTTAAACGCATGGGAACACGCATCTCTAAGGCCAATCGTCATTAATATTTAATTCCATCTAAACGTCAGGCAACCACAACACGGGTAACATGGCGGACGTTCGTGTATGAAGTTGCCAAGCGACAATATTTACATCCTCCAAGGCGATATCTCGCATAGATATTTTATTTACAATGTCATCAAATTAGACTTTTTATGATGAACAGTTGCTAAGCTTCATAATATACGGCATTCTGAAGTGTTATTCGAAGCAATCTTGTAAAAATCCTAAATAAATTGATAATATTCAAAACACCTGGCGGCAAATATATGAACTAATCCATGTGACAGCACAGTACCACTTGAGTTCTCCTGCGCTGCAGTAGTGTTTTCTGAGTGTCAGTCTGAGCGGTCTGAGACTAAAATGCTGCCTGAATATGGACATAAGATCAATATTTCAAGAAACAACTATGTTAATCTTAGACATGACATTAACAGCTGACACAGACGTCCTTTATGAAAATTCATTTTTCTAATGAAAATGTCAAAAATACATTTTTGCAGCTTTTTTGTTGAGTTGTGGTGTCTAGGATACCTTAATAAAAAGCATTGATGTAGAGTATCTAAATCGAAAAAAGTTTGGCTTTAAAATGATTTCGGTTGATAAGAACTACCAATAAAATACAATGAGTCATATTTTGTGGGATGCCAGGGATGAAATTATACAACATGAAATGAAGCGAACTATTGCGTTTTTTTTTTGTAAAATCCCTCCCCAATGAAATATGTTATTTGATACATGGATTAAGATCGGTCGTAGGTTTAAATGGCTATTATAGCGCGTTGCTATGACAATCCCTGTGCTCGCCGTGGAATACACACTCTGTTCAGTGAGAAGCTGGATCTGGGGCTTTAAATTGGTCCCGGTTCACCCAACTGAGCCTGGACCAAATGAGCCGCACTGAGCCGGAACCAAAAACCCGGCTCAGTGCAGTGTGTCGGGACCAAATCCCGACTAGGCAACCATTAGAAAATATGTTTTATATGTCATTTTTACAGAGTTGTTGGAGAAATTGTTTCACTCAAACCCGCTAAAATAGCCATTAAGCTGATCTTAATCCCTATATCCCATATATACATGTTTATATATATATATATATATATATATATATATATATATATATATATATATATATATATATATATATATATATATATATATATATATATATATATATATATATATAAACATGTATATATATAAATATATATATATATATATATATATATATATATATATATATATATATATATATATACATATATAATTATATATATACATATATATATATATATATATATATATATATATATATATATATATATATATATATATATATATATATACACATATATATATATATATATATATATATATATATATATATATATATATATATATATATATATATATATATATATATATATATATATATATATATATACATATATATATATACTCTTTATCATAATGAAAATATAAGAGTTGCTTTGAATTCTAGAATCCGCAAGAACTGAATGTATGATGCAACGGCATGTCAATATATTAGTTCCATCATTTGAGTAAAGATGGCGCCACCTTCTAGTATGTATATTTTTGTAATACTGACAATATTGTTAATGGTTATATTTTTTCTAATGATATTATTGTATTTCCTCTATGTACCGTAGATTACGGTTAGAGAGTAATAAAGTTCGTATTCGTATTCGTATTCGTATCGCGTATACTCTAACAAGATCACAAAGTCTAACAACAGGACTGGATAGATTATCTATTTTTCAAATTTTCAGAGTGGGATTTTTTTCTCCAAATATTCTGAGGTCGATTATTTATATTTTTAATCTTATGAGGCGAGGAAAAAATAAAAGTATTAAAATGTTGACGATATTAAAACAGGATGATATCTACAGTGGGTAGATTAATAATTTTTCAAATTTTCAGAGACAGATTTTTTTCCAACTTTTATGGGGCAGAAAATATAAAATATACGTACTTTCTTATATTTTACTAAATTTTAGCACGAATGTCGATCATGTGTCTATTCATCTGAGCTTTTGGATGCATTCTCTAGAGGTGAATATTCGTTAGTTGCGATTCATGTTTCATTTGTCGTTTTCCTAGTATTCTAGCCATATTTGCCTTTTTTGTTTTCTATGAATTATCTTCATAATTTCGACTCTATAATCAATCTCGGTATGGAATGGAAGGTATTTTTCAACAAATATATACAATTATTTCTAAAATGTTTTCTTACCATAAAACTTAGCAAGGTGATTTTCAGGAATGATTTAACCTTGATAAGATTAGCAAAAGTCAGTTTGAAAGCGACAACCTCAAACAGGGGCAATGAATTAAAAAGTACCAGGCATTTTAAAGTAGGGTCCTTTTTACCCGAGCTGAATGTTTTTGGGACTCGTGGTATGTAAGTACGAAACTTTTAACGGCCGTTTTTTTACTTCAACCCCCAGGACTTCAACAGTTGAGAATTTCTTCAAAAAAATGATGAGTGTAATTAATGTATAGCCTTCACATTAGATAAGGAAAGAACGTGTTTTATTTATTAAAGCCTTCACATATAATATGAGATCTGTGAGGTGGTCAGCCTATTGCTTTCAACAGAAAAAATAACTTAAGGGATATAATTTCTTCAAGAAAATATATAGTATAATGGGTGTAAGTATTAATTTACATATGTTAATGAAGGAAATGTTCCCTTAAGTGCTTGACCCATCAATGGGTATCCCTATGATGTTGGTATTGCCACTTACATGCACACTTACTGCACATGACTATTACTTACATGCAACTTCCACCCATTCTCCTTCCATCTGCCCTTTTACACGTCCCACCTAGGCCTGTTGATCAGTGCCCTATCCATGCACCGTCCACCTGTACCATGGGCTTGGATCCGAGCGCCCGCCACTCACTTTTTGGCGGACGGATCCTTAGCACACAGTCATTTTCTACTCATCCTGCGGCCTTTAACGCCCTGTCGTAACACTAGCCTTCCCCCTTTTCAGTAATTGTACTGTCCTCCCAGTACTGCTTTCAACGGGGTCCTATCTGGATATATGGTACTTTTGATACAACAACCTCGGAATTAAGAAACATTTTATGTTGAATTTGACGGAGAGGTGTTGTTGGAGTCCTGATTAACATTTTACTCCAAATATTTTCTCAACTCTGTTTTCACCTGAAGATCGATGTCACCAAAAGCTGCTGTGAGCTTTGATAAGTCAACAAATGGGGTAAGCGCTATAAAGGCCCTATGTGATCAAAACGACAAATTCCTGGCTCGGAGAAACCCGTAGACAATAGGGCTATAATTATAAGGGAGGAGGAGTTTTGCTCTATCCCCGCCCGGCCTAGCGAAAATATTTCTATATCAAGAACTTTGTGCGTTTTTTTTTAAGATTTTGGTTGGATCTTAGATGAACTTGATATACTGGTCCAAGGTTGGATTTACTTTCAATACAATTTGAAAAGTCTTTTCAACTTACCGCCCGACTATAATTTGATGTGTAGCATCTACTCTTTCTTTTTTCATATAGTCTCAATGGGTCTTTCAGCAGCAAAGGCACCGTTCACAGCTCTTCGGGCCGCACGTTCGTATAGCGACCAGGCCAACCCCCTAATGAGGATCCTTGGATGACGCAAACCCGCCATGGCGAATGTTAACACATATTTTATTGATTGTAGAATGGGCATATTCAAAGGAACCTTTCTTCATTTCTTTTTTAACTTCAGAAGTTATTGTGAGAATGAGTATTCACAAGGTACCTGTTTGGGGTCAATTTGTAAATATGAAGTTATTTTGAGATGGAATTTGGAATTTTTGGGTTTTTCGTCACTTTTCCTGCCACATTACGGCGAAGTCGTGACTACCAAGTTGTAACTGGCGAAGGAAACTGGATTACCCGGTGAAAACCACCTAGCCCAAAGTCACTGGTAACTTTCTCAGATGCCGCGGCGGGGTTTCGGACCCAGGCAGTGGTGTGGGACAGCTAGCAGTCAGTGGCGACGCCTTAGTCTGGCCAGACGGCCATCAGGGCAGGCCCTTATTTTGAGATGTCTACGTATGCGTAAAGCCTACAACCTTTCCCCCGTAATTCGACTGACTTAAACTATTTACGACAACACTGATTTGGTAGAGACATTTCAACCGAACATGATCGCTTCAAACATGTAATTTGGCTATCAGTTGTTCATGAACTCGCTTGACGCTTGATATATACTGGTATAACAAAGAGTATTATGTGAAGGGAATTGTATCACATTTTCCGAATTTTATTATTGTTGCAACGTTATGATATCTGAAATTTTAAAATGCGCTATTTTCTCATTTCAAAAGCAACTTTAATCCGAAAAAAATGGCCATAAATTTTGATAAGAGTTAAAGTTAGTAAAATGAGATACCCTCCCCTATAGATAGATAGATAATCTTTATTTCAAGTCGGTAATAAGTTTACATAGTACACACGTAAACACCCTCAGCATTGATCTTTCCTCCATATTCTGAAATTTTATCATATGCATCAAAGGCAGATGATTATGGATGGGATCTCCATTGTAAACACAATGCATTATTTCTTTAAAGTGTTTGTACCCTCGAATCTTACAACCTGCAAGGAGGGTACTTTTATGATGTTGCCATAATTCGACTGATTTTAAATGTCTACGACAGCACAGAGTGGAGACATTTCAACAGAACATGATCGCTTCAAATGACATTTTCAAAAGTGGGTTTGAACGGACACTTGCAGTACTCTGGTATACTCCAATTTTGCTGCTGGTTAACTGATTAACTATAAAATATATGTAAATATCTTACCAGAAGAACTTTCAGGTATTATACACTTTACATCGACAGGATAGTCAAATAATAGAGTGTGAAATAATAAACCTCATGAGCTACCTTCCAAAACTGTCCAAGTGGAGCGTTTGGATAATGATAAGATAGTTTAGCGTAAAATGTAGACGTTGCCCCCTACAAAAATATTGTGGCATAAAATGTTTGCCACTTTGGTCTGTTATCATAATAATATTGGAAATATGAGAGTTCTTTTTCTAATCATGGAATCCCCAAGCACGGAATGTAACCATACAACGGCATGCCAAAATATTAGTTCCATCATTTCAGTAAAGATGGCGCCACCTTCTAGTATAATCGCCTTTACTCGAATATGACGACGGAGCCAAGTAACAGGACTGGGAAGATTATACTTTTCATATTTTCAGAGATAGATTTTTTCCAATTTTCTGAGACATTATTCATTCATTCTTTGATTTTACCAGGCGAGGGAAAATAGTAGATATTGATAGTTTGATGATAGTATGTATATGGTACCTTAGATGAAGAAATTTATCTAAGATGGCACAAACTTATAGAGGCATTCTCCAAAATTTCAGAAGTGAATTTTCGTTTGCTGCGAAACATCTTTTATTTTTATTTTTCCTAGTATTCTAGTCATATGTGCGTCTTATTTTGTATCTTATCAATTTCGGTATGGATCAAGGTATCGCTGGCATTTTCAACAAATTCGTTAAATTTTTTTAGCATGTAGCTCATTAGCAAGGTGATTTTGAGGAGTGATATAAATCAAACTATTAAACTAAATTAAAATACCTCGAATAACTGAAACAGGGGCCATGAATTTAAACGTGGGTCCGGTCGTTTTCTCGATTCATGGCTGCCAAGCGTGAGGTCCCGTCTGAGTATCCGATCGATCCCCTTGGAACCTTAGAAGACCAAACCAAGTTGGAACTAATCGTAAAGAGAAAAACGTCTTTCCAGTTCTGGGTTTCTATCAGGGTCTTAGCCAGCAGGGTGTCTGGGTGTCTTTTGAACTCCCTGGTTCATGAAAAGTACCTGATTTTAGGTAAAAAGACACCTTAGATTTTGGTATGTGTTTTTTGTAAATACTTATTCCAAGTTAATTTTTTTTAAAGTTTAACTTGAAAATAAAAACAGTCAATTCTTGAAGAATTAAGTATATAATTACTTTATTTTCTAATCTACATGAATCATTGTAATGCTTTTTAATTTTTCAAACAGGGATTTTGGACACACTAAATTCTTGAAATCCCAATTTGGACACCCTATTATGAAAATCCTGGCTAAGTCCCTGGTTTCTATCTCGTCGCGATATGACCTTATTTGTTGAAAGCGACGTAAAAATCCAACCCCTTCAAAGTACTTGTAATTTAAAATTGAGTTAGCTCTGAAACGCTTTACTATCTCTGCTTCACAGGAGCTTGGATTAATATACCTGTTTTATCCATCTAAAGTAGGAGTTTGGAAATGAGTATAGTCGACTTGGTGTGTCGCAAGTATTGAAGACTCCGTCGCATGCTGTTGCAACAATGCGTCAATTACATGATCCTTTCTACCAGAGATATATAGATTTAGGTAAAACTCCCTGTTTCTACCAAATTATATCTTGACACGGTTTCAGTGATTTTGGGTGATCTTTTCCTAATAGTAATAGGCATGAGCAGATGGGGGTTTGTTTTATCGGAAAAGCCTTGAGAACTGAAATCAACAAGCACCTTAAACATTAGTTCAATCATTTGAGTAGAGATGGCGACACTTTCTAGTACTGCATTATATAGTATCGTTTCTTTACCAGTTTATGACTGCACTTGCAAAACTAACTAAGTATTAACAATTCAAATATGTTAACAAAGCCAAACAGTATTAAAATTTGCCTACCGCTTGTACTTAAATTTCGCATGTTGCAGTTTGGGACAATTCCTAAATTTACAGAGAATTAAGAGTATAAACAAGTTTATTGTATGCAGCCAGGACGTTTGAAATTTTATCAATGTTATTTTGTATTTTCGTTTTTCCACAGTTATCGATTCGAATTGCTTTCATTATTGTACTCCTAGTGAGTGATTGCCATTGAAAATGTTTTGGATGAAACTTTTTAATGAAATATATATAACCTTTTGAAGATTGGGTTTTACCAGCAGTTTTGACATACGGGTTGAGAATATGTTTTTGCTTCTAAACCTTTATGTTAACAGGCGTACCTGTAACACGAGGGGTGGGAATCAGCATGGAATTGATAGTTCATCATTCTACCACGAATACGCAACCGACAGGTCTTCTTGAACAACCGGGCTGGGACGAACAGTTGCATTATGCGCATGTTGATGCGCAACTTTTTCTGTAATAAGAGAGCCCTTATTAGTCTTTGTCTCCAAGTGAAGTCACACTGGGATAGCCAGGTCTTCACTATAGTGCATATAGTAATTGATCTCTCGCTACCTATCCATTTTTTTTTACTCATCTAAGATTCTATTCAAACAAGCCCACTAATGGCTGAAGGTATTTGGTTTTACACAATACAGGTAAACTTGGATATGACAGACCACTGTATGACGGATTTTTGCATATGACGGACGATATGCTTGGTACCAGTCCGATGCATATCAAGTATTTGTCATATGTATACGACGGATTTTGCATATGACGGACCAATTTTCCTGGTCCCATTGAGTCCGTCATATCCAAGTTCACCTGTACTTTAATTGCTGATCAAGCATTTGACAACTAATACCCATCACATTTTATATCCTAACAATTCTTGTACAGAGAGCTCTCAGTTATCCAACCGTATATCATCCAACTATCTCAATTAACTGGGGTCTCCCCTGTTCATTTAAATGACCCACAAACTGATAAGTGAATTAGATATGTATCCCTTCCAATGCTGAGGCTACTTTCATCCAAAGCACAAGGACATACAGATTTTTGAGAAACATCTAAACCCTGTCATGTTGGTATTTATTGTATAGCTCTCGCTTACTACTCTCAGATGAGTACCATGTGCCAGGGTTTCAGTCATTTTTTTCATGTTTTTTACATCATTGTGTGATGGCCAAATTAGCCACCAGCAGCATAAGGACTCATATTGAATTTTTAGGGTTACACTTGCCCTATCAGCGCAGTTTATGCATGTACCTCCCACAGTATAAGGTGGGGAAACCTTTTTCAAAGTGGGGTTGTATGGACACTTGCAATACTCTGGGATACTCTGAATTTGAGGCAGGTCAACTTATTAACTATTAAAATTATGAAATACCATTCATAGGCATTGTTTTCCTGTTCTTGGAAAATTGTTAAAAAACATCCAAAAAAATGCCATTTTTTAGTTTTTAGTGGTTAAATGTGTACAGAACCACCCTATATTATATGCCTAAATGACAAGCAACCTCTTTCTGGCGTGATAAAGCAAAAATAAGCTCCATGGGTGGTCTGAGCATGATTTTAGTACCCAGCAAAAAACACCACCTAACCCCAAGTCACTGGCAATTTTCTCACTTGCCCCAACTCCTCATTAGTTATGCTGTGAATGAGAGGCTAGCGCTATGCCCCCCAAGATCTCATAGCCCGAGAGATTTGCTAAATCCTTTCTCTAAACAACAAATTGTAAGCTATCTTGTCACTTATATTTGATTTTGTAACTGTACTTAAGGACAACTGATGTACCAAAGAATGTGCTTTAACTGATTATATTCTTGTTATTCCTCCGAGCATGATCTTCAAATGTTAGTTTTCTTATAGCCAGTGGGTCTACAAAGGCAAATATTATTATAGCCCCACACAATTTCCTGTAGCCTCAGGCCATGGGGCCAGTGGCTAACTGGACCCCTGTTTAACCCATATTTTAGTGTCATAGCCAGCAGGGTGTCATTTGGATACCCAATTGGATACCCAAAATATTATTATAGCCCTATGCAATTTTCTCTAGCCTCGTGCTAGTGACCAGCTGAACCCCTGTTAAACCTACCTTAAGTTAATTTTGATATTTAGGGGAAAGTAATATATAAATAAATGAGATCACTGAAATAAGGGTGAACGTCTCACTATGGTAATAAACAGACAACTTTATTTCAAACATCCATATCATTTTTTATTTGTTGACATAAACAAATAAAACAAATATATTCTGAAACTATAGATGATACATTTTCCAGCAATATGAGGCTTGATAGATTTATGGAGAGAATTCTTTTTAGCTTAGATGCTACACAGGAAAAAATTCATACATTTAATACATTTTCCAGCAATATGAGGCTTGATAGATTTATGGAGAGAATTCTTTTTAGCTTAGATGCTAAACAGGAAAAAATTCAGGGTCTCATATGAGCCGTGCTCGGGGTTGTATACGACTTATATGACCAACATGGAGCAGCATGTTGGCTAAGTGGTTAGGACGCTTGCCTGCAGCGTGGAGGACCCTGGTTCAATTCCCGGTGGGGGCGCGGTAAAAGGAAACTTATTTCCTTGCTGCTTTCCAGTGCTTCAGAGGGCACTTTAAGCCATCGGTCCAGTCGGCCAAGAGCCTTAGTAGCTTGTGTTTCTTGAAATTAATATACCAACTTAAAATAAAGATTACTATACTTTTTTTTTTACTTTTTACCTTTCTCCCAGCTATACTCCAGGCTTGTACGAGCCCGAATATTTGTGCCATTTTTTTAGCCTTTGCCGGTGCACATGACAGGAAATGGTCACATAGAACTTTTTAAAGTCACTAGTTACAACTTTCAACCCTCAAGAGCACGCTAAAACTCCTATATTAAGCTGCACGCCGGAGTATCATATACTTCCTAACCTAAATATACTACTTTTTTGTAGTCATTTCCATTAAAACCGCTTTTATATGCAAGTGGAAATCTGTATGACTGTCACATCTAGCGCCAACACTCCCTCCTACACTGCTACTAGCTGGCCGCATTTGACCCATATAGATAAGGACCTGCACGCCAGTGCCTGCCAGGTGGGTAGCGTTCTCTAGGGAGAGCGAATGACAGGATGCACGGCCTGTTACAGTACTGAGGACTCCACAAGTGGAGTCCCGGAGACGGTTATCTATGTGCACATTTCCTGTAATGCAGAAATTTCAACCCCTGCTTCAGCTGATGGTGGGTACAACCATAAATTTCAACCTTCTGGCCTTGTTTGGGGTCGTACGGTTTGGCTCGGGCTCGTAAGGGTCTGGAGATTTTCGAGAATATTTCAGACTCTAAGATTTTTTTTCCTGTGTAGGGTATGCTTAATCGAACCCGCATGTATTTTCATGGTGAATAGGACAAAATACATAGTTGGCTGGTTTGGCTCGGGCTCGTATGGGTCCGGAGAATTTTCAGACTTTATGATTTCTTTCCTGTGTAGGGTTTGCTTAATCGAACCCACATGTATTTTCATGGTGAATAGGACAAAATACATGCAATAGAACTTGAAATTTTAGTAAAAACTTCATTGGGGTAAGTTTTCAGATTATCAACCCATTGAAATTTTATGAATCTAGAGTGTACACATGGTCTAACAAATATGGAAATATTTCTATGAAGAAGTTACAATTTTTTACTTTTTTGGACAAAATTATCATTTATTTTCATAACAAACCATCTTCTAAGGCATGTGTGAAGTGTAAATTGCCCTTTTTGATAAGAACGGCTTTACGTAATTAGTATAAGAAATTGAAGAAGCTGAGTAGCTAAATCTGGACAGGCAGAAATTTTGGAATTGCTGTTTTGGACAGGTATTTTTGAAATCCTGGCTTAGACCCTGGTACTAATAAAAGATAAAGGGTATTTACAAGGGTGCCGTAGATCCCTCATTAGTGCCATATACAGCAGGGTGTCAGGGTGTTTTTTGGACACCCAGACTCAAAAACACATTAGGGTACTAAGTTTTTGACAAAATGCTAGTTTCAAGCAAATAATTGTAAAATTATCACTTCAATGTGATTGCTAGAACATTACTCAAAGGTATTATTCAGTTTTCCAATAAGACAATTTATCCTTCTAGTACTAAATTGACGATATTAGGGTCTCCCTTAGAATAATGGACGCACAAAGATTTCAAGATACCCCATTTTGGGCACCAACTTTCTAAATCTGGCTAAGACTATGGCCATCATTAAATCAATGAGGGTGGACTTACTTCAATGAAGTTTTTGAATGGGTTATTTAGAATCAGTATTCATTCATGTATCAAATTTTCTCGAAAATAACTTTAATATTCCGAGAGATACTAGACTGAAAGGTGTCAAGTTCAAAAATTCCTTTTTAAATATTTTTCAATTATCAATCTATTTGATGAGTTACTATCTAAGATCTCAGACAATATCCCCACTCAGGGTCTAAGCCAGTGTTTAGAAACTGGTTGCCTAAAATTGCCAATTGTAAAATTTTGTGGTGTCCCATTTTTTAAGGGAGACCATAAACATGTATCTAGTTATTGAAATAAGGCATAATGTCCAAATAAAATGTAATGGGAATTATCTTGAGGTGGAAGAAATAATTGTTGGCTTGAAATTTTTAGAAATTCTTCACAAAAAATTGGGTGTCCTGTAGGGTGATTATCGAGGGTTTGGGTGTACCAAATGATGCCAAGATGCCCTGCTGGCTATTAACCCTTCCAACGCTGAGACTACATTCGTTCAAAGCCCAAAAATGCAAAAATCTTTGAAAACCATCTAAACCCTGTCATGTTGGTATTCATTGGATAGCTCTCGCTGAGTACTCTCAAATGAATACCCATTTACCAGGGTTTCAGTAATTTTTCAGTTTTTTTTGCATCATTTTGTATTTGCCAAATTAGCCACCAGCAGCATAAGGATTAAAAGACCATGTTCCCACTCCAGATGCATATGGGTAAACTCTGGTCCTGCATAACCCTGAAACAAATGGGCGAGACTAACTATCTTGCTGGGGGTAGCCAGGAAATATCTACATGCACTTACTGACCTGCTTATGACCATTCTGCTGAGTTAATTTATAGGACCCCCCACAGAGCCTGCATATGACCCAAAGCAGCTCCGTTTTAAAGACCCCACCTAGACCTTCATTTTGGTATATGGCAGGTTGGGGGCAACTCCTCAAAATTCAAGTTGTGCCCTTAAAACCCTCAATGGTAACTTTTGACCCAGGGATGGAAAACAATGCAGTTTGCAGGGTAGGTTACATCCAGCAGTGCAGCAGGGTTAATGGACACAAGAGAGATAAAAAGAGGCATGTATGCTATCAGACTAGTGTTGGGAATCAGTACAAATTTTGAGGACCGATCATTGTTACACCAGAGTGTAACAATGCTGGGACCACTATGGAAATAAGTTCTTAACTTTTAGTGTATATATCCTGCCTGGTTAGAATTCTATTGCAAAGCAATTAATGACACTCCATCTAGTCACCTTTATATATGATGTTTATGTGCCAAATGCATCTTACTCTAGACCGAATAAAATCAAATCAAATCATAGATGATCAGTTGTTTTTTTGTGCACATTGACCCTTCCCCATGTGCATCACACATAACGTGTTGGGCATTTTTCATGAAGTTTCAGGATAATACCTGCAGAAACAAGGTAGAAAAATAATAATGGAAACAAAGAAAGTTTATCTCTCAATGGAAACAAAACAGGAATAACAGAAAGTATGCCTTTTAATCATAAGCAAATAATCAAAGAAAAAAATTGGTCTTCAGAAATCTGGTCTGATCAACAGAATTAGAGGTATAAATAATGAGATCTCCGATTTATTGGTTAATCGCAATAACACCATATCAGACAAACAATGCGTTATGTATCGAGGTTCTCCTGTTTAACGGATACGTTGTAGGTCTCCTCGTTGACTTCCTCCACTTCCTGTTTTACCGCGACACATTCTCCCTTCACGATGACCCACTGCTGCGGAACCACCTGCTCTTCCTCCGACGGTTCTGGACTTTCCCCTCTCCCGTGAGGATGCATATTCCGCATATGCCGCCTCAGATTGGAGGTAATCGTGAACGTCTTTTCGCAAATCTCGCACTCATAAGGTCCTTCCCCTGTGTGAGTAAGTTTATGCTTTGCGAGACCTTTGGAGTGACAGAATAACTTATTACATATTTCACATTGATAAGGTCTTTCCCCAGTCTGTGTTTTTCTGTGCAGCGTCAGACCTGTTGCCCGGGTGAATACCTCATCGCATATCTCACATTGAAATGGTCTTTCCCCTGTGTGAGTTCTTTTGTGTTGCATTAGTCCTGAGGCTTGGGTGAATGCTCTATCACACTGACTACACTGATAGGGTCTTTCCCCAGAGTGAATGCGTTTATGCTTTATCCGTCCCGAGGCATCCGGGAATGCCTTGTCACATTCGTCACACTGATACGGTCTTTCCCCTGTGTGGGTTATTTTGTGCCTCACCAGTGCCGAGGACTTGGTGAATGCCTTATCACATAGCTTGCATTGGAATGGTTTTTCTCCTGTGTGAATTCTTTTATGCTCGACCAGTCCTGACCTGTAGATGAATGCTTTATCACATATCTCACACGGATATGGTCTTTCCCTTGTGTGGCTTCGGTGATGCTGTATCAGTTCCGAGGCCTTGGAGAACGCCTTATCGCAAAGCTCACACTGGTGAGGTTTCTTACCTGTGTGAACTCTCTTATGCTGTGTCAGTCCGGAAGCACTAGTGTACGCCTTTTCACATAACGCACACCGATAAGGTCTTTCCCCTGTATGTAATCGCTGGTGCAGCATCAGCCCTTTGGCTTGGGTGAATGATTTATCACACAGCTCACACCAATGAGGCCTTTCCCCTGTGTGTATTTCCTGATGCTGCATAAGTCTGGAAAGTTGCATAAATGATTTATCACATAGCTCGCACTGGTACGGTCTTTCCCCTACCTGACTTGTTTTGGGCTGCATCAGTTCAGATTGTGGATGTGCAATTAATAGCTCACACTATTTTCGCATAAGACACAAGAATCCTCCAAATCCTGTCATTTTGGTATTCATTGGAAAGCTCTCATTGATTACTAACATATGAGTACCCATTTGTCATGGTTTCTTTCCCGTTATTTTGTATTGACCAAATGAGCGACCAGCAGCTTATGGGTTAAAAGCTTGCACCAGTATAGTTTCTATCCTACATGATTGGTACTCCAGCAGTCCTACACCAAGTGAGTTGTAACACATTTATCATTCTCCCTCTTCTTATTTGTGGCCTGAAAAGACAAAAAAGAAGTGAAAATGTCATACGAAAGCTAATGTTCAGCCTAGATGAACTGAGGAATAATCCAAATCAGATCTGATATTTATTCATCAATTTTCTCATAACATTGATTACAGAATGTTTATATATCCTGTTTCTGGAAACAGACCCAATTGTGGTTGTGTTTGTATATAACATTCACAATTTTTGATAACCATAGTAATATGACATCATGGTCTTAGCCAGCAGGGCTCTCAGAACACCAAATTATTTTGTAAGGAATTTCTTAAAATGTCAATCTCAAGCATATAATTGATTTTTTCATCTCCATATAATTCCCATGACATTGTAGAAGGATATCATGCCTTATTTCCATAAATCTATACATATTTATGGTTGAAATCTGAGTATACTGTGGTCCCCTTTAGAAATTTGGACGCCCGAATATTTTACAATTGTCAATTTTGGGCACCTAGATTTTTAATCCTGGCTAAGACCCTGTATGACATACCAAAATGAACCTTGACATTCACAACATTCTGGTAGCCAATTCTGAAGGTTGTATTAGAATGACGAGCTAGACCCTTATTGACCATCTCTCACGCATGGTTGATACAGACGCATATATGCATGTGTGGTATTGAAAGGGTTAATCATGCTATGACATATGAACCCTTTGGTGTACCAGATTCTGAGAGAGTGGGAGGACAAAACCCTAGTCATAGGTCCCACAGAGCCCTATAGGTACACTTTATATCGCTGAATCTACTAGTCTCAGTGTGACGTCACTAGGAGACAGACCAATGAGGGCTCTCGTATCGTTTACATTACAGTGGGAGTTGGACACAAACATATGCAGAACGCAAATCTTGAGCGGCTCATCCTAATATCCGGGCGATTAGTTGTAACCAGGCTGTTAAAAGCGAGAACTGCTGGTTCTGATACAGTGGATCGACCTTAGTGAAATACTTAGTTTGCTTCATATCAGGGTTGAAACTTACACCACACTAATTACAAATAAGTCTGTTAATGTGAAATTGTCTGCCCAATGCCATAGAGATAACAACAGAGATATCAGTAAAAGAATAGTCGACCCGGTTAGATGCCATAACGTGAGTCTAGATAGGTGAGGAGGCAGCCGCCACCATTTAGGCTAGTGGGTTCACGCCATTATAGGGGCTCTTCGGAGTTGTCCCCTTTCCTCTAATGTTGTCCCCTTTCCCAGGGGCTGGCGGTGCCCCACTCTCCCATTTTAGTAAACCCTTCCACATATAAATACATGCTTCCTTGTCCCCCAAACATCTACTCCATCACATAATTGTAACTCTATTTGAATAGGTATAGTAGTCTGTAGAGCCCCTTATATAAACATGTGAAATTCTAACATGACAGGATATGGTCACAGAGAACTTTTTAAAGTCACTTGTTACAACTTTCAACCCTCAAGAGCATGCTAAAACTCCTATATTAAGCTGCACGCCAGAGTATCGTATACTTCCTAAACTAAATATACCACTTTCTTGTAGCCATTTCCATGAAAACCGCTTTTATACTCAATTTTCTGCTGCAAGCGGAAATCTGTATGGCTGTCACATCTAGCGTCAACACTCCATCCTACACTGCTACTCGCTGGCTGCATTTGACCCATATAGATAAGGACCTGCACGCCAGTGCCGGCCAGGTGGGTAGCGTTCTCTAGGGAGTGCGGATGACAGGAAGCATTGCTGTATCACAGTGTGGCCACACCCCCAACCGTCCGGGCCACCATGGTACCGTGGTGGCCAGGACGGTTGGTACTGTGGCCATATCCTGTAATGAAGGTAAAGGAGATTAGAAGTCCAGCTTGCCAGCATTGACTGCTAGTATCTGTTAATTATAACCAGATAACTGCTACATTGTAACATTGTGTATCTATGTTTTTGCCTTTCAAGTTGTAACAGTCTGAATATTATAAACAAAATAGAGATGTATGGTGGTGTTTGCCTTATTGCCCCCCCCCCCCCCCCACTCATTAATTTAAAGAGCGAGGCGATAGGTATGAACTAATGAAGCAGTCTGTGGTGGCAGAGAAATCAGTTTATCTGCTCGCTGAACCACAAGAAAATGTATGAAAAACTGCTTACTACGGTCTCAAATGGATAACAAACATACCCTTTCAGGGTCACTTCCATCTTAACCTAACAGATAATCTGGACGTTGTGATTAAATCAAAACCTTTATTTACCGCACTCACCTCGTACATGTACAAGAGACTGCCAGGGTAAAGGAGTGAATGGTTTAAAGGCACGCGATTGGCTGACACACTCTCGCTGACATGATGCGCCTGGTACCAACATTAGTGCCAGTGGTCTGTATGAACATCTAATTTCATCAGTGGCCCAATATTTACATAACAATTGATTGCCTTATGTGGCATTCAACTTATGATGTGAACGAAATGAATAGTGATAATAGATTTGGCTTCATGAATGTATATGGGTTGGGAAATGGTGCGAGAATTTACGGTAGTGTCATTTATCAACCCAGATAGGGCCCCGTTGAAAGAGGTACTGGGAGGACAGTACAATTACAGAGAAGGGGGAGGCAAGTGTTGCGGCAAGGCGCTTAAGGCCGCAGGAGGAGTAGAAGTTGTCGATGTAATAAGGATCCGTGCGCCCAAAAAGTGAGTGGCGGGCGCACGGATCCAAGCCCAAAGTGCAGGTGGAAGGTACATGGGATTGGATAGGGCACTGATCAGCACGTAGAGATGTGTGAAAGGGCAGATAGAAGGTAAATGGGTGGGAGTTGCATAAAGTAATAGTCATGTGCCGCAAGTGTGCATGAAAGTGACAATACCAACGTCATAGGGAACTTAATGGAACATTTCCTTCATCAACAGATATAAATTAATACTTACACCCATTAAACTTCACAGAGCTCAATTTTTATATGAAGGCTAGGCATTACTTACATTCATTAAACTAAAGATTTTCTCGAAGAAATTCCTAACTTCACAACTGTGGAAATGTTTATTATAACCAGGGAATTTCATACACTAATCAAATCGGGCCTTATAGCGAACGCCAATTCAGGCAGACCTTCTCTCTGGGATCAGTGGATTTGACCAACAATTCATTTTAGTAAAGTGAAATAAAAATAATAAAAATATAGACATCGTTATTTGGAGTAGGAAATGTTTCAAAGTGCCAGACGAAGGACTGGGCAGGAAAAGATGATACTAGTTGCGGTCAGATGGATTCGAACCCGCAACCTCTTGCCCTGCAGGCAGGCGCTCTAGCCACTAAGCTACGGCGCCATCTGTAAGACAGCTAAGTTTGAAAAGAGAGCTATATTGATGAAATCCCGTAACTCTATTTTGGGTCGTTCCTTGCATTCCGAGTTTAGTCCTGTCATTTACGTGACTGAATACCGGAGTAAATCTTTGAAAAAGACCGCCAGGCCACTTTTATCAATGACCCCACATATTTACATAAGGCCCGAAACTGATTATGACCTACCTACCTCATGCGAGCCAGTAAAATAGCCAAATCAAATCTGGCGCCTGTTATCTAACTACTCCAAACCGGCTCGGGATAGCCGGAATGACGTTAGAACCCAATAAGGAGCGCCAAAATAGCTGAAAAATTGTATTTGATCTTTTAATCTAATGCCTTTTCAAATAGATAAAGAATAATGATTATATCAATACGCCTTTACATGTCGTTAACTTTATGGCATCGCCAGTTTCGCAATCCAATTTTCCTAGTGTTATGAACTTCCTATCCTGGGGTTCAATTAGTTACATTTGCCGCCGTTTCACTTTGTGGGGGCGCTACGCGCTGCATGAACATTAGCGTCCAGACGCAGGATCGATTCCATCGGCCCGCTACTTTCTACAGTATATTTCAAGCTGTCAAGTGCTACATTTGGCACTTATAAATGTTCCCTTAATTGAGATTCCTATGATGTTGGTATTGTCACTTGCATGCACACTTGCTGCAAATGACTATTACTTTATGCAACTTCCACCCATTCACTTTCTATCTGCCCTTTCACACGTCCCCACTTTTTGATCAGTGCCCTATTCATGCACTTTCCACCTGCACTATGGGCTTCGATCCGTGCGCCCGCCACTCACTTTTTTGGGCGCACGGATCCTTACTACACTGACATTTTCTACTCATCCTGCGGCCTTAAGCGACATGCCGCAACACTTGCATTCCCCCTTCTCTGTAATTGTACTGTCCTAACAGTACCTCTCTCAACGGGGCCCTAATTGGATGAATATGGTCAGGAAGAAGATTATTTGTAAAGAAAAAGTAAGGATGTAGAGGGTGCAAAAAAAGAACCATAATGAAAAAAAGTACTTTGGGAACTATTGTTAATTTGCCCCTTCTCTAACCTCACAATGAGATGGTGCAATAGAACCACTGATTGCGTAATTAGATGCGGGGAATCCTCAAGCGTAGGAAAGGCACAAATCATAAGCAATTATCTCCAATTTGACACACTGACGCACACCAATGAGACGCGTCAGGTTGGGGGAGGAAATATTTGGTGTACGGTTAGCATGATAAGAATAAACTTTATATGGTGATCGATTATTGCGTTTTATGCATTATCAATTCACTGTCATTACTAAAGGGGCGTTGCCAAAGAAAATTTATTACACTCGCTTAAATTGATATTTTTATTTTGTTTTAGCGTCATGATGAAAATGTCAGGGAGTAAGACCTAGTGATAGTCGCCATGTGACTCGAAAAGCTGATCTGCGTCATGCCTGCGTCGCTCAGCAGCCAGGGCTGTACACTCTCCGTGGTAGGAAAACAGACGGCGTAACGTTTCAATGCATGTGTACTACTAACTGGGGTGAAGGGGCCAGGGAAGATGAACTACGTGAGAAAGCATCTGGACGGAAGTATGTTTTTCACTTGATGATGCATAAGTGACACAGCAATACTATGCACCTTTCTTTAAAGAAATCCTTGTTCCTTTATGTTACATGCTCGGGGCTGCTCTCTAGGCCTCAGCATGTAGAATAATACACTCAGATACTTTGTAGTGTGACTTAGCTTTATTGTAGCAGATCAGAGAGAGGGAGCATACGCATGCTCAGTAATACAGTATGATAAGGGAGGCTTTATTATTTAAGTTTAAAGGGAGTGTTCATTATATGATATTGTAACATCCTTCCTCTTTTATGAAAGTAGTCTACCTTATAGAATTTACTGTAGTGCATCAGTAACATGATTAATAAACTTTGCTGGCATTTACCAGTGATATAGTTTATAAGCCTCGAATTCTTATTTCTATGAATAATGATTCTTTAACTCTGATTGGAAATTATAAATGTTCATTTTCCTTAGATATTCAGTTCAGTTAGGTTAGAAATTCTAATAACTTTGTGGTTATCATAAGTTCATGTATAAAGTTCTTGTTAGAGTTCATAAACAGTTCTTGTTTGCTTTTCTGTCTAGTTTCTGGTAGTCATATACAGTAATGTTCTTGGGTGAGCTTGTAGAAACACAGTTTTGTCATTTTTTCTAATCTAACAATTGGAGGAGAGGTTACTAGCACATCACTCCATAAACACAGACTTCGCGTCGTGTTTTCTAACTATATTGGTGATTCATTTCTTTTCTTCTTTTTTTTTTCTCGAAATGAAAAGTTCTTTCTTCATTTTGTGAATCACTTCTTTGTGTTAACAATGAAATCACCAAATCGTGAAGGTGGTTTAGACACACGTTGAGATCTCCGTGGAGCTGGTGCTTCCATTTTCACTTCAGTGTTGCTCACCGCTGATTTCTTTGGTGACTGCAAGACCGAGGTATTTGAAGTAGTATCCTCAGGCTTATTGTTGAGTTTAGTGGGCTCAACATTCATAGGTTGCATTCTGATTTCTCGATCGGTTGTTGATGAGCCTTCATTAGATTTCTTCAAATGCACTCTGTTGCGTCTGTAAGTACCATCATCGGTTTCTACTTCATAGGAGCGTTCGTCAAGGCGATGTTGAATGACTCCTTTGTTCCATTTTTTCTCTCCAAGCTTAAATGGTTTCAATCTTACCACATCACCTTCACAGAGGGGTGGTAGATCCTTTGCTGACCTGTTGTAGTAGGTAGCCTGTTTATCCTGACGGGTTTTCAGTTTGGATCTTTCAGATTTAATATCCACGTGACGAGGTTCCAGTAGACTAGCAGCAGTTGGTAGTAGGGTCCTGGTGCGTCGGTTTAACATGCGTTGAGCAGGACTGCTATTGACTCCTTGTGTAGGTGTATTTCGGTAGTCAAGAATAGCCAGATATTGATCTCTTCCAGAATCCTTGGCTTTTTTCAAAAGTTGTTTTGCTACTTTAACGTCAGATTCTGCCTTGCCGTTGGATTGTGGGTAACCTGGACTGCTGGTCAGGTGTTCAAAATCATAGGTTTTAGCAAAGTTCTCGAATTTTTCTGAAGAGAATTGAGGTCCGTTGTCACTGACCAATTGTTCTGGAATGCCATATCTAGAAAAGTGATTTTTCAGTTTTCTGATCACTGTTGCTGATCTGGTGTCTTCTAGTCGATCAATTTCCCAGAAGTTGCTGTAGTAGTCTACAGTCAGAAGGAAATCTTTGTCATCCATTTGGAACAGGTCAGTTCCAACTTTTTGCCACATCCTGTCTGGGACTTCATGGCTCATCAAGGTTTCTTTGCCTTGACTCGTTTCATATTTTCTGCATGTTTCGCAGGAGGAGATATACTGCCTCATGTCACTTGTCATGTTTGGCCAATAGATGCATTCGCGAGCTCTTCGTAGACATCCTTCTATGCCCAGGTGAGAACTGTGAATTTTCTCTTTCATGATACTTCTCAGCGACTCTGGTATAACGACTCGTTCACCTTTAAAGATAAATCCATCTTGTAGTGAAAGTTCGTCTTTACTGCTGAAGTAAGGTGTCAAAAGTGTGTGAACTTTGACTTTAGATTCTGGCCATCCATGTAGTATGACATCTTTCAGGAGTTGCATGGTTTCATCTTGCTGAGTTGCTTCTCGAATCTGATTAAGCCTTTCCTCCCTGATCGGTAGAAATTTAACCATATTCACTCGCTCAAACTCAGTCTGTCCATTCAACTCGAGTGGTAGATATGCACGAGAAAGCATATCTGAGGTGAACATCTTAGTTCCTTTCTTGTATCTCACTTGTATGTCGTAGTTGTGTGTACGCAGCAGCATTCTCTGTAGCCTCCTTGGAGCTCGACATAGCGGCTTCTGTATTATAGTTTCAAGGGGCTGGTGATCACTGTACACAGTGACTCGACGACCATACGTGTATTGATGAAATTTCTCCAGTGCGTAGACGATTGCCAACATCTCTTTTTCGATTTGTGCATACCGAGTTTCTGTATCGGTAAGTGCTCGGCTGGCATATGCTACTGGCTTTCCATTCTGTGTTAGAACAGCACCCAATCCTCTTTCACTAGCATCACATTCTACATCCAGTTCTTGGCTAGGGTCGTAGTATGCTAGGACTGGTGCTTTCATGACCAATTCTTTAACCTTTTGAAAGGCTGTTTCTTGGGGATCATCCCAATGCCACTCTACATCACTTCGTGTGAGCTGTCGAATTGGTTCCATGACATCGGATAAGTTTGGCAAGAATTTTGCCAAGTAGTTGACAAATCCACTAAATCTTCTGACTCCAGCTACATCTGTAGGCTTTGGAAGATTCTTGATTACCTCTATTTTGGACGGATCGGGTCCTAGGCCATCTTTAGTTGCACGGTGACCTATGAAACATATCTCCGATTTACGAAGTTCTGTTTTCTCTTTATTCAGCTTGATTCCTTTATCTCTGCATCGCTGTAAGAGATTTTGAAGGCTCTGGTCATGGTTTCTGTTGGCATCTTCTAGGGTCTCACCCTTGCCATATACTATTATGTCATCAGCTATGCACAGAACACCATCTAGACCTTCTAAAGCTTGATGAAGACGTTTCTGAAAGATTTCAGACGAAACGCAAATACCAAATGGTAGGCGGCGCCACTTGTATCTTCCAAACGGTGTGTTGAAAGTGGTAAGTAGGCTTGATTCTTCATCTAGCTCTATGTGCCAATATCCTGATGCCAGGTCAAGTTTTGAGAAAACTTTTGCCTGCGCTAGTTCAGGAAGCACTTCTTCGATGATCGGTAGCTGATAATGTTCTCTTTTCAGAGCTTTGTCCAATTGACCTGGGTCGATGCATATTCGGAGATCGCCAGACTTCTTTGTTCTTGTGACAAATTGGCTGACCCAGTCAGTTGGCTCATCCACCTGTTGGATAACCTCCATTTTCTGTAGTCGTTCGAGTTCCTGTTTCAACTTCGGTTTTAAGGAAACTGCAGTGCGACGTAGTGGAGCTATCACAGGTGTTACAGTAGGATCCACCTGCAGATGTGCTTTGCCTGGCAGCCTGCCTAGCCCGCCATCAAACACATCAGCATAACTCTTGAAGATATCATTTTTGTCTTCTCCCATTTGACTTTCAGTCAAAATGTTCACTTGTTTGAAGTGATCAGTGTTCACTGTTATCAACTTCATCTGCTGGGCTGCACTGGCACCAATCAATGGAGTTAGTGATTCTTTCACTACTATGAATTCCACTGAATATTTCTTCTTAGTCTTGCGATTCTTCACTATGAGTCTGCAAGTTCCTTCAGGCTTCAGCTTGTCCCTGTTCCACATTTGTACGACTTTAGACGTCTTCTCGATCTTGTTGGAGCCTACATACTTTTTTGGCAGTATGTTTACAGTTGCTCCGCAATCAACTTGGAATCGGACAGGATTAGCGCCAATCTCCATTTCTGCAAAGATGGATTTCTTGTTTTTAGATGTGATGATCTGTCCCACAGTTTCAACTGTTTGAATGAGTTCTACCTCACTGTCATCAGAGTATTCATCATCATTGGTCACAGCATTGACAGATTTGCGAGAGGTCCCTTTCTTTGTGCATTTCTTTGCAAAGTGGTTCTTCCTCTTGCACTTAAGGCATACTTTGCCCCATGCCGGGCATTTTTCCTTAATTTTCTGGTGTCTGAGACCACAAAATTTGCAGTCAATTTCTCTTGAACCTCCATCAGTTTTCTTTTTCGAGAAGTTGACCTTGTGGATTTCCTCAGCTTGGCCACCCATAGACTTTAGTTGTGACGAAGTAATTTCTGCACTCTTGCATATATCAATGCATCTTTGTAGAGTGAGATTTCGCTCTTGGAGAAGCTTCTTTCTTGTCTGTTGATCCCGGACTCCCAGAACCATTCGATCACGAATTAATTGATCGTGTAGGCAGTCGCAAAAGTTACAAGATTTCGCCATGGTACGTAACACAGTTGTGTAGTTTTCAATGGATTCTGTTGATTCCTGCGATCTCTTGTTGAACAGGTATCTCTCGTAGATTTCATTGGATTCACCAATGATGAAATCATCAAATTTTTTTATGATGATTTTGATGTCATCCCTGTTTTCTGCTTCTGTGTATACAAATGTATTGTACACCTTCAATGCGTCTGGGCCAATAGAGTGTAGGAATAGAGCTATCTTGAAATGTTCAGGTTGTCTGTTTATTCCTGCAACAATTGAATAGTTCTCCCACATTTGTTTCCACGTCTTCCAATTGTCAATTGTGCTAGCACTTGATAGATCTAAAGGCTTGGGAGGAGCAATACCCTGCATTTGCATTGTGATCCCTGGTGGGAGGGTATTCTGATGTTCCCCGGCTGCCTCAGCCGCGACTTCCCCTGCATCAGCCATCTCAAGTGGCTTGGGTACAAAGTCCAGCGTTTTATTGCCCAATGGAATGTCCTTATCACTGGCTTGCTGCTATACACGCTATAGTGCCGCTACGCTAGTGCTGCTTTGACTTCTACGGAAGATGGAATGTTCATGCTACAATTTCTTCTTAATGTTCTAGATTTAACGGTCTCCTTTAACACATTTTGTTCTATATGTGTTAGTGCACCGCTGCCACCATGTTACATGCTCGGGGCTGCTCTCTAGGCCTCAGCATGTAGAATAATACACTCAGATACTTTGTAGTGTGACCTAGCTTTATTGTAGCAGATCAGAGAGAGGGAGCATACGCATGCTCAGTAATACAGTATGATAAGGGAGGCTTTATTATTTAAGTTTAAAGGGAGTGTTCATTATATGATATTGTAACACTTTAAAGGGTATTCATTTTACTTGAAACGAAAATATACTGAATTCCCTTTATGGGTAAAAATTTATAATCGAATATACATCGGATCTCTTTTTTAAATGATTCATTTAACACATATGCAGGGAATTTCTTTCAAAATGACTTTGGCATGAGTTTCATTTAATGAGAATTGAGATTAAAAATAAAATTCCTTTAAAGGGTATTGGATTATATTTGAAGGGAATTCGACAGTATTCTTGTTAAAGTTAAACATTTATCTTGAAAATATCAATTCCCTATTAGTTTATGTTTGTATCAGTGATTGGTGCCGGGGGAGGAAAATGGAAGAATCAAGTGTTTGCTAACATAGCAAAAAAATGCTCATGCATTTGCTAGGCTAATCTGCCTATATAAATCAATTGGGAATTTGGAATTTCGGTTTTCGTCACTTCTGCCAAGATAAGTCGTGACTATCCAGTTGTAAGTGGTGGAAGAAACCAGAGCACCCGGCAAAAACCACCGCCTAACCCCATATCACTGTCAACTTTCTCACTTGCCCTGGCTAGGATTTGAACCCGGGCAGCAGTTAGAGACAGCTGGCAGTAAGCAACAACGCCTTAGACCACACGGCCACCAGGGCAAGCACGCACCCTACATCAATTGAAGGGATCTAAAGATTACAGAGCCCTCCCCCTAACCTGGCAGCCATATAAGTCTGAAGTAAGCTAAAAGAGGAGTACTGCCAGGTCCACTATACATGGTGTAATAGGCAGTGAGTACCCTCTTATCAGGTGAGGCAGCAGAGCAGGCAACATCGGCTCATAACTGGTCATGGTCCAGTGGGCTGTGGAGCTGATTCTACCTGCTCCGTAGTTGTACTGTTATGCCAGAGCAGCAGTGAGCACCTTTTATCAGGCGAGGCAGCAGAGCGGGCAACATCGGCTCATAACTGGTCATGGTCCAGTGGGCTGTGGAGCTGATTCTACCTGCTCCGTAGTTGTACTGTTATGCCAGAGCAGCAGTGAGCACCTTTTATCAGGCGAGGCAGCAGAGCGGGCAACATCGGCTCATAACTGGTCATGGTCCAGTGGGCTGTGGAGCTGATTCTACCTGCTCCGTAGTTGTACTGTTATGCCAGAGCAGCAGGGAGCACCTTTTAATCAGAGGTGTGGCAGCAGAGTAGGCAACATCGGCTCATTACTGGTCATGGTGCAGTGGGCGATGAAGCTGATTCTACCTACTCTGTAGTTGTACTGTTATGCCAAAGCAGCAGGGAGCACCTTTTAATCAGAGGCGCTGCAGCAGAGCAGGCAACATCGGCTCATTACCGTTCATGGTGCAGTTGGCTGTGAAGCTGATGCTGCCTGCTTTGTAGTTGTAATGTTATGCCAAAGCAGCAGGGGGCACCTTTTGTCAGGCGAGGCAGCAGAGCAGGCAACATCGGCTCATTACTGGTCATGGTCCAGTGGGCTGTGGAGCTGATTCTACCTGCTCCGTAGTTGTACTGTTATGCCAGAGCAGCAGTGAGCACCTTTTATCAGGCGAGGCAGCAGAGCGGGCAACATCGGCTCATAACTGGTCATGGTCCAGTGGGCTGTGGAGCTGATTCTACCTGCTCCGTAGTTGTACTGTTATGCCAGAGCAGCAGGGAGCACCTTTTAATCAGAGGTGTGGCAGCAGAGTAGGCAACATCGGCTCATTACTGGTCATGGTGCAGTGGGCGATGAAGCTGATTCTACCTACTCTGTAGTTGTACTGTTATGCCAAAGCAGCAGGGAGCACCTTTTAATCAGAGGCGCTGCAGCAGAGCAGGCAACATCGGCTCATTACCGTTCATGGTGCAGTTGGCTGTGAAGCTGATGCTGCCTGCTTTGTAGTTGTAATGTTATGCCAAAGCAGCAGGGGGCACCTTTTGTCAGGCGAGGCAGCAGAGCAGGCAACATCGGCTCATTACTGGTCATGGTGCAGTGGGCTGTGAAGCTGATCCTACCTGCTCTGTAGTTGTACTGTTATGCCAGAGCAGCAGGGCGCACCTTTTTAATTAGATGTGTGGCAGCAGAGCAGGCACCATCGGCTCATAACTGGTCATGGTCCGGTGGACTGTCCAACTGATCTTGCCTGCTCTGTAGTTGCACTCTAAATTCTAAATGAGAGGCTTGAGACTGGTCGTGGTTACTTATCTTGACCTAATCTGACAGCTGTGTATGGAAGAGGGGGTCGCTATGTTTTTCTTTAATTCCGTGAATTTATATACCACAGATCAGGTTTACTGTTTAACTGAGACAGTTCTCATGATTTAAGAGTACCAATAGTTCCTGGAGTGTTAGAGTGCATTTACACTAGGCATGAAGGCGAGCGGGATGGCAGCGGTTTCTCCATCAGAAAACCGTTCCCGTGCTGCTCCGTCCTCTGGGAGTGTCCAAACCGTGATCTTAGATTCGTTTCTTCATCTAAGCCATGATTAATTCTGTCACAGTCTAAAACCTTTTTCTGACACAGTCTGAAAAGTAATTCTGCCACAGTCTGAAAAGTACATTGTACTTCTGCCATAGTCTAAAAACGAATCCTGCCACAGTGCAGTCTGAAAAGTAATTCTGCCACAGTCTGAAAACTGAAGGAAAACGATAAAAGGAACACGCACTCACGCACCAGCCTGAGCATGATCTTCGCGTGAAAGATACGTACGGCGACCTTCCACATGGCGAACATCACGGTACAGAAAGCTGGTGACTTCTTCTTGAACGCATGTTCGATAGCGGCACTCAAAATTATTGTACAATCTTCCATTTGCATGCCCTCCAAGATTTGCGAAGAGGAATCTCTCTGTTAAAAATGCTATGTATTCTCTGAACAGCCTGAGGGATACGTTACCATAAAGTAACTATGGTTCACCTATCGACGCTGAAGTCACTGGCTGTCGGTGTGGGCGTGGTCTCTCTTGGAGGCGCGCTCTTTTTCAGTCACAGAATACAAGGTGAGCGATAATAGACTTAAATAGATGAAGGCCTGCACTGGATTTAACCAGAGGCAGAATTTACATTCATAGAAAGTAGAAACAAACATATTTACATAAGCCTGCACTATGTCTGAGATTAAACCTGCAAGCTTTTTTGTATTTTAATTTAGCGAGCGCAGAGATATACATAACCTTGATCCACAACCCCATATGCACTGCATGCTAGCACCTACGGCATTGCGCCTCGGGTTACGCGGTGTAGCCTGGGGAAGTATTGGTCACGTGATTTTTTTCAGAAAGAGGCTGGCCGGATGTTGCCTGACTGACTGGCTGGCTGGGGGATATCATCCTATCTAGGTCAGATAAGTTGCCAAGGAGATGGGGTCAGCAGGCAGCCAGGCTGGGGTACACAGGTTATCTATGACTCATAGTGGGAGGCAGCGATATTTGATGATGCATGCCCAGTGCCCACTCCCTGTCTACTACTCTCAGGCGAGCGAAACGCTAAGTTGGCGAAGCCAAGGTCACAGAGCGAACTCTACGGTAACTTTGTGAGAACTTAGATGACCAAACACAAGTGCATTTGAAACCAGCCGGTCAACCTGAACATGCTAGCCTCAACCAGTGTCAACTAATAGCCGCTAATAGGCCAAGTCTTGGTGCTCTGGGCACCCCCAGCTGGTGGTGGAGATAAGGTTTCTCAGTAATTTAATCGCTGCAAGAGCCCTGATTGGTCCTTGTTCCCGCGTGACCTCGCGCTGATGCCTTATCTGGTACTCCTGGCATTAGTCCAGCACTTAACTATAGGGCATATATAGAAATTGGTCTCTCGCTACATATCCATTCTTTTCTTCATCCAAGGTGAGAGAAAGGTGAAAATGGATATATAGTCACGGACATAATATCAGGGAAGCATGGCTTCAAGGGCGAGCGAAGCTAGATGACAGTGGCAGCGCGCCCACAATGCCTGTTCATTCCTGCATGTGAATGTCAGTTCACATTTCATCCAATAGAGGCAGTTTTGTCATATTGAGTCATTGCCGACCAATTAAATCGGTCGTTAGCTACATGTACCAAACCAGAAGTAGGCCTATGGATGTCATCACTGTTTCTAGGTTTCTCATATTCACACTATTGTATGCTAGCCAATATTTTTAACGATACTGCCTGCCATTTAAAATTTAAAAGCTTTTTGAAATAATCTATTATTTGTTTTCAGCTAATTTCCGTAATGAGGAATATTACAAGAAGAGCATGCAGTTGCTGCGGCACTACAGGCCCGCCGTGGAGACTCTCGGGGAGCCAATCAGGAGCGTCAAACTGGACCTGGCGGACACCGACAATAATAGGTCCGACGGACTCACCGCCAAGGTAACGCCAATGGTTTCCTCAATGATATTAGCCCGTATGCTGCTGGTGGCTAATTTAGTCGATACAGAATGATGCAAAAAACCTGAAAAATGATTAAAACCCTGGCACATGGGTACTCATCTGATAGTACTCCCAAAAACTTAGTTTGTTTCCTGTAACCCTACCCTAACAAGTTTTTACTCAAAAAAAATCCCTACCCTAAAGTTTTTTCTGCCCTTCCATCTCCCAATCAACATAAAACATGCATGAAACACACATCTTTGAACAAATAAATAATCAAAAGAATTATTATCTATCCAATCTATCTACTACACCTTGTTTTCGGACCTTTACAGGAAATAAACAAAAAAAATTCTAGGCCTAATGGCGCTCAGTGGTTTCCTTAATGACATTAATTTACACTTTGATCTCTGGTGTCCAACAATTACGGTTGGGAATCGGTTGCAATTTCATAATCATTAATCAGTTACAGCCAACTGATTGATTATCAATGATAATCGGTTCTTCACATTTTTTCAGCAATTGGGTACTAGAGGGCGAGAGCGTAAAACTAAGTGATAGTCTATGACAATTGCTTGCTATTTGCACCCACTCTAACTTCATTTTGAAGTGCCTTTAGAGTTTAGTTTCAAAGCAAGAAAGCTGACAACTTGCTGGTCATTTAGTTATATCTTTTGTCACTAGGTGTCACCTTTTTCGATTGTTATCAATTGCCAGTTTTGTAATCCATATAAAAAGGTAAAAAGAGGCAACCGATTGATTATCGATTATAATCAATGATCGGCCCAACACTGCTAAATGTGATTGCTGCAGTCCTGTTATGATGTGTAACCTTCCTGATTTTATTGCATTCCAGTTGGCCATCCCATTGAAAGGATCCAAAAGTAACGGCAAAGTTTTCTGTTTTGCGAGCCGTGCCAGAGTCGGGGAGGAGTGGACGATAAACCAGCTTGACCTAGAAATCAAAGACACGGGAAAACGGTGGACATTCTACAAGTACAAAGGGGAATCTACCCAAGATCAAGCACTATCATAGACTGTTCCTGGTGAAATCAATCCCTAGATATCAAAAACATGGGAAAACGGCGGCCATTCTACAAGCCAGGTTCTTAGCCAGGATTTAGAATCTGGGATTTAGAATAAATTGGAAATTGTAAAATGTTTGGTCATCCTATTCTTCAAGGGAGACCACAATATATGCAGATTAACCACCATAAACTGTATATAGAATTAGCCGCAATATGGCTTAAATGTGACGAAAAACGAAATTCCAAATCCAAGTTATGTAAATAAGGTATAATATCCATATACAATGCCATGGGAATTATATTGAGGTGAAAGAAATTCAATTATATGTTTGAAATTGAAATTTCAAAAAATTACAAAATAAATTGGTACTATCATGAGGGGTGATTTTTGAGAGTTTGGGTATCCAAATGACACCCAGACGCCCTGCTGGCTAAGACTATGCTACAAGCATAAGGCAGAATCTACCTAGGATAAAGCACTGAATAAGTCTCCAGTAGTTTCTATTGAGTGAAATCAATCACTAGCTTGATCTAGAAATCAAATACACAGAAAAACAGAGAAACATTCTCCAAACACAATCTACCCAATACCAAGCACTGAATATGTCTCTGGAAGTTTCCCTTGAGTGACAGTAAACTCGGAATAAATTACCTGCTGTAACAGACCACAATGTACTCCAATTGCAACGATAAACATGTATTTACTTAGTGAAATGAGGCATAATATCCTTATACAATGGCGTGGGGTTTATATTGGGAATGAAGAAAATTCCAGTATATGTTTGTAAATGACATTTTAAGAAATTGCTCATAAAATTGTTTTTGTGTTCTGAGGGGTGATATTTTAGGGTTTGGGTGGCTAAAACAATGTTTACAGCTCTCAATATCTACTCAAAAGAATACCTGACTGAGACAAGTCAGGTTTATTTGAAGAATGAGAATAGCCCATTGATATCAGGAGTGTACATACTAACAGAAATATATATTTGTTTAATTCTCAAAGAGATGTTTTTTATTGCATCTATTAGTACATATGCGTCATCATATTGAATTTCAAACACAGGTAATCAAAGCATGTATCAGGTTAACATAAATATCTTGATAAGAAAGCAATTTTTGAGAAATATTTCACTGAAGTTCATTTCTTTTTTCTTTTATTTTGAGGGAGGAGGATTGAATAAAACCTTTTTCAAATGTTAATATTGTTTGAGTAATGTTCAAAATTGACTGACCATATACTTTTGAAAATAGCTCCTAAATAAAGTATAATTCTACAAAATGATCTAAGGGAGTTGTTGGTAGTATGCCAATAAATAATTATCCTTCAAATATTTTACCAACACTGCTTTTGCCTACAAGGTTTCATCAATGTTCTCTGGCTGCTTTTGGCTACTGTGAGTATTGATGGATTAATATCAAACGTATTGGCTGGTTCTCATATGGCCAAATTTTCAGGGATCCATTCTTATGACACTTTCATGATTTGATTTGATTAGGTAATCTTTGATTTATCTTTATGCTTACAATTGTATGATTTGAGTTCAAATTTCCTATTCTGGACCAGACTAGCTTGTGTGCAAGATATATCTCAAAAACCGTTCAATAAGATCTTAAAATTTTCAGGTATCCTTTTGTATGACGAGACCTGAATTGAATTGTTTAGATTTTGCTTACCTTTGATTTATTTTTAAAGGGACACTATATCCTGAAATACATGCTAGCGTTTTTCAAAGGAAATTTATTTTTTAAGCCATCAATTTTAAAGACCCAATCCAATTAGGGCCCCCTGGGCAGATAGAGCGTGTATTGCAGTAGCCCATCTCTCTATGGGCAGCCATATTCCACACATCCTGTAGGAGCCAGGATGTAACAGTCCCTTGTGGGCATGACAGGATAAGCTTGTATGCACACAGTGTAAAAACTCTGGGTTTTCACTCTCAGTTTCCTGCTTTTGGCTTAAGTGAATGTAACTGCAAAAGCTTATGATAGCAAAATCATAATGGTGAATTCATGTGTTGCCTTTGGCTGTACGAATAGATCTGGAAGTGGCGTTGTCTTTCACAAGATTACATGCGATAAAGAGACAGCGTGCAACATAACCGCTTGCCCTGTTGCAAGTTGTAAGTGAATTCGGGCAAAAAACAGCAATCGGGCAAGCAGAACAAGACCCTAAGACGATGGTTACTTGATTTATTGGTTCCCGTATCCTTCCCAGACGAATTTCACAGGGTCGGGAGGGAGGTTATTATAATAAAGTGATTTTTTTTCTCTTTTTTTTAACACAGAAATTTAAGTAAGCAAACAGTCGGGTGGGAGTAAGAAAAATAAAGTGATTTTTTGGCTAGTACTAAAATACATACTTAAACCATATTTCTGAATATGAAAAGAATGATTTTTTAATAATATGATGCATTCCAACAACATTGTATTGCATTGCTATTGTAATGTTGTATTGCTCTGGTATTAATATTCTTGTAGTTTTGAAGTTTTATTACCATCCATGGTAAATAAATTGTAGGTTTGGTATACCTACTTACAACTCGGCAGCAGAGCACAAAATAAAGTGGGGATTACATTTATTTTCCTGTCGGGTCTATTCCACTTTGATCGGCGGATCCGGGAACCAATAAATCAAGTTGCCTAACTTTCCCTGCTCGGCAAGTAATGTTTGGGGCAGAGTCCTCGCAATGTAACTCACCATTATTTAACAGGGGCGAGGCAAGTAAACTTTAGGGTCAGCTTGCCTCGCTTAGCAAGTAATGTTTCGGAACCTATGTTGCACCCTGAGAGAGACTGATATTTTGTGGCTTATTTATTGCCCTTAAACTTTTTAAAACTTATTTCTGTTTATTCAATTGCATGTAAATAAGAGGTACAGTAACATCAAGATAAGCCACAAGGGCCAATATATACACACGTGTAATGATAGGCAAGCGCTGTATCAATGACAAGGCATATAGTATAGGGATTAAGATCTGCCACTGAGCATTGGTGCAGATTTATAGACGAGACATAGGTGTTTGTTGCCAAAGCTGAGGCCGCCAAGGCCGAAGCTTTGCAACAAACACCCTCGGCGAGGCTATAAAACTGCACCAATGCTCAGTGGCAGGTCTTAATGGCTACTATAGCGCATTTGAGTGATAAAAAATTATCCTACAACTCTGTGGAAATGACACAAAAATCATGTTTTCTAATGGTTGCTCAGCCTGGACTCAAATGTTCATGCAGCGCGAAGCGCCCCCAAAAGTGAAACGGCAGCAGATGTAACTAATTGAACCTCAGAATAGCAAGTTCATAGCACTAGGAAAATTGGATTGCGAAACTGGCGATGCCACAAAGTTAACAACATGTAAAGGCGTATTGATATAGTTATTATTGTTTATTTATTTGAAAAGGCATTAGATTAAAAGATCAAAAACAATTTTTCAGCTATTTTGGCGCTCCTTATTGGGTTCTAACGACATTCGGGTGATGGCGAGCCGTCTGGCAGTAGTTAGACAACAGGCGCCATATTTGATTTGGTTATTTACCAAAGGTGACGAAGGTAGGTCATAATCAGTTTCGGGCCGTATGTAAATGTGTGGGGTCATTGATAAAAGTGGCTTAGTGGTACATGTACCTAACAAAGATCTACTACGGTTGTCAGTCACGTAAATGACAAGAATGACTCGGAATACTAGGAACGATCCCAAATAGAGTTACGGGATTTCATCAATATGGTTCTCTTTTCACTCCATCTAACACAATAGAAGGAATAGCCTGATTGATAGCCCAGTCGACTCCCGATCCTAGGGTCGCGGGTTCGATTCCATCTCTCGATCGTGCAATTTTTTTTCCACCCGCCCAGTGCTTCGTGTGGTACTTAGAAATATTTCATACTCAAAATAACGGTGGCTTTATTTCTATTATTTTTTTTACTTAACTTTGCTAAAATGAATTGTTGGTCAAAACCGTTGATCCCAGAAAAGACGTCTGCCTGAATTGCCGTTCGCTATAAGGGCCGATGACTTTATGTTGGGCTTAGACTAAAAACAATCTTTTATCTTTGATTTATTATAATAAACATTTCCACAGTTGTGAAGTTAGGAATTTCTTCGAGAAAATATATAGTTTAATGGATGCAAGTAATGCCTAGCCTTCATATAAAAATTGAGATCTGTGAAGTTTAATGGGTGTAAGTATTAATTTATATCTGTTGATGAAGGACACTTGCATGCACACTTGCTGCACATGACTTTACCTTAGATCACCAAACACAAGTGGATTCGAAACCAGCCGGTCAACATGAACATGCAAGCCTCAACTAATGTCAACTAATAGCCGCTAATAGGCCAGAAATTGGTGCGTTGGGCACCCCCAGCTGGTGGTGGAGATAAGGTGTCTCAGTAATGTAATCGATGCGAGAGCCCTGATTGGTCCTTGTTCCCACGTGAGCCCGCGCTGATGGCTTATGTGGTACTCCTGACATGAGTCCAGCACTTAACTATAAGGCATTACTTTATGCAACTCCCACCCATCTACCTTCTATCTGCCCTTTCACACGTCCCCACGTGATCATCAGTGCCCTATCCATGCACCTTCCACCTGTACTTTGGGCTTGGATCCGTGCGCCCGCCACTCACTTTTTGGGCGCACGGATCCTTACTACACTGCCACTTTCTATTCCTCCTGCGGCCTTTAGCGCCTTGCCGCAACACTTGCCTTCCCACTTCTCTGTAATTATACTGTCCTCCCAGTACCTCTTTCAACGGGGCCCTATCTGGATTTGGTCCCGGCTCTGGAGCCTCATTCTGGATTTGGTCCCGGCTCCCTGCTGTGAACCGGGACCACTTTGGAGCCACAGAAACAGCTTCTCACTGTACATAGTGTGTTTTCCAAGCCCAGGTATTTTCATAGCTATGCGCTATAATACCGATCATATATCAAAGTGCACGTCATGCTAAATGAGGTAGGTTTACAATTGTTTTACAGGACTTTACTGTATATATTTTGTGTCTTTGAAATAAACTTGCTCTATACCATTTCTTCTCAAATAGTTCCTTTTCCTGCGGGTATAGTGTATTTTTCTAGATAATGTTTTTCGACTACATGTTTGATATGTATAATATTTTTTTTTCCTCCTTGAAAGTTAACAGGATAATTGCATTAGGAACTGAGCCATTTTCAAGATAGCCTAATATTTTTTTCCCTGTCATTTAGCTTGTATTCTGTGAAATGCATGTTTATTATTCAATCCTACACAGTTTAACTATAACTGGACAATAAAACAACACAAAATCGATGTTATCAGATGATGAGTTGCAAAAAACTCATTTGACTTTTTTATGCCAATTTATCGTTAGTATAAAATCTTCTATGGGTAGTTCTGAATGGGGCATGTAAAGAAACCTCAGTTCCTGATTGCCCAAAAGAGCAGCAGTGGTACACCCACCCCAAGCTGTTCAGGCAGTTGTTCTGTGTACAGATCTGATCTTTCTTTATTAATAGTAATATTTTTCATAGAACGTTTCAAGCTTAGTTAACATAGAGAGCACACAGTACTGTAATTCTGCGTGTTTGACACAAGATTTTACACTGAGTGGTGTGTCTCAAACACAAAGCTAGCAATCTATGATGTTTTACATCGAGTCCCCAGGCCACGCGGAGAATGGAAATCGATGACCCGCCATTACTGCAAACCATATCAGAATTGAGGCTTTGGTATACTGTAGAACACATATATGACGCGTGTCCCAAATATAGCGAATTGGGGAGTTTTCGCATCATAGCGTATCGTTATGTTAGCGACGGTAGCCGCCGCTGACTGCACCAGTATTGTAAGAAAAAAGTACAGCATTTTTCATATACAGCGAAGCAGAACCACACGCTATGTACGCTATATATAAACAGACGCTAACATTGTGTGTTCTACAGTATTATCATTTCAGTTGTGTTTCTAACACAAAAGTTTAGCATGTCTTCTGTTTAAGTGGTTCTTTTTTAAGCACACTGATTACAACACACTGCATGAATGTCCAAGCCCCTATTATCTAGAGAGCAGCATAGTGACTTCAAATTACAATAAACTAAATAGGAGCGTCTGTTCGCATAACAGACGCTCCTAATGTCTTGGCAGGTGCTCGATTAGTCAGGCCTAAGCATACATCGGAATTTTAAAATGGCGGAAAATGCCGCTTCAGAACTTCTTTCTAAGATTATAAAACATTCCAACTATTGTCACCTGCCGACTTAGGGCAAATACTCTAGTCAAAGATGTACTTAATTCATTGGTATAAGTCTGGCCGTGACACTCGCCTTATCACGCGAGAAATCCACTACGGTGAATTCACCGTAGTGGATGCCAGGTTTTTACAATGCAGTGGTACCGTGTCTCTGAAGGCCATATAGACGTCAGTATCAAGAACAGCTGGCCTGGATAGAGACACAAACCGGGTCTACATTTGCCTCTGTACCTGGTCATAGTAGTGGGAAGTTGGCCAAAGATTCACCTCTCCAGTTTCAGCATTTTTGCACAGAAATGAGAAGTTCTTGCCTGGCTTAATGGTATCGTTTCTACCGAACCATATAATCAACCCTTTTCAATAGATGAGCTCAGGACTGCATGTGCTTGGCAAAGCCCATGACACAGCTCCTGGTCCAGATCAAATACATTATCAGATCTTGAAGCATCTTCCTGAAGCTTCTCTCCAGTGCCTTTTAAAGGATTTTAATAATATTTGGGAAACTGGAGAGTTTCCCCCTTCCTGGAGAGAAGCCACCATCATACCCATTGCCAAGCCACGAAAAGACTCCAAAGATCCAAATAATTACCGCCCAATAGCTTTGACCAGTTGTGTATGTAAAACCATGGAACAAATGATCAATGATCGTCTTGTTTGGTATCTTGAATCTTCTTCACTCATTGCGGAAGCCCAAAGTGGCTTCCGGAAAACACGAGCACAACGAATCATCTTGTGCGACTTGAGACTTTTGTAAGAGAGGGATTTTTAAATAGGGAACATTTGGTATCTATATTTTTTGACCTTGAAAAGGCATATGACACCACTTGGAAATATGGAATTATAAAAAATTGACATGATATGGACCTCAGGGGACGTTTACCCCTTTTTATTCAAAACTTTTTATCTGAGAGGAAATTTCGAGTCAGAGTGGGGACATCCCTCTCTGACTTTTATGATCAAGAAATGGGAGTTCCCAGAGGGGAGCATTTTATGTCACCCTTTTTATTGTCAAAATCAACAGCACCACCAGATGTATTAGAAATGGTGTTGACAAGTCTCTGTTTGTTGAAGGCTTTGGTGTATCATATCGATCAAAACATATGCACGCTATAGAACGGCTGCTCCGACTTCAACTAAATAGAATAGAAGATTGGGCTGATAATAATGGTTTTAAATTCTCCCAATCAAAGACTGTCTGTGTCCATTTTTGTCGAAGGACGGTTCTTTATCCAGATTCCTACGTAGTACTTTATGATAACCCCATTCCTGTAAAAAAGGAAACAAAGTTTTTTGGCATTTTACTCTATTCAACATTTGTCCCTCATAGTAAGGGCCTTAAGAAAAAACGTGTCAAGGCTTTGGATTTGTTGAGCGTAGATTCCAACACCGACTGGGGTGGGGATCGTACGGTTCTTTTACGACTGTATAGAGCCCTTGCTCGTTCAAAGCTAGACTATGGATGTTTTATTTCCGGAGCAGCATGTAAATCTTTTATCTCTTAGCTGGATCCTATTCAAAACCAGGGGTTGAGGCTTTCTCTTGGAGCCTTTAGAACCTCTCCTGCACATAGTCTTTGTGTTGAGGCGAATGAGCTCCCTCTCCGCCTCAGAAGAGAAAAGCTTGCTCTCCAATTTGCAACTAAAATAGCTGCCAACCCAAATAACCCTGTTTACGAAACTATTTTTAACCTTCGATATGTGGACCTTTTTGGTAGAAAACCAAGAGTCATTCCAACTTTTGGTATTCGTATTAAGGAGTCATTGGAAGTATTGGATTTTGATCCTGACATCATATTTTTTTAATGAAACTCCTCCATGGTCATATCCAACTGCTATGGTCAACCTTACTCTTTCATATGCCAAGAAGGATCAAACGGATCCTTTGAAATATATAAGTTTACATAATGAGGTGAAGGATGTCTTTCGAGACTATGATTTCATCTACACTGACTGCTCTGTTTTAGATGATAAAGCTGCAGCGGCGGCAATCATTGATAATCATTCTTCCATTGAACGTCTTCCAGATAAGTCCTCTATATTTTCTGCCGAGTTGCATGCTCTCTATCTAGCTCTTGATAGGGTGGAGACGGCAGATGATTATGAAAGGAATTTTATCATTTTCTCAGATTCAAAGTCTGCTCTTCAGGCCATTTCGGGCCTAGACTGGACACAACCTCTCAATTGGCAGGTACAGAAAAGAATATTATTTTACAGGATTCCCAGTCATGTTGGCATTAGGGGTAATGAAAAGGCAGATGCTGCTGCCAAGGCTGGTCTTTCAAGTAGAGTCACAGATGTTCCCATTCCTTATGGTGATTTTAAAAAACACATCAATTTCCTTGTAAAACGCAAATGGCAGTCTCAGTGGGATGAGGCTGTAAACAACAAACTACATGCAATTCATCCACAGCTGGGTCTTTGGCCTGGAGGTTCTCGAATCATTAGGCGTGAGGAGAGTGTTTTAACAAGAATCCGAATTGGTCACACTCATTTGACTCACTGCTTCCTCTTAAAAGGGGAAGATCCTCCACAATGTACAGCGTGTGATTGTCAATTGACTGTCAAGCATATTTTATTTGAGTGTGTTGATTTTATTGAATCTAGAAATAGACATTTTAGTGTAAATAGCTTTAGGGAACTCTTTGAAAAGGTTCCCCCAGACAGCATTTTATCTTATTTACATGAGATTGGTCTGTTTTACCGCTTGTAAAACTTTTTAAGAATTTATAGTTTCTTTTGAAACAACCTGTTATACGGAAATTATTTTTTGAAGTTGATCATTATTTTGTGATTACTTTTATTCATCCATTGCTTTGTTATTGTTTTCAACAATAACAAAGGACCATTGTTTTATACAAATTTTATGGCACTAAATGGCCTTTGTGTGCCGATGTGCCTTTAAGCAATCATTCATTCATTCATTTGGAAGTATTGGATTTTGATCCTGACATCATATTTTTTTAATGAAACTCCTCCATGGTCATATCCAACTGCTATGGTCAACCTTACTCTTTCATATGCCAAGAAGGATCAAACGGATCCTTTGAAATATATAAGTTTACATAATGAGGTGAAGGATGTCTTTCGAGACTATGATTTCATCTACACTGACTGCTCTGTTTTAGATGATAAAGCTGCAGCGGCGGCAATCATTGATAATCATTCTTCCATTGAACGTCTTCCAGATAAGTCCTCTATATTTTCTGCCGAGTTGCATGCTCTCTATCTAGCTCTTGATAGGGTGGAGACGGCAGATGATGATGAAAGGAATTTTATCATTTTCTCAGATTCAAAGTCTGCTCTTCAGGCCATTTCGGGCCTAGACTGGACACAACCTCTCAATTGGCAGGTACAGAAAAGAATATTATTTTACAGGATTCCCAGTCATGTTGGCATCATAGGTAATGAAAAGGCAGACACTGCTGCCAAAGCTGGTCTTTCGAAAAGAGTCACAAATGTTCCAATTCCTTATGGTGATTTTAAAAAACACATCAATGCCATTTTAAAACGCAAATGGCTGTCTCAATGGGATGAGGTAGCAAACAAAAAACTTTATGAGATTCATCCACAGTTGGGTCTTTAGCCTGGAGGTTCTAGAATCATTAGACGTGAGGAGAGTGTTTTGGGAAGAGTTCGAATTGGTCATACTCATTTGACTCACTGCTTCCTTTTGAAAGGGGAAGATCCTCCCCAATGTATAGCGTGTGACTGTCAATTGACTGTCAAACATATCTTAATTGACTGTGTTGATTTCATAGAATCCAGAAATAGACATTTTAATGTAAATAGCTTTAAGGAACTCTTTGAAAAGGTTCCTCCAGACAGCATTTTATCTTATTTACATGAGATTGGTCTGTTTTACAGATTGTAAATCCTTTTAAGAATTTATAGTTTGTTTTGAAACATCTTTGTATGCTCTACTTATAATCTAAAACTGTTCATTGTTTTGTGAATATTTTCTACTTATTTATTGCTTTGTTATTGTTGAAAACAATAACAAAGGACCATTGTTTTACACAAATTCTATGGCACTAAATAGCCTTTGTGTGCCATTGTGCCTTTAAGCAATCATTCATTCATTTATTCTACCTTAATACTGGCATTTTACCTCAACAACATGATTAACACCAATGATGCCCTCTTAAGAGATACAAATAATCCAACTTTACCCAGTCATTCCATTCCAAGTTTTTCAAAGTTCTTGATAGCTATCCTGTCATATTGCTTCCCATGCATTGTAGCATTATTTGTCAGCTTTAAGGGGTTTGAATAAACTTTACAGAACTTGTGTCTATCCTGTCTTTCTGTCATTTTTGATGTTGATCCAAAATTAGAGGCAGTTAACCTCCATTACCCTGGTATCTGCCATTCATGAACATGGTGCTGATTTATTTTTTCAAATTTAATTTTCTGAACATCATTTTCTTCAACATGATTGCTGTTATCCACACAATCTTCAAAGCCAACAGTTATGTCAGCATTTTTCACAACTCGAAAGTTAATGATCATATTTCTAATAAAGTCATTGTAGTAAATCAGGAGGCTGTATTTTGTAGGCCTGGGATCAGAGTCTTTGTGCTTACGTTTGGATCTCATCTCACCAGCCTTGATAGATAACCCCCACCACATCTACTTATAGGCTAGTGGAATGTTTGCAGCCTCTTTGTGCAGGATTTATTAGTTAATAAAATATCCTCAGATTTGAAGGTCTTGATCATCAGGCAAAGTGCAGCAACATGTTTACAAGTACAATGGGGGCCTCCTCCAGCAGGACATTCACAATGTGAATTTAAAATTCTCCCCTGTCATTTAGTTTCAGCTTGAGTCTATATGGGACTTTCTTTCTAGTGGCAGCCCTTACTATACCAGAGAAAAACACTGAAGTGTCCACTACTTTGAAACTGCATATATCAATCCTTCTGCCAACCAAATGATCTTGTCCAATAAAGATAGATCTTGTGTTCGACAAAGGCAATTTATCAGCTACTTGTTGAAACTCAAAGTATGTCTTGATATGTTCTTTAGTAATTTCTGGCATTTCCTTCTGGTTGCCTTTTGTAAGTTGTCGGAATCCATCAGAATCAGGCCAACTTGGTAGATTTGGAACTGGGAGTATAAGTGCAGGTTGTGTAAAATTGAAATTTCTTTCATAATACTTCATAATAATTCTGTAAAAGGGGAGGAAAATACTTACAAAGCCCATGTGGTAATTTGTATGAATATGTTTGTGATCACCCACAGATCTACCTATCTCTGTCATGATACCAGTGGTAGATACTGTTCCAATGTCATGTATGGCTTTAGATTTGAAAAGTATCAATGTACCAACTACAATGATCAAAATATCCATGAGGAAGGCTGAGTTTTGAACAAGTTTAAACGTATAACAAAAATATTTGCCAAAGTTTAAAAATATGAAAACCTCAATAAAATCCCATTCAATAGTATTGAAAGCTTTTGCAAAATCTAGAATGATCATTTATCTTGTTTTCTTATTAATTACAATGTTTTATTGTATCATAAACTCATTAATAAAATCCCATTCAATAGTATCGAAAGCTTTGGCAAAATCTAGAATGATCTTTATTTCTGTTTTCTTATTGATTTTGCAATATTCTTGTATTATAAACTATTTTAATGTTCTCGTCTATCTATCTACCTGCATAAATTCTATTTGGTCATCATTAATCAAAGAAGGTAACTGATTTTTTAAACCGTTTGCAGTCATATCAGAGATAATTTTAAAGTAGAGTTCAAATGAATCAAAGGGCTCCAGTGTTTTAAATTGCACTTAGATTTGCTAAGCTACATCATACCTGTGTTTGCTGTGACCATAGGTGGCCACATTGAAAATCATATTTCTATCCGGATTTTATCAAGACTTTATTTCAGGGTAAATTTATCTCCTCAGGCCTGTAGACAAAATGATGGCCTTGCTGCAGCTTCTTTTAAGGTCAACCCTTGTGAAGTAAATTCTTTATTTCGATTGGAACAACATAATGGTCATTGTTTCATGTACAATACCATCCAGGGAACAAGCAATCCGCGGCTGATTTGATGGCCTTCTTTAACTTCACATTTAGTGCACCCAGCTTGTTTGGGTAATTCCATGTACCTCCCTGAGTCCCTTGCCTCTTCTCAAACGCATAACTGGTGTAGCTATTTTCTTTGAAAGAGCTGTAAAGGAGCAGTTTCGCAAGGGGTTACACTGTGCTCCTTTGTTTAGCGATCTTGCCAGCATTAGATGCGGCTATACTTTTTTTCTCTCAGTCTCTTACTGCAAACCGAAACTCCTCTTGTGCCTCCTATTCAATCAAGGCAGCTTTTGCAGGACTTATTTGTACTTCCCCTGCATAGAATTTCACCATGTTGTTATAGCATTTTTAATTAAAGTTCCAACCTTACCAGATAGCTTTGTGACAAAATTCTCAAGAGTTAAATATTTCTGAATCTAAACAGCTTGCCTGCAATCCTCTGGACAGAAATGAATAATCTGTGATTTCTTTCCAATACCTCGCCTGTTCTTCCAGCATATCATCACTCATTTCATCATCTTCAAAGGCCTTCAGAAGAATCCTATTGTCTAGTTCTTGTTGATTTTTAAAAAAAATCAGATTAGTCTGGTGAATGACATTGTGAATATCCTGTTTGAGTTTTTTCTTTACTGCACATCCTTATTTTAAATAGGTACCCATTAAGCAAAGTGGATTGATCCTGCAATGTTTTGTAAGGACACTCTAGATTCATAGAAGATTCTTGCTGTTCGTGAAGTCTTATAAAAACTTAGCTGTCCCTATCAGCCATAATAAATTTGTGTAGTAAAGGCCATCCATTTTCTCCACAAGTTGAATCCCTCTGTTATGATGTCCAGTTCAATTGCTAGTAAAAATGATTGCCTGTTGCAATAACAATCATGGTACCTTGGAGAGACTTTTGATGCAGTATAGATTTCACAGTACCTGTTTCAAACACTGATATGTAGAACTTTCTTTGTGTGCTTTCCTTTCATAACTGCTACGCCACCCAGTGCTTTAAATGAATGTTTGTGTGACCTCTCACTCTAACCTCCATCGACAATGACTGTTGGAATTCCTTCACAGTATTCCCAACTAATTGTATATGAGCAATAAATAACAAAAACACATTTTTTAAGAATATTGTTAAGGCACGGTGACTACCCCACTGCCGCATTTATTGTCAACCATACGCATCCAAACCATATCCAACAATAACATTATCATCACAAATACATATTCCTACTCCATATACCACATAAACCGATCATAAAATGGTTAACTAGAAATATATACACTCCATGACATATATCATAATTCAAAGCAATGCAGCGAGCCACCCAACCTTACAGCTTATATTAAACTGGGGGAGGTGCACCGAACCTATTACTGAACATCCAAATACTCTGGCCTTTTATTGATAATGCCAATATATATATACAAATACAGTAACCATCTACCCCAAAATTAAACATACCCTGCTATGCAAAACAGGAGATGAGTACCATGGGGCCTTCACTGTTCGAGAGACAGAACAATAGCATACACCCCTTTAAATAGCCACTAGAAAGTAGTCCATATCGCACTACTACCTCACACCTGATTGCCACTTACGCAATCGTAGAGAAATCCGTTTCCGGCTAAATACCTTAGTATAATGCCGAAAACTTCAAGTCTCCTCTCTTTGTGGCAGCTTCACTCTCTTTTCAACTCCAGCCTCCAGCAGAGAATAATGTAACACATTTTTCCACCATATACCAATTTGTTTGATTCCACAAAATGTTGAGGCAACCATGGAGGGAATGTCCATTGTGCCCATTTGCTCAGTTAGTGGCGCCAGATTCCATCTCTGCCCACACAGCTTTTACATTTACAACATAGTGTTCTCCCCCTCATCTTCTTGAATGTAGGAATTAGAATAAAAAACTCGACATCCAGCACAGCCAAAAGAATACATGCCAATCCATCCTTGCAATTTTCTCCGAGTAGTTCAAAAACATCTTTGTTTTGTGCAGCTAAAGGCTGAAAGGCTCCTGACTGTGCCAAGTGCTTTGTAAGGGTGGCAATGTGCTGCAGACTTACATAGGACTTATAGCGGCCATCATTACCTAGCTGTCGGTAGGCTGCCCATCCATCTGACCATATGGTGGTTCCGTGCTGAACAGTTTAGTGTATGATGGGCAGGAGTGTAGCTGCATCGCCATGTGGAGGTGGATGTTGTCCATGACCAGTCAATGGCCATGTTGATCCTCCCACATAAACTGGTCCAAGCAGCTCGGCAGCATCTCTCTGGTGGTTCCTCGCATCGGTTTTAGGCGACTCTTCCACTTGCCCCGGTAGGACTCAATGGCTTAAGTATGGACTCCAGCGGCAGTGTCAACAAAGTACTCCTAGTGGTTCACCCTCTGGAAATTTTAGTGGCCGTTATTAGCTAGCTGTCGGTAGGCTGCCTATCCATCCGACCATATGGTGGTTCCGGTATGAACATTTTGGTGTATGATGGGCTGGAGTGTAGCTGCGTCGCGCTGATCAACCACCTCGATGTGGCCAATGGCAGGAGACCTGCTTGTATCGGCAATGCCGAATACCCACAGTTCTCTGTTGCAGCCACATTGGTGCTTCGGTCGAGTCTTGAAACAAGACTTGTCAATCTGGCATATAACTCCTGGGCCACCAAGCAATTCCTGATTTTGCTGGAGCTTCCAGGAGCATATATCCTTGCAGTACTGATATATCTGCAGTACTGACTTCTTGGATATGCTAGTCCTCCTTGATGCAGAGCTGACAGCAGTGTGCTCTGACCATACACATACAAGCCAGAGCACTTTCTGCAATGGTATCCTCATACGAGAGAACCATGAATTCACTCAAACACTTAGAGTGCGGAAATTGCATTGGCGATATGGACAGCGCCACATCCACCTGTCGCTAGTCTGCTGTGCAGGTCTGGCAACCATCACCATAGGATGATTGCAGCCAGTGCATTGCATCTCAGGAACATCTTTGTATTGTGCAGCTAATAGCTGAAAGGCTCCACACTGTGCCGAATGCTTTGTAAGGGTGGCAATGTGCTGCAGACTTACGTAGGACTTGGTGGTGGTAATAGGACGTTTCACTCGTTTATTATTTCAGTTTCAGGGAACATATAAGACAGCAAAGTGCGAAAATTATATTGGTTTGATAATCAGAAATAATAAGATTATCCACATGCAAATGAAATATTCTTCTAAGGATTGCCAATATATCCAGAAAACATGATTTGTAACCAACAGAAATAAAAAGAGAGACTATTAGTAAAAGTTTTGTATTCAAATGGACACACTCTGTGTAAAAGCACAGTCATTAGGGCAGCCATCTTGAAAAAACTAAAACTACAATTACAAATGTCTAGAACTAAAGAAGAAAAAACCTGATATTAAGCTCAAATTCATGTAAACACAAATAATCAGCTTAAATTATGAAGCTATTTCTTCCCTACCCTCTTTTCATTTACAAAAAACTAGTAAAAGGGAAAGACAAGTCAATATTTTACTAGCAAATGGCCTGGTAGACAAAAACTTATATGAGAACACAAGTTTTCCTCTCCAGCAACAAAAGGTTGAAAGCAAGCAGAACTAACTGCTCGCAGCGCCACTGAAGTATAGTAACAGTGGTGTGGTCAAACCAGTTACAAACATCACTATAAAACTAGCTATAAAACCCAAGTTCAGCATGAACAAGATAATATATGTAAAACCTGCAAGGGATTTACCCGTTGCCCTGTCGTTGCACGGAGCACGAACCCAGCGGGCACTGTACGTACAATGTACATACTAAGTACAGTTGGTACTATGTACGTATATTTCCGCTGGGAAATATCACGGTGTGATCTTATCAGAGTCGGTCTTCAATCTGGTTCCAAATTCCCGCACTTCACGGGAACCGGAAGAGTGCCACGGAACTATTTTTGCAGAGGAAATAGCAGCGTCGTATTCATATGCAAACTTGCACCCTTGTCTTCAAATCTTTATCACAGATCCCTGTATCTTCTAAGATGAACTGTCAGGTATTTATGATTGGGGACCAGCAAAGTCGTCATCAGGCAGGAATTGAATTTTTACATTTAAAGTTTCTCTTACATTTGTACATCCAGCCTGTCATCTGCTAAACATCATTGCCCTACCAACACAACTTATTTCGGTAATTTAGCACATGAGAAGTGATTTTCAATAAAAAATATGCTGCCATACAGCTGAATGGTGCGGTGCTACCAGAGCTCTATAACTGTTCATTTAAACAAAAGACAAAATGTACCAGTTGGTGACAAGATTCTGTAAAAGAATGCATGCATCTACACATCTACCAACAGGAACGAGTTGGATGACATCATAGCAGTATTATCATTCTCCCTCCCCCATAGCCTCTGGAGAGTGTCAAGAGCCACATGACAGGCCATAGTTTGGGGTGAGTTTGAAGGGTTGGCATCATTGGAAGTGATACCATAGGTAACATGTGCTCTATGGTCATAGTCATTATAGAGGTGGTGGTGAGAGGTGGCCCAGTGATTTAGACAACTAGTTTGCAACAACCTTCTCCACATGAAGGTTTCCTACTTTTAGCCTTGCCTCCAGGAGATCCAAGGACTGTGTTACAGCACGAACCCAGCTGTAGGGGTGATAAAAGGCGGAAGTCTCGACTGGATGATGGATTCAATTTATTCTCCATTTAATTCCGTAAAAACTCTATGCCATCTCACTCTGCCCATTAATAGATACATCTGGAGCAAGACACCTGCTATTCCTTTGGATCCTCAGTGACAAGTGACCAGGGTGTGGCACCTGTCACACCACACTGACCCCAAAATATCTCCAATACAGGAGAGCATCTATAAATAGTCAACTAGTTACAGTATCCTAGATGGCAGCACCAATGTTCAAAAATAAACAATAAATGAACAAACATTCATTACAGACTGGGCCGCCATAGGGCAAGTGGGAAGTCTACTAAACAATAGATATGCATGTGCGAATCAGTTATAGGTGGAGAGAGCTCCTCTGGGGAAAAAGGGTCCAGGGTCAATGAGTTATTGCGGTACAGCTGCTGCTCATTAATAGTGTAAAACAGGGACATGAGGTCTTCCTTGCCTAAGCACCGCCTCAAGAAATGAAGGGCCCCTATAACCAAGTGACCCCATTGTATCTGTCTTTGTAGGGTCTCATCATAACCACCGGATTGGGCTCTGTGATCCTGCATTGATCATTCCCTAGGGACATGGCTGTAGTGACGGTGGACCCAGTGCAGATGCCCTAAGTTGGCCCACCGCACCACACAAGCATTACACAGTATTACACAATGCCACTTGAAGTGGCAGCCACTCACCTAGTTGTAGGCGTCCACAGGCTTCCAAAGTAACTCTGTACTGTCCGTGGTGATAAGAAGGCCGGCCCTCGTGTTAGGCTGTTATTTATAGCCTCAGGGCCAGCAGGAAGTCGCAGAGGCTTGTGGGAATTGTTATTGGTAGTGCTGCTACTCCCCACCAGATGGGGACACCTCACAGCACTACCATGCAAAATCACTACATCCCTCCGGGTTATATTTTTGGGGATGGTAGTGGGGTGGTGGAGGAAATGGGCCAAGGTTATTTAGATTTGGGAATCGAGGGGGGCCAGAAATCGATTCACTGGGTTGAAACGGGGGATCATCCTGGATGTCGCAAGTCGGGCGTCCAGTACTAGCTGGTTCCTGCGTCTTGCACCATGCTGGGAGGGGGGAATAGAACCAGGCTTCCGCTACGGCTGACCCAAGGGTCCAGTTCAAGCTGTTCCCAGAGTCAGTTCTTGGCGGAACCCCCTGGGCGGACGGAGTATAGAGTTCTGCTGCTTGCTGGTTCCGGACTCCAGTACGAGCTGGTTCCCAGACCCAGTTCCTGGCAGAACTCTCAGGGCGGGCCGTTTGTGGAAAGTTCTGCTGCCCGCTGGTTCCAGGTTCCAGTGCAAGCTGGCTCCTGGACCCAGTTCCTGGCAGAACTTTCGGGGCTCACAAACGGTAGAGTCGTCGAGCATTGGCATTGCACTGCTCAACTAACTCCCGGGGGGACACCTGCCGTAAGGTGGCAACCTCTTTCATGAGGTACAGCAGTTGCCAGGGGGAGTTGGTCTGTTGGTTCGGAGCATCCTGGTGGATCAGGTGGGGGGAGTCCGTTTCCAAGAGAGAAGGCGATGGGGTGGGATCCTTTTTGTAACGTCCCTTTGGGTAGGTTTGTGAAGGGACTTGGCCGTGATCCCGAACATGCAGTTGGGGAGGTGATGGGCCCACTCATCCAATTGGGGGATTGTTCCAATAAAGCAGTGCCTGTGGATGGGGTGGTCAAGCATCTTTTTTCGAAAAACAACTGCATGATCTGATAGGCCGCATCGTATTCGCCCTCTCGCCTTTCCCGGCTGTGGTTGACCAAGGGTTGCTGTCGGGCCTTGGCAAGGTCGAAGATGCGGCCCAGTAGGCGTTTTTGAAGGGCAATGTCTCGACTGCTATCATTATGATAAAAATCCAACCCAACCTCGCCAATGGCAACACATCTAGGATTTGAGACACGCCCAGCTAACTCATGGTAGCAAGCGTCCGACATGTTCTCAGAGGCAACCTTGGGGTGGATACCATAGGTGGGGTACACCCTACGGTCATGGTCATTGGCCAAGTGGTGGTCTGAACTTGGCCAATGGATGGGGAAGCAGTAGTTGGCCACTACTTTCTCCACATGTAGGTTCTCTCTTTTGATGAACAGCTCCATCAGGTTAAGCGATTCCGTGTCGCGGGAACATATACGATGATCTCGGAACATGAGATCAAGGTGCATGTGGGAATCTATGACCGGAGGGAGTTGTTCGGGTGCATCGGCCTCCACCTTGGTGGTATCCATGGAATTGGGATCCACGGAATTGGGATCCACGGGGTGGCCGTCTACACTGGTGGGGGCCTGTGAGGTGCGAAACTCCTCACGTTGGGTGGGCGTCAGGGACTTGGGAAGGGGCCGCTGGGGGGGGGGGGGGGGGGGGGGGGGGGTAGGTTTCTTGTTATTACCCATGATTGATTAGTGGGGTTTTAAACTAACGAGTGGTGGTGCTGGATAGGTGATTTCTTTTCTAAATTTACTCACCAGCGGGCGTGATAGATATTTGGTGTTTTCTGTAATGATAAATAGTGAAAAGTTGACGAATTTGAGCTAGGGAAAGATTCCTTTCAGTGGGGGATGTTACCTAGAGTGCTCTGTATTGGCGACGGGAGGGAATGTATATGGCTTAATTCCACGAAGAATTGTTTACATACTTCTTGGGGGGTGGCGTTGGCATCCAGCATCATGACGGAGTTGATGTGAGGGGATGGGACCTCAGGCCTGTTTAACCAGGACTCATGCAGGGCATGTAAGGCTTGGAGGTAGTCCAGGGAGATGGCCGACTCGCCATCCCTACTCCTGGCGTCCACCCGCAGGGCACATACATCTGGGTTGGCCCTGAGGTAAATGGCCAGGTCTACCTTGATGGACCACCGGTCCACCAAGTCCTTGCAGGAATCACAAAAGACTCCATTTTCAAAGTCAGTGAGCGCTCCTTGCTGATGCAATAGCATAGCGAAGCAACTAGGGCCACTAAGCAAGGACCGCTCCATTATCTTGATAGGCTCCTTCTGAGGTGGATGTTTAGCATGTCCAGCAACACCTTGGACTGAAACAGGTATGCCCAGCGGGGGGTGTTATGGTACATGAGCGACAGGAGGTCGGTACCATGAGTGTCTTGCCAGGAGGACACTGGTTCGGGTATGATTGTGAAATCCGGGAGGGCTTGGAGGGAGTTTAGTAGGGTGGATTTACCACATCCAATGTTGCCCTCGATTGTTATTAGGAAGGGGGCTGTTACGTGATGCATAATAATTTTATATATTTTACCTTATGCGTGGAGTGACCACTGCAAAAGAAGGGATAACCATAAATACATGATTGCTACGACATGGAGGCATGGTGGAAGTGGATATAGAGTTGATATGGGGGGGGGGGGGGGGTGGCATAAATAACACGGGACCGTACAACATGCAATATGGCAGGGGTGAGGCAGTGAAAACATTCCGAAGTGTATGTTCGGTGTGCAAGATGAAAGGATTCTGCAAGGAAAGTAAACGGTATTGCATTAGTGAGGGGGGTGAATTGGAGATTCAGGCGTAGGTGGGGGGGTTACCAGGCATTCATGTCATAAATATACATTATTACCAAGGGGGCCTGGGTACAAGAATTATAACTAAAGTTAATAAGTAGGGTACCAGGTCACAAATAGCGCATACATATATAATTGGACTACATAATTCTGGCAGCAAGTCACGAATAAGGACAAATCAAGCATATTGATAGGGAAGTAACAATAAAATTACACATGGATAAAGTCGGGGGGCACAATCAGAGGGGGAATATACAATATTGCGAACATGACCAGTCTCCTTCCCTACGTGGGGGTAGGAAGGTGACTATGTCATCAATGATAGCAATGAGGGGTTGACCAGTCTCCTTCCCTATGCTAAGATAGGTAGGTGACCCTGTCATAAGTAATAAATAAGGGGTTGACCAGTCTCCTTCCCTAAGCCAGGATAGGTAGGTGACTCTGTCATAATTAATAAATAAGGGGTGGACCAGTCTCCTTCCCTATGCTAAGATAGGTAGGTGACTCTGTCATAATTAATAAATAAGGGGTTGACCAGTCTCCTTCCCTATGCTAAGATAGGTAGGTGACTCTGTCATAATTAATAAATAAGGGGTTGACCAGTCTCCTTCCCTATGCTAAGATAGGTAGGTGACTCTGTCATAATTAATAAATAAGGGGTTGACCAGTCTCCTTCCCTATGCTAGGATAGGTAGGTGACTCTGTCATAATTAATAAATAAGGGGTTGACCAGTCTCCTTCCCTATGCTAGGATAGGTAGGTGACTCTGTCATAATTAATAACAATATAAATTACAAAAATTGGATGGGCACAATGTGAGTCTCCTTACTCAGTACAAGCTGAGCCGGTGACAACACACTAATTCAAAGTTTGTTTACATACATTTCCAGTCTCCTTTCCGAATGCTAATTAGGCAGGTGACAAGGAATTTTTATAAGGGTCTCACATACCAGTGAGTGCCTACCCCTGGTTGGGCACTATCACACTAAGGGCACTATGAATCACCAGTGTGAAGATACAACAACCAGGCAGTCAGTCACAGGCAGGAATACAGTAGTCTGTTTATCTAGTGAATGCCCATTGAGCGGTAATAGGGGGCTAGATAATAAGGGACTCACCCACCAGTAAGCGCATGCCCATGGTTGGCCACTATCACACTAAGGGCACTATGAATCCCGAGTGTGAGGGTAAAACAACCAGGCAATAACTCACAGGTAGGAGAGAGGCAGATTAAGCAGTGATAGTTTCCAGTCTCCTTTCCTAATACTAGTTAGGTAAGTGACAAGGAATTTTTATGAGGAAATCCAATACCGGTAAGAACATGCCTTTTGTAGGGAACTATCACACTGAGGGCACTATGAATCCCAAGTGCGAAGATACCACAACCAGACAATTACTCACTGGCAGGAAAGGGCAGGGCAAGCTCAAAGGGAAATATGGCAGTACAGACCACACCAAGCAGTTTTCCTCTCCTTCATAGAAGGATGGATACAAGCAGGGTGAGTCTCGCATAACAGGGTTTGTATACAAAATAACCAAGCAATAGGAGGAGCTACCATAGTTAAGTAGAAAATACCAGCCGAAAATTAGAAAATACTAAAAATTGAGGGGCCAAAAATTCTCTAAGTCCAAGATTATGCATGATATAAGCTAAAATGCTAAATTGGGGTAGCTAAATAGTTAAGAATTTTGAATAAACAATCTATACTAGGACAATTTGGGTAAACACAGCTATCCCTCACACCCTCAGACTGACTGCTCCCTTTTTCCCTAACTCACTGCCACCATTAGCCCATGGAATAGCCTGGCCACATGCCAACTAATGGCATAGTAGGGGGAAGCATGTCAGTATTTCTGACAGTGCAAAAAGAATAACTGTGTAATTCGAAATGAGTCAATTTACTCCTAATTTAATTTAATAGATAGAAAGGGGCTCTAATTCCAGTAAGAGTATGCTCATGACTGGGCACTATCACACTAAGGGTACTATGACTCCCCAAAAACAGTGTGAAGATACCCAAACAAGGCAACTACCTACAGGTAAGACTACCCCTCCTCCATTACTTGAAACAGGGGGAAAGAGGCAGGGCATTTTAAATTTTCCCTGACAGTGTGGCCATTATGGGTAACATGCATACAATGGCCACTGAACTGTTTACTCAAAGGTGATAACACACCCCAGGGCACACTAGTACCCTACAAGAGTGCAGGGAACTATGTAGCCACTCCAGCACAAGTACAAGCAAGCACAAGGAGTGGCCCACCCAAGAGAAACAGTAAGAGACTTGACCCCAATACATATCTCCCATTAAATATGCGTGGGGCCCTGCACAGGTAATTACCCTGCTCGCAGCGCCACTGTAGTGACGGTGGACCCAGTGCAGATGGCCTAAGTTGGCCTACCGCACCACACAAGCATTACACAGTATTACACAATGCCACTTGAAGTGGCAGCCACTCACCTAGTTGTAGGCGTCCACAGGCTTCCAAAGTAACTCTGTACTGTCCGTGGTGATAAGAAGGCCGGCCCTCGTGTTAGGCTGTTATTTATAGCCTCAGGGCCAGCAGGAAGTTGCAGAGGCTTGTGGGAATTGTTATTGGTAGTGCTGCTACTCCCCACCAGATGGGGACACCTCAGCACTACCATGCAAAATCACTACATGGCTCTCACATGTCCAACAGGTGTGTAATGGTAGACAAAAGACCCAAAGACCATTGACTTCAGACACCATTTTTTCTCTCAGGAACGCAGAAACATTGGTACACATTTGCTACAAAATTGACGATCACAAGACTTAAAATATTACATGAAATGACACATATAACTAAGTATTACAAATACACTAGAAAACTGCCAAGACATGTACACTACTACAGTAATAGACAACAGCAGATCAAATCTATTGTTCTTAATGTATCTTAAAAAACCCTAAATAATCTCATCGAACTTCATTTAATCAGTCCCAATTATCTTAACCCTATAATAAGCTTTTATCAAGTACTATCTAATACCACATACAAAGAAAAGATACCAAATAAAGTAGAAACTTACTGACTGTAGAAGCCCCGTCTAACCCTTCCAAGTGCTGTGACCAATATTCCTGAAAAGTACAGCCTACAAACCCTTGAAAAAACCACATATGCAAATGTGGACATATAGACAGACAAACATCACAACACCTCACTCCACATAAAACAATACATATGCTACGAGCAACAGAAGCTCCTAACACCACATGTATGCATTGCTGCACACACCACTGCATGCACATGCAGCACTCACTCACCAACATGTATACAAACTCACCTACATACTCTCACACACACGTCAAACATACACAGGAAAAATCAGAACAAACATCCATATAGGCCACTACAAGGTGCAAAAGGGGCTTAGATAGAAGGGATAGTGGGTTGTCTCTAAATGTCATCTCAGATTAAAGTGCCAAGCGTTGCATATGGGACAGCATTTCTGAGGAATATCTGGCTCATAGGTACTGGCATTAGGACCATATGACATCCATGCTTTTGGGATTTGCCTTCAGTATTTCTTTGCAGAGCTCGCTTTTTTCTCCTTGATTCAGTAGAAGTGTTGGATACTATTTTTGAGTGTCCAATCTCTTCTGGCAGCACACCTATTCAAAGGTAATAGACGGTTTTTCCTAGGTAATAATTCTCTACACTGATGGTGACCATTTTGCACGGAGATTGAAATGAAGCTGCATCACATCCATGATTCCATGAGCCTGCGTTACATCTGTTGGTGAATTTGTGGCTTTCAAAACGATGCTCTTATGGACATCCATAGTTTTGCCAGCATTATCAATTAAAAGTCCAACCTTGTCAGATAGCTTTGACAAAGTTCTCTAAAGAGAAGTCTTTCTTAATATAAACAACCTAGTAATCTGCCAGCCTGCACTCCTCAAATAATGTAGAATTGTTGATATATACCTTGCCTGTTCTGCCAGCACATATCATCCTCACTTGTTTCTTCCTCTTCAAAGCCTTCCAAAGAATCCAACTGTCTAGTTCTTGTTGATTTCTGACAAAAAATCAGTTGAGCAGTGTTTACAGTGGCAAAATGCGTCTTGACTTTGTTAATAGATGATTGGCAGTTTTTTCAAAATGACATTCATATGAAACGATGATCTTCAAGTTGATTAAAATCTTTGCTGTCCCCATCAGCAATAACATTTGTGTAGCGAAGGCCACACATTTTCTCTCTGACAATTTAAATCCCTCTGTTATGATGTCTGATTCAATTGTTTGTAGAGATGAATCCCAATTGCAGTAACAATCATGGAACTTGGGAGACACTTCTGATACAGTACAAATTGCACAGCACCTGTTTTGATCACTGCTACATACTTTCTTAGTGTGTTTACCCATTATAATTGCTATGCCACCTTGTGTGTTATATGAATGTCTGTGTGATCTCTTACATCAACCTGGGCCTGTTTTGACAGCCGTGTGGTCTAAGGCGCCACCAATGACCGCACACTGTCTCTCACCACTGCCTGGGTTCGAATCCCGGCCTGTGTATGTGAGAAAGTTGCCAGTGACTTGGAGCTAGGCGGCGGTTTTCGCCGGGTACTCCGGTTTCCTCGACTTCTTCCAACTGGCTAGTCACGAATTAGCTACAATTGGCATAAATGTGACGAAAAACAAAATTCAAATTCAAACTTACATCAACCTCATCAATGATGACTTTGATTGTTATAATTCCCCCACAGTAGTCTCCTCTCTTTCAGGCAGCTTCTTTTTTTTAACTCCTGCAAAGAATAATGTAACACCCCAGATTACATCGCTGCCCACACAGTCTATACATTTATCACATATTGTTCTCCTACACCACTTGGAACTTTCATCTTCTTGGGCACAGGAATTAATTTTTGTGTGGTTCTCACGTACGAGGTACATAATTACCACACATAATGTGTATATCATTCTGTTTTTTCTGTATCTAATGTGTACTCCTATTGGCCATTGAGACCATTGAGTACCTTAAAGTGCTCCCTTAAGTGCCATTTTACCCTGTTCTTTTCAACAGGATGTTGGTATTAGATAAATATCCTACCTGCATATTTGGTGCTATTTATTTCCTGTTCGTTTCTCATATATCCAATTTGATGTTTATATTCGGCTTTTGAAGGAGAATTCTTTCGCTGCTTGTTTACATGTGCGTAATGGCGGTTGTTCGATTCATATTGGATTGTTGGCCGCAAGCATTCTAAATTCTTTGTGCCGTCGCTGTGTGATCAATACCTGTATGTCACACGACTGCGGTTGTTCGATTCACATTGGAATGTTGCCCGCAAGCATTCTAATTTTGTTGCTCTGGTGAGATCTCGTTGCGTGATTGATACCTGTCACATGACTTATTCGTAAGTCACATGACTTGTTAAGTCATGTGGTGCCGGGGATCGGTTGCCATGCACCATTTAGTTGGCGCATTTGCTGCTTAGTATCTCATTTTCTTACCTCCTTGTTGCGGCGATGTGGTTTGCAACCACCTAACCCAGTTATATCATTTGCCTGGGTTTTTAAGCAGGATAATTTTGCCTTTTCAATCGGTGCTGGTTTAGTTGCTTTATAGTGTTTGTTGGCTGCTTCTTTATAAGGCATGCTCGCTATCAGATCCTACCGTTGTTTATTGTTTTGTGTCACGTTCACAGACGCTGTCAATCGGATCATATTGTACTTTAGGACCTCTATTCTAGTACGTACCAGAATTGTTCAGAGAATTTTACAATTCTGGTACATACTAGAATTGTTTGTAGGGAACAATTCTAGAATGTACCAGAATTGTTGGAAAAATTCTTGTGTTTCCTGTGTGCCAGAATTGTTTCCTCTGGCAATTCTAGTATGTACCAGAATTGTTACTCAGGCAATACTGGTACGTACCAGTATTGCTCAGGCAATTCTGGTACTTACCAGAATTGTTTGAGAATTCCTTACCTGCCGTCCGTTGCCATATGAAATGAACTGATCTGATAGTTGAATTCTTTGCCGCTAGGTGTCAGGTGTAGTTAAGATTAATGAAATGAACGGGAACGTTGGAGGCGGGCACACCGGTGGCAAAGGAGGTCTATAATGTAAGCTATGAATGAATAGGTTCTGTCTTGTCATTTTATTGTCCATACATTCAAATAAACGAAATAGCAATGCTTCAGCTGTCTAAGCTGTGTCTTGCTGTTTTATACACTATCTATCAACAGCCTTTGTTTGTTAGGCTTGTTAAGAGCATGTCGGGAAGCTGTTGTCTGCATTGAGTCTTGAGTTTATTTTCAAGGTATATATATATATATATATACACAAAAAATATGGGGCTCAAAAACTTGTCAAAAGTTTGTCATATTGACAAGTTTTGGGTCGTCATTTCGATGGTGCCCAAAACGACAAGTTTACGTTTGTCAAGACGAGTTTCTGTGGCAAAACTTGTCAAAAGGTCGTCAAGTAGAACAAAGCAATATATGTCAGTTTCAAATTATTTTTATTTATTTCCCCCAAAAAACGCCAAAAAGGACACAATTAAAATTACTGACCCAAAAGTTCAATACTGGATCTTGCAGTGGCAAATTGGAGATATATGCACATTTATAAACTAATTTTGACAAAAAAGAAAACAATAATTCCACATTTTCATACTAGGAAACGCAATGAATACTCCGCTTATTTTGCATTATATAAATGTTTATCAAATAAATCTTAATGTCCCATAAAATCTTAACTCTCCATGAAATAGAAATTTATGAGCTTTTTAGAAGTTTAATC
>OZ012699.1:2575897-2593397 GCA_963942565.1 Maea johnstoni
GTCGGTTGAAAAGCTCCCATTAAGGCTACAAAACTCTAACTGAAATAAACTCTGCAAGAGAAAACAAAATAGTCTAATAACTTGAAAATTAAATTCTTACACAGAAATAGAAGAAAGGTGCCAATGGACCTTTGTAATACTATGAATTAAAGAGTGGGACTCCAAAATGGCCATTTTTTAGAATCTATTCAGTGATAACAGACCCATTTGATTACAAAACATAGCTGAACCTTACATTTCTCTTGTTGATAAGACTCTAAGCTTCAAAAAAATATAAACAAATTGCTAGCCTACTCATAAGTATGTCTGTTGTAACAGCTAATATATGCTGGTTACACACACAAACAAAAGTTGGACACCATGTGACTGGCCCATTTACATAGATACTAGATCTGTGAAGTACAATTTAAACTTGCAGGCGGACTGCCAGAAGACGCAGTGGTTTAGCGATATCCTTACGAGTGTCAATTCTCTTGATTATATAAGCATCCAAAAACTGCATCAGATTGGGACATGCAGTGCATCGCATGTGGAACACTGCTCGAGACTGTACCAAATGGGTAAAAGCACAGACAAGATCACCTTCCTGGGTACCGAGAGGCACCCCACCTCTCATCACTTGAAAGATGCTGGAGTTCACTTCAGCGTAACTTCTTGGGTGCTTTGTGATGTACAAATCTTCCTCCTGCCAATAAATATGAAAATAAATGCATGTAAAAATATTTCACAAAGAAATCAGCACAAATATTCCACTCTGTTTTTTTATTATGCCAGTTGTTCTTATTTTTGGTCAGGGCTTCTGGTAGCTAATCTCGACCAATCAGGGCTCGACATTAAGGGCTGTCCAGTGGCTATGAAAGTGAAACAGATCCAGTTTGAGGCATGCACAAGGTTCACCTTCAAGATTGAAAATATGCTTCACATTGCACTCAAAACATTCCTAGAATACCTGCATGTCCAAAATAGTCAGTTTGTTTAATATGTTATTGGAAAAATAATGCAAGATGGATCATATTTAAGTAGATATTGAATGGATATGAAATACAGTACTTATTTTGATTCAGCTCCTTTGTCCACCATTAGAGCCTCGTTCTGAGTTGAGCAGTGCATTATGGGATACGTACTTGACGACCTTTTGACTAGTTTTTGACAACCCACTTTGCAGGGTTGTCCACGTACTTGACGAGCCTTAACTTGTCAATATGACAAGGTTTTGACAAGAAAAAACTAGCTTCCAGGAGCATATATCCCTGCAGTACTGATATATCTGCAGTACTGACTTCTTGGATATGCTAGTCCTCCTTGATGCAGAGTTCACAGCATTGTGCTCTGACCATGAAAATACAAGTCAGAGCACTTTCTGCAATGGTATCCTCATACGAGAGAACCATGAATTCACTCTAACACTTAGAGTGCGGAAATTGCATTGGCGGTATGGACAGTGCCACATCCACCTATCGCTGTGCAGGTCTGGCAACTATCGTCATAGGATGATTGCAGCCAGTGCATTGCAGCAGCCAGTAGATGGCATGCTTGCAGAAATCTAATGCAAAGTATTGGATCCTTATTGAAAATAAGAGGTGCCAAATCATTTGCAAAAGACAGAGGCATGTTGATCTTTTGGTGGCTCATAGATATATAACAATAACAGCTTGGGGCTGATATTTGTAAGATGTAACATAACAGCAGCCACTATCTCTATGTAAAATAAATACTACAATAAAACCAAGATGAGTACCTTGTTCCTTAATACATGAAAATACCAAGGGGCACATGGGAACTAGTGAACAAATTGCAACTGCACTTGTCTAGATTGGTCAGGAAACATTTGAGGGAAAGTATTGATAAAAGATCGTACATGTTAAACACATACAAATTAAAAACATTAGAACCACACCAGCTGACGCTGACAACGTAGTTGAATGACTTCTTTATTTTGTGCAGCTAATGGCTGACAGGCTTTACACTGTGCCGAATGCTTTGGTGGTAATGTGCTGACACAATAGATCAAGATTCATGATCATGTAACTCTGGCTAGCAAGATAACTGAACTCTTTCAACTCCCATCTTCTTCCTTTCAAGGTTCTCACCAGACTTACATATGTAGGACTTAGTGGTATTAAACACTCTTTAAACATGCACCCTTGTCTGCAAATCGTCAATACAGATCTCTGTATTTTCAATGAACTTTCAGGTATTTATGATTGGGGACTAACAAAGTCGTCATCAGGCAGAGGAATTGCTTCCTTTTTACATTTCAAATTTCTCTTACATTTGAACTTCCAGCTGTGAATGACCGGTCATCAGCTAAATGTCCTAGTTTGTTATTGCACACTAAGGACTAACTTACGAGAGTGCGATATGGCAGATACCGTATTCTTCCCATTAACCACACGGTGCGGGTAAAAGTTGGGAAAATTTTCTGTAGAAGGGATGTTGGTAATCTTTCGTTTTACCATACACCCCAATGATTGTCGATTGGAGAGTATTGGCCATTATTGCGCCTTTGCGCTCTCGCTGTTCAGTTTACTTAAAGTCAGTTAGACTTTTGCCGCATGTGAAAAGATTGTTATAGTATTCGCCCGATTTAGCGCATTGTCCCAAATAAGCGCACCCCCCCTATGGTAAGAGGGGGAATGGCTAGCGCAATTGTCATGAAAAACTCCAGAAGAAAAGCAAAATTACATACCTTTCCTCTTGCCGTGTCTGCATACCAGCACTGAATTCCGCCATTTCAGCAGTTCCTTTGGGCTCTCACTGTTCATATTCACCGCATGATCGTACTATTGACCTCGGAAAATGAGGCCCTACATAGAAGATATAAAAACGTGTCCCCATAGAACTTGGGGAGACCTGTACAGATATGCTCCACGAAAATAAGTCTGGCAGCAATCCAAATGCAAAATATATACAAATACTGTTCCGACTGGTTACTGGAGTTTGAAGAGAGCCCTGGCATTGTTGTCGCAGGTATGAAGAACCTCCGTCAGGGACACATTGTGCACACTTGATAGGTGTCTTGCGACTTGGAACACCATTTGAGGAACGCAGTGCTTGATCTTCTTTGGACACCCCTATTAGGAACTCTTTGAGAAGGTTCCTCCAGACAGCATTTTATCTTATTTACATGAGATTGTTCTGTTTTACCGATTGTAAAACCTTTTAAGAACTTCTAGTTTCTTTTGAAACAATCTGTTATATGGAAATTATATTTTGAAGTTGTTCATCGTTTTGTGATCTTTTTTATTCATCTTTTGCTTTGTTATTGTTTTCAACAATAACAAAGGACCATTGTTTAACACAAATTTTATGGCACTAAATGGCCTTGGTGTGCGGATGTGCCTTTAAGCAATCATTCATTCATTCATTTATACCATGCATCTAAAATATCTCTTGGTTCTCTTTGGATTTGAAGGTTCTGCCCTTACTCTCCCTCTTTTTCTTCTCTCACCAACTTGTTCTTCAACAAGGACTACTTTTTGCTTATGGCACTAAATTATCTTTGTGTCAATGTGCCTTAAACAAATATTCATTCATCCATTCTACAAGTAGTGTGTGATATCATATTTGATGAGTTACATAATTTACAGGAGGTGGGGAGATGAGGGGGAAGTTTGTTAAACGATATATTTCATACACTGCTTTGAAAACATTCTAATGGTATCCTTGTCAGTGCGATGATAGAGTTCTGGCTGACCTCTGCTAGGCACATTGCAGTTATGATTAGGCAGAAGCTCAGAGAAGGCATGGGCTAGTTCAGCTCTTTAAATAATCATAACTGGATTATGTTGATTAACAACCTGCCCTGCAACATACTATACATCGCCAAGTAATAGATGTATGTTTCATAATGTGATGTATATATATTTTGTTTAGTTTCCCTGTCTTTTAGTTTTCATTGCCTAATTGCTCATTTGTACGTGCCCATGAGTTTTTGTTTATATTGCATTTGATATGTCCTGTACTTCTATAGCTTACGCTGTAGTTAATAAAACACTTACATACATTGAATTTGAATGGAAAATGGGTTGACAAAGAAGATATGGCTGAGATATTATCTGCCTCTTTTACTCTAGCATCTGGGGATATACCTCGTTATACGATTATGTTGCTGTGGGGTATAGTATTTTAGATATTGAGTTCTCAATGGCACTGGTCACATTGAGATTGTTCACTGCTTCTGTCAAATACACTCTTCTTGTTCTTCCATCCATTTTATCTTATTCTTTCTTGTTCAAATTAGATATAAACTTGTTCTAAATATCTCTTGTTTATAGTATAATTGACTCTTTTAGCATAACACAACACACTTTTCTTTTAATTGTCATAAAAAATGATAACTTTATTGATGAATACAAATTGACACCCATGATCAGGTAATACATTCATCATCTATTACAACATGAACTTAACTCTATAGCTTTAATAAGTGAGACACTGTCATGGATGTTCTTATCAGGGGTGTCAAAAAGTAACAAGTGAAAATATGAACCTGTTGCATCAATGCTGAATAAAATCCATTTGTCCTTTGGACAAGTAAATATTTGTTTTTATGTTTTCTTTCCTGAGAATCAATCTCCTTTGTCAGCTATTCAAAAAAGAAGATGAATCTTTTCCTTTTAGGACATCTCAACTTATCATTTTGCTGATAACAGAATATAGATATATACAGTATACTATTTACAATGTTGATAATACATGACTAGATTCTTCTTTGATTTTCCTATTCATTTAAAACAATTCTATTTTTTAAATTGGCTGTTTTTGGATAATGGTGCTATGCTAAAAAACGAAATGACAGAATACTTTCAAAACTGTTCAAGTAACAGCTTGTTAACAGAGAGCACTTCAGAAAGCTAAAAAAACCTGTCAAAAAATAAATGAATGGAGACAGCTGCGCCTCAAAAATCACATATGACCAAAAGAAAATGTTTGTTTCCTCAAACGGTTCGAGCAAATAAGGTAGGTAGGTATTTTGCTTAGAAATCATGATATTTCTGTTTGTGTCAGATTATCCACATTATTTCAGATGTATATGGTTCACTTATTTTATCTGGAGAACACACATGACTGTGTATATTTACACATTAATCATCAAATAGAGTATTATTTGAAGATTATTTTGAGAGGGTTTGTTAAACCCAATAAAACAACAACCTTCGGTCTTATGTTTCCCTTATGTTTTTCTTGGCAGGTTTGATTGTGTATGCTACAAGTTAAGAACAAGTTAGCCTTCCATCCAATTGACCTTTCCTCTTTGTGTAGAGGGTTTGCAATATGATACAATATAGCGAAACTGGTTAACCTTAAACTATTTATAACTTAACCACCTTTAAGAAGTTGAACACTTTCTTGTGGCTATGGAGAGTATTTTTGTATATACAAGCATAAATGACTTTCTTCATAAGTACAATATCTGTGCATGTTAAACATTTTCCTGCACGTAGATGTTCAGCTTATGCAGTTTTTACATTATGGGGCTTGCCCAATAGTTGAGTAATCGTAGAATATGAGGGCCTGCTCTGTTGGCCGTGTGGTATAAGGCATTGCCACTGACTGCTAGTTGCCTCTCGCCACTGCCTAGGGTTGAATCCCGGCTGGGGCACGTGAAAAAGTTGCCTGTGACTTTGTGTTAGGCTGTGTTTTTTGCCAAATACTCGAGTTTCCTCCACTACTTATAACTGGCTTGTAACTACTTAGCTGCAATATGGAAGAAAAGGAGATGAGAAATTGAAATTCCAAAATCATCATCTCTCACCAATGCAAACACTTCAAATCAGCCTTAAAGCATGTGAGAAAAATACCAGTGCCTTGGGGTTAGGCTGTGTTTTACTCGGGTACACCGGTTTCCAACAGCACTATCAACTGGCTACTCACAATTGAGCCTTGACATGCCAAAAAGTGAATTAAACAAAATTTCAACTCCTATATATACCCCCCTAGTGGTATTAGAGTTTAGAACAGACACTTTCGTCATCTTGCGCCATGTTGTCGTAGGAGAAAGCTGCTGCTGCATTGCGTTCGTTGTACTCGCTGATTTGGATGGTGGTAATAGAACTCATCTTTCTGGTCTTCTCGTAACGGCCATTCTTGTTGGTGTCCAGTCTCGGGCCCCAGTCAGCGTCCGGCTGGCTCAGAGAGCGCAGCACCTAAAATAGTAAGGAAAACTCGCTCAGCATATAAACACAATTGGTCCCATTTGCGCATTTTACTCTGAGAAAAGACCTCTGAGATGTGAACACCTCTAAGAGTCATACAGTGAAACCTCTCATTGTGAACACCTCGGACATGTAAACACCTCTGAGATGTGAACACAATTTCTCAGTCCCCTATTACCTTACACAATATAAAACGACATCATACAAAACTACCAAAGTTCTTTGTCTATAATTAATTTTTTGTCTCATCTAGTACTGTATTTCAATGTGATTTCTATGTATTTTCTGTTTCATTTTGCTATACCTTGTTTTTGTATTTTCATATCTTTTCGGTATGGTCAATAGAAATACAATACAATATAATGGCCTCACCATGAATCCTCCGCCTATGCAGTATCTGTAGAGGAACATCCCTGGGATCCAGGCCATAGAAAAGGCCACGATGCACCAGGCCAGGAAAACAGCAAATGGAGGGTAGGGTCGGTTGAAGATAGTCACCAGAGGGGCGTGAGCCACTGCCTTCATGATGGAGGTAGCCTGGAATGGAGTGATACATGTATACTGTATACCATGTTAATTTTGGGCATATGAATTAATGCAAATTAAGAAATATTCTGTTGGAATTTATGTCTCTACTAAATGGAATGCCAGTTTACATTATGTTATTCAATTGATCATGGGTTATTTATTTCAAATTCAAATAGAAAAAAGTGAGTGTCCCTTCCATCTGTAATACTCTTAGCCATAAAGATGTCATATTTCAAGCTAATCCCTCATGAACATTTGATATCCAAGGACCATGATTCATGTTTTGAATAGATTAAATAATGTATACTGTCTTGATGTTGTTGATATAAAATAATGCATTTGGTAGGCAGCTGCCTTTGATACACAGTTAAATCATTGTATATGTTTGGAACATTAGTTTAATGATCGCATGTCCAAATAATTGAGCACAGTCTAATAATAGCGGACCCCAGGTCTGCACAAATTATGCATTAATGAAACTGCCGCAATATAAAAACAGTATAAAGTATAAGGAAAAGAGCCAAACACCTTTCCTGCTTTTGTGCGAACCTAAAAGAGTTACTGTGATATTTGGTCTTTTGCAGAGATATATAGTTCTGGTAGGTCACAGTTGGTCTTTTATGAGGATTATGTAGGCTATAACCGGAGTAAAAATCTCAAATATGATTTAATATTAATATCTATAAATCAAACCCTAAACGCTCCTCTTGCAATGTAAAAGATAATAATGGACTTACTATTAAGACAAGTGGGGACACGTAACACCACGCTATTTTCCAGAATATGCTGATTTTAAAACCCAGCATCAGTTCAATATCTTCTTTGAAGTTGTCATAGCCTGAAAAATGAATCAAGAAATACATGTTCAATAGCTTTCTCATAAACAACAGAACTTCTTTAACTTGTATTTTTGTGATAAGAATGTATGTAATTATATGTGTATGTATGTATATATGTATATATGAATGTTTGTGTGTGCATGTATGATGTTCAGTTTGTATGATGGTGTGTGTGTATGCATGTGTATGTGTTTACAATGTATGCATATAGTTTATGAACAGAGAGTCAGAAGCAGTTGAACATTTTTTTAACTTAACTGATTACCAATATATTTTAAATACCCTTTCATTTAGATATGAGTACATTTTAGCATATGGCTGTCAGCATTAATGTATTCTACTTTTCAGTCTATAAGTATTTCAGTATAACTTTCTCACAGACGACTGTGTGTCTGCGAAGTCACTCCCAAATTCGTCGATACCCTTATACACCCCTTCTTACTCCCATAGAGTTGGTCCTGAACTCACCATAAACCCAGCTTATCACTATCAACTCGAAAATTCCCACCATGAGTAAAGGGTATCCACCGACTTGGGTATCCATTATATTGAAAAGATGAAAGCCACCCTGCAATGGAGAAATGTTCATATCTAATTATCTAGTATCAATTATATATATGTATATATATATATATGTATATATATATATATATATATATATATATATATATATTTATATATATATATATATATATATATATATATATATATATATATATATATATATATATATGTATATAGATATATATACACACACATATATAACACACACTCACATATATATATAAATATAAACAATTATTTCACTTGTATGTATGTATGTTTGTATATATATATATATATATATATATATATATATGTATCTAGTTTGTACGCAAAATTAACACATTATACAGTATCCATCAAGAGGAGATTCTACACGAAATTAACATGGTACGGTATACAGTATCCACCCAGAAGAGATTCTACTTACCCGCGTCACCATGGGAATGCCCAGAAGAAAGAAACCGAAGCACCCAACTGCACGGAAAATCAGGGGTCTTCTTCCACCCTTAAGAAACCCTGGGAAAACCTCCATTATAGTTGTGAAGACGGTCTCAGCATTGGAAAACTAATAAAAGAGAAGGATGAGAAATCTTAATAGCATTAAAACAATATCGCATGTGACACATGTCATGTATAATGAATTTTTAAAATTTGTATGTAATCTTGATAGCATTAAATGCAACAACGCATATGACACGTAATATGTAATGGATTTTCTTTTCTTAAATTTGTAAGAAATCTTAATAGCATTAAGAGCAACAACGCATGAGACATGCCATGTATAATAAATCCCTTCTAAAATCACCGAAAAATTCTAAGGTTAAGATCAAACGTATTGTACATCTAGACGACAATATCTGAGGGAACTTGCAAGCATTTATGGGTAATTCCCAAGCTATTGTCAAAAGTAAAATAGATGCAGACAACACTTTCTTGAAGAACTCTTACGCATTAATGTGTTAATTCCTAAGATTTTGTCATAAGAAAAAAAGATCCATACGAAAATTTCTAGAGGAACTTTTTAGCATGAATTACTTACGGAAGAACTGAATCCAAGTGTCATCAGCATAAAGAAAAACAGCACCGACCAAAAAGGGGCTAAAGGCATCTGCGATAGACCCTCTGGATAGACGATGAAAACCAAACCAGGACCTACAAGATAGAAGAAATACCATACATACGCTGTGAAAAGTGTAAATACTACATGCAACAGCACATTTAGAAATTTAGTACCTTGGAAAACAGGCACTTGTAATATATGCCCATAGAATTACAATAAAACGATGATAAAACAAGTTACAGGACTTCTGTTATGTTTGCTAATCATGCAGAATTATCAAGCATATCAGAACTCGTTCTATCATCGTTTTTAGTCGTTTTCATTGCCCTGTCTTCGGTTACCGGTTCACAAGTGCCTGTGCATGGGTAACGCGAAGTCACTGATATTGTTACATTCGCGATAACATGTTTATTGTCCTTAAGCTTTTATATATTTGCGAAGAAAAATGTTGCATTATGGATGATTTTGTATCCATTATATAATTACAGCCAATAAACATACAATACAATACTGACAGCAAAAGCCCAACAGCCGTGGAATGAAAACGTCTTTCACAGTGCCGACATTTACTTCCTGCACTAAATGCGTGGGCAGCTAGGGCACAATGTATGCCCGACTTCCATCCAGATTCCTTGCCATGTATTCATGAATAACCTCAACTGAAAGTGGTTTTGATGTGCAAGAGTCATTGATGTGCTTTGATTTTATTTCGACCTCATTCAAGCACTGGCAGGCGTGCAGTCGGCTGGTGCGGAAATTGAATGCCTGTGCTGAATCAGAACACTTACCACTAGCACTGGCCACTGTTTCCATATCTGTCTTCTTTATGTAGGCAATGTAGCCAAGGAATGCGAATACCACAGCTCCAGCAAATATACAGGTCAACCACGTCACCACCGACACGATGATGGTATCTCTAAAATACAATTACATGAATCTTTACAATGGATTGTAAAGGGAATGTTGGATAAATACATAGATTTGACGAAAAATCTGAATATTGAAAAAGCAGAGCAAAAGCACGACGTGCAACAGACTAGAATGTGAAGGATTCGAAACAAGAAAAACCCTCTGAATAAGTCAATGACAGTTATCACTTTGAAAGGTAAATTGCAGATGTATAGCATTTTTTTGTAAGCCATTAACTTACGAGGGTCAAGATAGGGTGTAAATCTTTTAAATGAAGATTAAGAATTTTTCGGAATAAAAGAATCGACTTTTCTTTATGATATACACGATTGTTATGACTGCATTTTCCCTTCAAGTGAACCATTAGCCGAGCAAAAGCATTATTGGTAAAATTCATGAATAAGAAATGTTACTAAGAGAACACTAACAACTATTCTTCAAATAATTTCAAAATAATTCTTAATTTCCAAGGAATTCGAAAAATATTATCTTGGGCCCAGAAAACAATTTATCAATGGGTTAAAATAGAAAAAGCAATTAAATGATACGCACCGGAGTGTGTTGTTGCTAAACTTGTTAAAGCTTGACATTGCAATGAGACCTCCTCCACACGCACTTAAAGAGTAGAATATCTGAGTCGCTGCCTCACTCCACACCTGATGAGAGACAAAGATTGACCAGTTTATAGATGTGTTTGTGGATGTATGAGTGTGTGTGTGATATTGCTAAAAAGCGAAATAAGGCACAACCTCCATGGCCGACCTGTTGAGTGCCTGGTAAGTTTTACCACTGAAAAAGTTCCGGGATTTGAATCCGAGAGAAGTGACTATTAAGCACATTGGATTTAAATTATTAGCCATGTCTTATGCATGTTTTAAATAAATAAATGATAGATAAATAAATGAATTAATGAATTAATAAACAAATGAATGAAAAAAACGTTGAAAACCCACATATTTCTGAATCAAAATAGACTGTAAAACCCATTATTAGCAAACGGCATATGGCATTTAAATACGTTTCAGTGAAGTTTGATTTCTTTAAATTAATGTCGAATTTGTAAATGTGCCTTTGGTTTGCTTTATATTTGAAGTAAAATTGTAGACTAATCTCTCGATTGATTTTTTCTCCAAATGAAATGACTAAAACACAAAGACGCTAACAGAGAAACTAGCTTTTCCTGGGGTCTTGGGGCAGTCGGATTAGTTAATGTGTGTATGTTTATTGACTATATGCTTAATTTGAAATAATACAAACAAAAGAAGTTAAATTAGAACAAAAAGAAAAGAAACAAAATAGAACAAAAGCTGGATAACTATACAGAACAATAAAGATGATGACACACACACACATGACTGTTCAGCCAGTAACCATACAGTTAGTAGTCATAAAAGCGAGAGAACGAAACAAAAAAAGGGAAGGAAATGGGCAAAAAAATCGTTGTCCGTTTCAAGTTCAAGTAATTATTCTTATGTCTTATAGAGGGAGCTACTAGTACATATTTAATATCACTCTCAACACAGAGACAGGCTGCGCATAGTATCTCTGACACCACACTGGTACTATTTTGCGGAATATTTTGACGTCATTAGATGTAGCCCATTGTTCAAAAAGTGTGATGCATGCGACGCACATAGTCATATTTACAATCAACAATGACATCATCCTCGAAGTGCGAGGGCACTGGACGGCCGACTGGCTGATTGGTCAATTCAGGACTATTCACCGCATTTTCCCATAAGCTATCGCAAAAAGTGCTAAGGCATTACAACCGAAGTGTCACTAATATCGTAGTTTGCGCAATTACAAATAACTGAATGGCGAATAATGCACGGGAGCTTTACATCTGGTATATTTTGACATCATACAATGAAACAGAACAAAACTGCTCAAAACGTGCAAAGTGATTAAACGTGTGGTGGCAGAGATACTAGTCGTGTAGCTAGTAGAGATTAATTTAACCTAAGTAGTTACCTCAGCATCAGCGAGTCTGTGCCATTGTGGTGTGACGTAATATCGAAGGCCTTCCGCCGCTCCTGGTAACATCACTCCACGTATCAATAGAGCAGTCAGCAGTATGTAGGGAAACACCGCCGTGAAATAGGACACCTTAAAGAAGAATATCAGAATAACTGTAGATACCTTAGAGAGGAATAAAAACGGAATATGTATAGATACATGTGTACCTTACTATACAACTTATATGGATAGGCTTGTTTAGGACTGGCAAAATGTGGTCAATTTAGAGGAGTGGTTACTATACATATACATATATACATATATATATATATATATATATATATATATATATATATATATATATATATATATTTATATATATATATATACATCTATCTATCTATCTATCTATATATATATATACACACATATATATATATATATATATATATATATATATATATATATATATATATATATATATATATATTTATATATATATATATATATATATATATATATATATATATATATATATATATATATATATATATATATTTATATATATATATATATATATACGATGTTTGTATGTATGTGTGCGACTCTATGCACAGTATGGTATATAAAGCTGCATACTATGCTTTAGGATTCCATTCACTGAACACTTAAGTAGCTTTAAGTAAAGCTTTCAACTTTTGTCAACTCACCTTTCCAAGTGTTTGGATGCCTCTCCAAAGAACTAAAAATATGACAGTCCACGCAAAGAGAAGGCAGAGAACCAGCTGCCACTGAGGTGCCCCCATCTCCTCCATTCCCTGAGATATGTTGAGTACATGATTGCTTAAAAGGAGAGAAGAAACTAATTAAGCAAAAACTAATTCAATAAAAAGTAAACTACATCGGTTTTTCTGTGCATTTTCAATTTGTACGGGAACCTGTCATAAGAAATTTAAATTTACAAAAGAAAACGCACTTTACAATGCGAGCTTCTATGGTATGCCAAGAAGGCCTTTTCTTTAAGGGCAATCCCTTTTCCTCAAAGAAGAATCGTTTTTTTTTAAAGGAAATGGATTTTCTTTTTTAAAATCATTCTTTCTCAACGAAAAAAAATCTAACAATGGATATTTCCCTTTGAATAAAGATAAAATCTTAAACAAAAATTCTTTAAAGAAAAAAGGGCCTTTTGCAGGAATGGCATTTCATAAGTCTCCTATGTGCAAACAACTCGGATCAGGGGAAAACGTTACAATTACAAAGCACACTCACAAAGAGAAATTGTGTTCGCAAATAAAAACTCAGTTCCCGAGCAATTTATTTCAACCCTAAATACTATGCGTCTTTAACCAATATAATCCATGTTTATTAGAAAGCCGTAGAAGGTTATGTACTGATAGATCACTACAACCTCCCCCCCCAAAAAAACAACAACCAAACTCTACAGCTATCAACTTTTGTACATTAAAACTATCTATGTACTTACTAAAAGTAGTCTTCGCCAGGTGTTGATGTGTTATTTAAAGAAATCGACAGATTGCGGAGGATTTCTGAAAAGTGGAGAAGAAATAGTTAACGAGTTTTTTCCAAACAAGTTTGCTTTGTACCTTGGCAGCATAAGGACAGTGCAGACATTTAATTTCTTTGCATGAATATACTAGGGACGATAGTGGCTTTAAACAGGTAGATAAATGATAACCATTTAGACAAATAAAACGCATCGCATTCCATTCCGACTCCCACCTCGCCTGAACTACGTAGAAATGTGTCCTTACTGCAGGCAATACTGGGGTCACTAACAACGTTAGGGTCACTTAATACGTTAAGGACACCCAAGTCGCTCGCACTGGGGACGCACAGGGATTCAGTACAATCTCTTAGGAATTTGATATTGATATTGTAATGTCATTCAAGAACAGAGACCTACCAATTGACCAATTCGTGTGAAATATGTCGTACACAAGAAAAGTTGACGATCCCATTGCTTAATACGGTAAGGACACATAAGTCGCTCAGGACACTGGGGACACAGGGATTCAGTACAATCTCTTAGGAATGAAATATTGATATTGTAATGTCATTCAAAAACAGTGACCTGCCAATTGACCAATTCGTGTGAAATATGTCGTACACAGAAAGAAGAAGTTACGATCCCATTACTTAATACGTTAAGGACATATAAGTCGCTCAGGACACTGGGGACGCTCAGGAATTCAGTACAACCTCTTAGGAATTTGATATTGATAGTGTAGTGCCATTTAAGAACAAAGACCTACCAATTGACCAATTCTTGTGAAATATATCGTACACAGGATAAGAAATTGACGAACCCGTTACTTAATAGATCAAGGACACAAAAGTCGCTCGGGACACTGGGGACGCACAAGGATTTAGTTCAATCTCTTAAGAATTAAATATTGATATTAATTGTGGTGTCATTTAAGACAGCGATCTGACGATAGTCCAATACTTGTGAAATATCTCGTGCACAGAAAGAGGTGACGATTCTATACTAGTGTCGTACAACAGCGTTGTACGATGCCCGTACAAAGAAATTCTAGCCGAACCCGTACAACCACATAAGTTAATGATCATACGATAATTCTCTTTTGCTTCGAGAGATACACTACCATTTTAAGTATTTGAAGTAAAAACCTAAAACGAAATTAACAACTACATATTATTTTATAATACATTCAATTATCTTTTTTCTGCCATTCTAAACTATATACCTGTCTGCTCACAATATAACCTGATCAGTTGAAAGTGACGAAATTTTGTCCCAAACTAACGAACAGAAAACCAGACAAATAAGAAAACGTACTAACAAACCAAAACAAACAAACAAACAGCACGTGAAGAAAGAAAGATAGAAACAAGCGAATAGAATAACAAAACAGAAAAATTGATACACACACAGACAAGCAAACGAACGAACACACAAATAAGCAAATAAAATAACAAACTAACAAACAAAAAATCACAAAGACAAACAAAAAACATATAAACAAACAAACAAAAATCATGCAAACAGAATAACAAAAAACTCACCTAGACAAACAAACAAACACAACGAAAAAGAAATCGAACCCACCTGATCCGTTGGTCCAGTTGGAGACCTTATCCACGATGCCCCACTTGTGGTTGTCCATGCATGTTGGGGATGCCCAGTCCGGCTTACAGTCCACCCAGAGCAGCTCGCTCCTCATTGAGGAGATGAAGAAATGGGTGGCCCACGCCACGATCACATTGTAATAGATGATGAGAAGCCACGTGATCGAGACGGCTCCGTAACCAAGACCTAGAGTGGCAGGAACAATGATGATAACTTATATTAAAGAATGTTTTTTGAACAATGGTGAAATGTGGTGTTTATGTATTAGTAGGTGATATGGTATTTTTAAAGATGATAACTTTATCGTATATCAAGCAAACACTCTAGCAGACTATTTGTAGATGAATTATTGAATTATTTGTAGATGAATTATATTTATATATATATATATATATATATATATATATATATATATATATATATATATATATATAGGATATGTTCATTCAAAACACCCTGCCAGGTGAACTTGGATATGACGGACTCAATGGGACCAGGAAAATTGGTCCGTCATATGAAAAATCCGTCGTATACATATGACAAATACTTGATATGCATCGGACTGGTACCAAGCATATCGTCCGTCATATGCAAAAATCCGTCATACAGTGGTCCGTCATATCCAAGTTCACCTGTATATATAAAGGATATGTTCATTCAAAACACCCTGCCAGTTTTCTCACCTATGAATAGGGGATTTACTTTCCATACATTGACAGGTCCTTGACTTGCAAACTGGCCAAACGAGACTTCCAGGAAGACAACTGGTATTCCGACAGCAACCAGCATAATGGTGAAGGGAATAAGGAAGGCACCTACAACATAAAGCAACATAATAGCATATATTCATAAAGTAGATCTCCTAAATGTAAATGCCATATATGAATGGCCTTAACATGTACTCCAGACTAGGCTATCAGTCCCTGAAAAGTGTTTCTCTATATTCTATTTTTCCTTTAAATATATACAAATGGTTTCTGAGTTGACCACAGAGTGTGATCTAGTACCAACAATGACAGATAGGTGGAACCCCTTTGTCCTCCCACTTCTAGTGAAACACACACACAACTTCTCTATTCACCTGTTGAGATAAATGTGAACTATTTTGGCGACTCCGGCTACCTTGACTACTTGGTGCCTGGTAGCAGAAACTCTTGAGGACAGAGAAATACGTATGACAGCCTAAAAATCTAAGCTACCTGTACTCATGCAATAGCAAGTACGACATCAAAGGAAAATCACCATTAGGAATGAATAATTGCTTATTCAAGTGCTGAAAATTACAGAATTCTACCACTGTCAAGCAGAAATGTACCCATATGAGAGAACCATTTCCAGTGGGTATTGAGAATGGTTTCTGGTTCTCTTCAAGAAATATATATATATATATATATATATATATATATATATATATATATATATATATATATATATATATATATATATATGTATATATGTGTGTGAGAGAGACTGTGGGTGTGTGTGTGTGTGTGAGAGAGAGAGAGAGAGAGAGAGAGAGAGAGAGAGAGAGAGAGAGAGAGACTATGTGTGTGCGAGAGAGAGATTTGCGGTTTTCTTTTGCCTGTTTGATGTGAGGCAGCGACATCCCGTATGTCCCTATGTTGCCAAGACGTTGTCGAGCCCTGACATAAATCAATAGGGATTCTGTCATAGGCTTGATATGTTGGCTGAGAATGGAGCCTGGCTCAGGTTATAAATTATTCTCGGCTAGAAGCATAGGAGAACCAGGAGAGCATTGCACTTGAAAGATTCCAACGTGAAGGAATCTTTCAAGTGCAATGTCGACCTTGAGAAGGGTTTCTGTGGCACTGAAAACAGTGTACTTTTTATAGGACAAACTTAATAGCAACTTGGTAATTTCACTGAGAGACGATACAAATGGGATATTAATTGCCTAGGTGGTAAACGATTTCTGCCTGTTTCTGGATTTGCTTTTGGGTGTTTATTCTGTTCGTATTTTGTGGCCCAGTACCCGAGTTGCCCATACTTGTGTTCACAAGATATCTACTAATAGGAATTTAGTTTGATTGTTTGTCTATTTACTGTTACTTAAAGGCCAATTCCACCATGAATAAATCATAGCCCCAAATAGTTTATTTTGGTATTCTCTACTTCAACCCAGGTTCCCACCACTACCAACCTTCATACAAGATGTATATTGCTGTTTAAACACTTCTTAACAGACACAACATGGAGGCACTGGGGGCGGCCATTTAGCCTGTTGATAGATTATCTCTGGCTATTGGTACACATAAGTCAAATGTAAGATAGCTGCATAGAATGTATTTGTGTGTGTGTGTGATCAGGATTATGCCTACCTCCGCCATTTTTCCCGCATAGGTAGGGAAACCTCCACACATTCCCCAAG
>OZ012699.1:2598397-2623397 GCA_963942565.1 Maea johnstoni
ACATGAAAAATCATTGCGTGGGGGGTTGAAAATACGCGCATTCCTGCCTCCCTGTTTTTTTTCTGGAATGGCCCTGCCTGAGAAGAACGTAAGACCTCATTACTGACCTGTTTAAAGGGCAAATGCACCATAATGATGATTTAGGTTCAAAATGTGCCTTTAAGTGTCACCTTTCAAATATGACCACCCGAAAGTCTGTCCTCCTCAGCACTCCTTAGATATGGCTTATGAAAGTTAGTAAAAAAACTGGCCTGAGTCTGGGCATGGAGGCTGACATTCACTTCCTTCCACTGATATCTCTCGACCAATCAAAATTGGGCTTAAATTTGTGTAATGTCAGCCTCTATGCCCTGACTCAGGCCAGTATTTTACTAAATTTCATAAGCCATATCTGGGGACTGCTGAGGAGGACAGACTTGCGGGTGGTCTTATTTGAAAGGTGACATGTATAGGCACATTTTGAACCTAAATCATCATGATGGTGCATTTGCCCTTTAAACGTCCTCGGTTCAAGGTCAAGCTGGGTATCTAACATCCGGAAGGAATTTTCCACTAAAGTCCAATGATGTTTGTACTAAATTAATCACAGATTAACACAATGATGGGTTTTAACTTTCTGCTCAAGGGCCTTATACATTTGCTAAATATGCATTCTATTTTAAGAAAAATAATAGACCAATTTAAGGTTATTGAATCTTAAACAAACATTTTAAGTCTGCAATGTAATCTTTGAATTACCCTATACTTAAATTGCATTATGTATACTTCCTTGTTCTAACCAATTTGTCGCTTAATCACGTTTCAAATTCAAATGAGACTTGCAATGGAATCCATCATTTATACATTCAACCCTTATACTGTTTTCTGACTAATTTAACGGCCAACACAAACTGATGCAAACAATCTAAAACATGACTGAAACCTTGGCACATGGTACTCATCCGAGAGAACTCAGCAAGAGCTTTCCAATGAATACCAATATGACAGAGTTTAGATAGTTTTCAAAAATCTTTGCGTCCTTATGCTTTGGACGAAAGTAACATCAGCATTGGTAGGGTTAAGGTTCTTGATACTAGTAACCGAACCACGCACGCGCTTTAATTTGGTTACCTATACCCTACTCAAGATAGTAGTATTTAAGTAGCGTAAAACTGCTTCCATTGTGAGGAAAATTACTCACGTAATGTTTTATACGCATTTTTGATGATCACGTCTGTTGTAATATTTACTCAAAATAATTGAGCCTCTTCATAACTACTCAAAAATATCAAACTCTCAAAAATACAAAAGAAAGCTAACATCCAATAGAATAAATAAACGACTTACCATTGTATGTCTTGTATATCTCAATATGTTTGTCTGCAATGTTCTTGTATAAGTTGCATGTACGTTCTTTAGATGCTTCGCTTCAAAATAACCCGCTACTTAAGTACCTCTCAGTTTCATTCATGTTCGACGACAGATGTCTAACCAGCCATCCAATAAGAATGGACCTGAAGGAAGTATTTGCATAGCGATGATAAACTACCTTAATAAGTGCTCGGCACACTCTCTCAACTAGCTACGGCCAAGCAACTTGGACCCAGCGACCAAAGAGTGCCCCCATGGCCCATAGGTCTAACGTTAATACTCTCCGCTGGAAGGGCTACCCCATAGCTCATAGGTCTAACGTTAATACTCGCCGCTGCAAGAGGCTGCTCCATGGCCCATAGGTCTAACGTTAATTCTCACCGCTGGAAGGGGCTGCCCCCATAGCCCAGATGTCTAACGTTAATTCTCACCACTGGAAGGGGCTTCCCCCATAGCCCAGATGTCTAACGTTAATTCTCACCGCTGCAAGAGGCTGCCCCCATAGCCCAGAGGTCTAACGTTAATACTCGCCACTGCAAGAGGCTACCCCCATGGCCCACAGGTCTAACGTTAATACTCGTCGCTGGAAGAGGCTGCCCCCATAGCCCAGAGGTCTAACGTTAATACTCGTCGCTGGAAGAGGGTGCCCTCATAGCCTAGAGGTCTAACGTTAATACTCGCCGCTGCAAGAGGCTGCCCCCATGGCCCATAGGTCTAACGTTAATACTCACCGCTGGAAGAGGCTGCTCCATGGCCCATAGGTCTAACGTTAATACTCGCCGCTGCAAGAGGCTGCCCCATGGCCTAGAGGTCTAACGTTAATACTCGCCGCTGCAAGAGGCTGCATCCATAGCCCAGAGGTCCAACGTTAATACTCGCCGCTGCAAGAGGCTGCCCCATGGCCTAGAGGTCTAACGTTAATACTCGCCACTGCAAGAGGCTACCCCCATGGCCCACAGGTCTAACGTTAATACTCGTCGCTGGAAGAGGCTGCCCCCATAGCCCAGAGGTCTAACGTTAATACTCGTCGCTGGAAGAGGGTGCCCTCATAGCCTAGAGGTCTAACGTTAATACTCGCCGCTGCAAGAGGCTGCCCCCATGGCCCATAGGTCTAACGTTAATACTCGCCGCTGGAAGAGGCTGCCCCATGGCCCATAGGTCTAACGTTAATACTCACCGCTGGAAGAGGCTGCCCCATGGCCTAGAGGTCCAACGTTAATACTCGCCGCTGGAAGAGGCTGCCCCCATGGCCCATAGGTCTAACGTTAATACTCACCGCTGGAAGAGGCTGCCCCATGGCCTAGAGGTCCAACGTTAATACTCGCCGCTGCAAGAGGCTGCCCCCATAGCCTAGAGGTCTAACGTTAATACTCGCCGCTGCAAGAGGCTGCCCCATGGCCTAGAGGTCTAACGTTAATACTCGCCGCTGCAAGAGGCTGCCCCATGGCCTAGAGGTCTAACGTTAATACTCGCCGCTGCAAGAGGCTGCCCCATGGCCCATAGGTCCAACGTTAATACTCGCCGCTGCAAGAGGCTGCCCCATGGCCTAGAGGTCTAAAGTTAATACTCGCCGCTGCAAGAGGCTACCCCCATGGCCCACAGGTCCAACGTTAATACTCTCCGCTGCAAGAGGCTGCCCCCATAGCCTAGAGGTCTAACGTTAATACTCGCCGCTGCAAGAGGCTGCCCCATAGCCTAGAGGTCTAACGTTAATACTCGCCGCTGCAAGAGGCTACCCCCATGGCCCACAGGTCCAACGTTAATACTCTCCGCTGCAAGAGGCTGCCCCCATAGCCTAGAGGTCTAAAGTTAATACTCGCCGCTGCAAGAGGCTGCCCCATAGCCTAGAGGTCTAACGTTAATACTCGCCGCTGCAAGAGGCTGCATCCATAGCCTAGAGGTCTAAAGTTAATACTCTCCGCTGCAAGAGGCTGCCCCCATAGCCTAGAGGTCTAACGTTAATACTCTCCGCTGCAAGAGGGTGCCCCCATAGCCTAGAGGTCTAACGTTAATACTCGCCGCTGCAAGAGGCTGCCCCCATAGCCCATAGGTCTAACGTTAATACTCGCCGCTGCAAGAGGCTGCCCCCATGGCCTAGAGGTCTAAAGTTAATACTCTCCGCTGCAAGAGGCTGCCCCCATAGCCTAGAGGTCTAACGTTAATACTCTCCGCTGCAAGAGGGTGCCCCCATAGCCTAGAGGTCTAACGTTAATACTCTCCGCTGCAAGAGGCTGCCCCCATAGCCTAGAGGTCTAACGTTAATACTCTCCGCTGCAAGAGGGTGCCCCCATGGCCTAGAGGTCTAACGTTAATACTCGCCGCTGCAAGAGGCTGCCCCCATGGCCTAGAGGTCTAACGTTAATACTCTCCGCTGCAAGAGGCTGCCCCCATAGCCTAGAGGTCTAACGTTAATACTCGCCGCTGCAAGAGGGTGCCCCCATGGCTCAGAGGTCTAACGTTAATACTCGCCGCTGCAAGAGGCTGCCCCCATAGCCTAGAGGTCTAACGTTAATACTCTCCGCTGCAAGAGGGTGCCCCCATAGCCTAGAGGTCTAAAGTTAATACTCTCCGCTGCAAGAGGCTGCCCCCATAGCCTAGAGGTCTAACGTTAATACTCGCCGCTGCAAGAGGCTGCCCCCATAGCCTAGAGGTCTAACGTTAATACTCTCCGCTGCAAGAGGCTGCCCCCATAGCCTAGAGGTCTAACGTTAATACTCTCCGCTGCAAGAGGGTGCCCCCATAGCCTAGAGGTCTAACGTTAATACTCTCCGCTGCAAGAGGCTGCCCCCATAGCCTAGAGGTCTAACGTTAATACTCGCCACTGCAAGAGGGTGCCCCCATAGCCTAGAGGTCTAACGTTAATACTCGCCGCTGCAAGAGGCTGCCCCCATGGCTCAGAGGTCTAACGTTAATACTCGCCGCTGCAAGAGGGTGCCCCCATAGCCTAGAGGTCTAACGTTAATACTCTCCGCTGCAAGAGGCTGCCCCCATAGCCTAGAGGTCTAACGTTAATACTCTCCGCTGCAAGAGGGTGCCCCCATAGCCTAGAGGTCTAACGTTAATACTCTCCGCTGCAAGAGGGTGCCCCCATAGCCTAGAGGTCTAACGTTAATACTCTCCGCTGCAAGAGGCTGCCCCCATAGCCTAGAGGTCTAACGTTAATACTCTCCGCTGCAAGAGGGTGCCCCCATAGCCTAGAGGTCTAACGTTAATACTCGCCGCTGCAAGAGGCTGCCCCCATGGCCTAGAGGTCTAAAGTTAATACTCTCCGCTGCAAGAGGCTGCATCCATAGCCTAGAGGTCTAAAGTTAATACTCGCCGCTGCAAGAGGGTGCCCCCATGGCCTAGAGGTCTAAAGTTAATACTCTCCGCTGCAAGAGGCTGCATCCATAGCCTAGAGGTCTAAAGTTAATACTCGCCGCTGCAAGAGGCTGCCCCATAGCCTAGAGGTCTAACGTTAATACTCGCCGCTGCAAGAGGCTGCATCCATAGCCTAGAGGTCTAAAGTTAATACTCTCCGCTGCAAGAGGGTGCCCCCATAGCCTAGAGGTCTAACGTTAATACTCTCCGCTGGAAGAGGCTGCATCCATAGCCTAGAGGTCTAACGTTAATACTCGCCGCTGCAAGAGGCTGCATCCATAGCCTAGAGGTCTAAAGTTAATACTCTCCGCTGCAAGAGGGTGCCCCCATAGCCTAGAGGTCTAACGTTAATACTCGCCGCTGCAAGAGGCTGCCCCCATAGCCTAGAGGTCTAACGTTAATACTCGCCGCTGGAAGAGGCTGCCCCCATAGCCTAGAGGTCTAAAGTTAATACTCTCCGCTGCAAGAGGGTGCATCCATAGCCTAGAGGTCTAACGTTAATACTCTCCGCTGCAAGAGGGTGCCCCCATAGCCTAGAGGTCTAACGTTAATACTCGCCGCTGCAAGAGGGTGCCCCCATAGCCTAGAGGTCTAACGTTAATACTCGCCGCTGCAAGAGGGTGCCCCCATAGCCTAGAGGTCTAACGTTAATACTCTCCGCTGCAAGAGGGTGCCCCCATAGCCTAGAGGTCTAACGTTAATACTCGCCGCTGCAAGAGGGTGCCCCCATAGCCTAGAGGTCTAACGTTAATACTCTCCGCTGCAAGAGGGTGCCCCCATAGCCTAGAGGTCTAACGTTAATACTCGCCGCTGCAAGAGGGTGCCCCCATAGCCTAGAGGTCTAACGTTAATACTCTCCGCTGCAAGAGGCTGCCCCCATAGCCTAGAGGTCTAACGTTAATACTCTCCGCTGCAAGAGGGTGCCCCCATAGCCTAGAGGTCTAACGTTAATACTCGCCGCTGCAAGAGGCTGCCCCCATGGCTCAGAGGTCTAACGTTAATACTCACCGCTGCAAGAGGCTGCCCCCATGGCTCATAGGTCTAACGTTAATACTCTCCGCTGCAAGAGGGTGCCCCCATAGCCTAGAGGTCTAACGTTAATACTCTCCGCTGCAAGAGGCTGCCCCCATAGCCTAGAGGTCTAACGTTAATACTCTCCGCTGCAAGAGGCTGCCCCCATAGCCTAGAGGTCTAACGTTAATACTCGCCGCTGCAAGAGGCTGCCCCCATAGCCTAGAGGTCTAACGTTAATACTCTCCGCTGCAAGAGGGTGCCCCCATAGCCTAGAGGTCTAACGTTAATACTCTCCGCTGCAAGAGGCTGCCCCCATAGCCTAGAGGTCTAACGTTAATACTCGCCGCTGCAAGAGGGTGCCCCCATAGCCTAGAGGTCTAACGTTAATACTCGCCGCTGCAAGAGGCTGCCCCCATGGCTCAGAGGTCTAACGTCAATACTCGCCGCTGCAAGAGGCTGCCCCCATGGCTCATAGGTCTAACGTTAATACTCTCCGCTGCAAGAGGCTGCCCCCATAGCCTAGAGGTCTAACGTTAATACTCTCCGCTGCAAGAGGCTGCCCCCATAGCCTAGAGGTCTAACGTTAATACTCTCCGCTGCAAGAGGCTGCCCCCATAGCCTAGAGGTCTAACGTTAATACTCGCCGCTGCAAGAGGCTGCCCCCATAGCCTAGAGGTCTAACGTTAATACTCGCCGCTGCAAGAGGGTGCCCCCATAGCCTAGAGGTCTAACGTTAATACTCGCCGCTGCAAGAGGCTGCCCCCATAGCCTAGAGGTCTAACGTTAATACTCTCCGCTGCAAGAGGGTGCCCCCATAGCCTAGAGGTCTAACGTTAATACTCGCCGCTGCAAGAGGCTGCCCCCATAGCCTAGAGGTCTAACGTTAATACTCGCCGCTGCAAGAGGGTGCCCCCATAGCCTAGAGGTCTAACGTTAATACTCTCCGCTGCAAGAGGGTGCCCCCATAGCCTAGAGGTCTAACGTTAATACTCGCCGCTGCAAGAGGGTGCCCCCATAGCCTAGAGGTCTAACGTTAATACTCTCCGCTGCAAGAGGGTGCCCCCATGGCTCAGAGGTCTAACGTTAATACTCGCCACTGCAAGAGGGTGCCCCCATGGCTCAGAGGTCTAACGTTAATACTCGCCGCTGCAAGAGGCTGCCCCCATAGCCTAGAGGTCTAACGTTAATACTCTCCGCTGCAAGAGGCTGCCCCCATAGCCTAGAGGTCTAACGTTAATACTCTCCGCTGCAAGAGGGTGCCCCCATAGCCTAGAGGTCTAACGTTAATACTCGCCGCTGCAAGAGGGTGCCCCCATAGCCTAGAGGTCTAACGTTAATACTCTCCGCTGCAAGAGGGTGCCCCCATAGCCTAGAGGTCTAACGTTAATACTCGCCGCTGCAAGAGGCTGCCCCCATGGCTCAGAGGTCTAACGTTAATACTCGCCGCTGCAAGAGGCTGCCCCCATAGCCTAGAGGTCTAACGTTAATACTCTCCGCTGCAAGAGGCTGCCCCCATAGCCTAGAGGTCTAACGTTAATACTCTCCGCTGCAAGAGGGTGCCCCCATGGCTCAGAGGTCTAACGTTAATACTCTCCGCTGCAAGAGGCTGCCCCCATAGCCTAGAGGTCTAACGTTAATACTCTCCGCTGCAAGAGGGTGCCCCCATAGCCTAGAGGTCTAACGTTAATACTCGCCACTGCAAGAGGGTGCCCCCATGGCTCAGAGGTCTAACGTTAATACTCGCCGCTGCAAGAGGCTGCCCCCATAGCCTAGAGGTCTAACGTTAATACTCTCCGCTGCAAGAGGCTGCCCCCATAGCCTAGAGGTCTAACGTTAATACTCTCCGCTGCAAGAGGGTGCCCCCATAGCCTAGAGGTCTAACGTTAATACTCGCCGCTGCAAGAGGCTGCCCCCATGGCTCAGAGGTCTAACGTTAATACTCGCCGCTGCAAGAGGCTGCCCCCATAGCCTAGAGGTCTAACGTTAATACTCTCCGCTGCAAGAGGCTGCCCCCATAGCCTAGAGGTCTAACGTTAATACTCTCCGCTGCAAGAGGGTGCCCCCATAGCCTAGAGGTCTAACGTTAATACTCGCCGCTGCAAGAGGCTGCCCCCATGGCTCAGAGGTCTAACGTTAATACTCACCGCTGCAAGAGGCTGCCCCCATAGCCTAGAGGTCTAACGTTAATACTCGCCGCTGCAAGAGGCTGCCCCCATAGCCTAGAGGTCTAACGTTAATACTCGCCGCTGCAAGAGGCTGCCCCCATAGCCTAGAGGTCTAACGTTAATACTCTCCGCTGCAAGAGGCTGCCCCCATAGCCTAGAGGTCTAACGTTAATACTCTCCGCTGCAAGAGGCTGCCCCCATAGCCTAGAGGTCTAACGTTAATACTCGCCGCTGCAAGAGGCTGCCCCCATAGCCTAGAGGTCTAACGTTAATACTCTCCGCTGCAAGAGGCTGCCCCCATAGCCTAGAGGTCTAACGTTAATACTCGCCGCTGCAAGAGGCTGCCCCCATAGCCTAGAGGTCTAACGTTAATACTCGCCGCTGCAAGAGGCTGCCCCCATAGCCTAGAGGTCTAACGTTAATACTCTCCGCTGCAAGAGGCTGCCCCCATAGCCTAGAGGTCTAACGTTAATACTCGCCGCTGCAAGAGGCTGCCCCCATAGCCTAGAGGTCTAACGTTAATACTCGCCGCTGCAAGAGGCTGCCCCCATAGCCTAGAGGTCTAACGTTAATACTCTCCGCTGCAAGAGGCTGCCCCCATGGCTCAGAGGTCTAACGTTAATACTCACCGCTGCAAGAGGCTGCCCCCATAGCCTAGAGGTCTAACGTTAATACTCTCCGCTGCAAGAGGCTGCCCCCATAGCCTAGAGGTCTAACGTTAATACTCACCGCTGCAAGAGGCTGCCCCCATAGCCTAGAGGTCTAACGTTAATACTCGCCGCTGCAAGAGGGTGCCCCCATAGCCTAGAGGTCTAACGTTAATACTCACCGCTGCAAGAGGGTGCCCCCATAGCCTAGAGGTCTAACGTTAATACTCTCCGCTGCAAGAGGGTGCCCCCATAGCCTAGAGGTCTAACGTTAATACTCGCCGCTGCAAGAGGGTGCCCCCATAGCCTAGAGGTCTAACGTTAATACTCTCCGCTGCAAGAGGCTGCCCCCATAGCCTAGAGGTCTAACGTTAATACTCTCCGCTGCAAGAGGGTGCCCCCATGGCTCAGAGGTCTAACGTTAATACTCGCCGCTGCAAGAGGCTGCCCCCATAGCCTAGAGGTCTAACGTTAATACTCTCCGCTGCAAGAGGGTGCCCCCATAGCCTAGAGGTCTAACGTTAATACTCGCCGCTGCAAGAGGCTGCCCCCATGGCTCAGAGGTCTAACGTTAATACTCGCCGCTGCAAGAGGCTGCCCCCATGGCTCAGAGGTCTAACGTTAATACTCTCCGCTGCAAGAGGGTGCCCCCATAGCCTAGAGGTCTAACGTTAATACTCGCCGCTGCAAGAGGGTGCATCCATAGCCTAGAGGTCTAACGTTAATACTCTCCGCTGCAAGAGGCTGCCCCCATAGCCTAGAGGTCTAACGTTAATACTCTCCGCTGCAAGAGGCTGCCCCCATAGCCTAGAGGTCTAACGTTAATACTCTCCGCTGCAAGAGGGTGCCCCCATGGCTCAGAGGTCTAACGTTAATACTCGCCGCTGCAAGAGGCTGCCCCCATAGCCTAGAGGTCTAACGTTAATACTCTCCGCTGCAAGAGGGTGCCCCCATAGCCTAGAGGTCTAACGTTAATACTCGCCGCTGCAAGAGGGTGCCCCCATAGCCTAGAGGTCTAACGTTAATACTCGCCGCTGCAAGAGGGTGCCCCCATAGCCTAGAGGTCTAACGTTAATACTCTCCGCTGCAAGAGGCTGCCCCCATAGCCTAGAGGTCTAACGTTAATACTCTCCGCTGCAAGAGGGTGCCCCCATGGCTCAGAGGTCTAACGTTAATACTCTCCGCTGCAAGAGGGTGCCCCCATGGCTCAGAGGTCTAACGTTAATACTCGCCGCTGCAAGAGGCTGCCCCCATAGCCTAGAGGTCTAACGTTAATACTCTCCGCTGCAAGAGGCTGCCCCCATAGCCTAGAGGTCTAACGTTAATACTCTCCGCTGCAAGAGGCTGCCCCCATAGCCTAGAGGTCTAACGTTAATACTCTCCGCTGCAAGAGGGTGCCCCCATGGCTCAGAGGTCTAACGTTAATACTCGCCGCTGCAAGAGGCTGCCCCCATAGCCTAGAGGTCTAACGTTAATACTCTCCGCTGCAAGAGGGTGCCCCCATAGCCTAGAGGTCTAACGTTAATACTCGCCGCTGCAAGAGGGTGCCCCCATAGCCTAGAGGTCTAACGTTAATACTCGCCGCTGCAAGAGGGTGCCCCCATAGCCTAGAGGTCTAACGTTAATACTCTCCGCTGCAAGAGGCTGCCCCCATAGCCTAGAGGTCTAACGTTAATACTCTCCGCTGCAAGAGGGTGCCCCCATGGCTCAGAGGTCTAACGTTAATACTCGCCGCTGCAAGAGGCTGCCCCCATAGCCTAGAGGTCTAACGTTAATACTCTCCGCTGCAAGAGGGTGCCCCCATAGCCTAGAGGTCTAACGTTAATACTCGCCGCTGCAAGAGGCTGCCCCCATGGCTCAGAGGTCTAACGTTAATACTCGCCGCTGCAAGAGGCTGCCCCCATGGCTCAGAGGTCTAACGTTAATACTCTCCGCTGCAAGAGGGTGCCCCCATAGCCTAGAGGTCTAACGTTAATACTCGCCGCTGCAAGAGGGTGCATCCATAGCCTAGAGGTCTAACGTTAATACTCTCCGCTGCAAGAGGGTGCCCCCATAGCCTAGAGGTCTAACGTTAATACTCTCCGCTGCAAGAGGCTGCCCCCATAGCCTAGAGGTCTAACGTTAATACTCGCCGCTGCAAGAGGGTGCCCCCATAGCCTAGAGGTCTAACGTTAATACTCTCCGCTGCAAGAGGCTGCCCCCATAGCCTAGAGGTCTAACGTTAATACTCTCCGCTGCAAGAGGCTGCCCCCATAGCCTAGAGGTCTAACGTTAATACTCTCCGCTGCAAGAGGGTGCCCCCATAGCCTAGAGGTCTAACGTTAATACTCGCCGCTGCAAGAGGGTGCCCCCATAGCCTAGAGGTCTAACGTTAATACTCTCCGCTGCAAGAGGCTGCCCCCATAGCCTAGAGGTCTAACGTTAATACTCTCCGCTGCAAGAGGCTGCCCCCATAGCCTAGAGGTCTAACGTTAATACTCTCCGCTGCAAGAGGCTGCCCCCATAGCCTAGAGGTCTAACGTTAATACTCTCCGCTGCAAGAGGCTGCCCCCATAGCCTAGAGGTCTAACGTTAATACTCTCCGCTGCAAGAGGCTGCCCCCATAGCCTAGAGGTCTAACGTTAATACTCTCCGCTGCAAGAGGCTGCCCCCATGGCTCAGAGGTCTAACGTTAATACTCGCCGCTGCAAGAGGCTGCCCCCATGGCTCAGAGGTCTAACGTTAATACTCACCGCTGCAAGAGGCTGCCCCCATGGCTCATAGGTCTAACGTTAATACTCTCCGCTGCAAGAGGGTGCCCCCATAGCCTAGAGGTCTAACGTTAATACTCGCCGCTGCAAGAGGCTGCCCCCATGGCTCAGAGGTCTAACGTTAATACTCTCCGCTGCAAGAGGGTGCCCCCATAGCCTAGAGGTCTAACGTTAATACTCGCCGCTGCAAGAGGGTGCCCCCATAGCCTAGAGGTCTAACGTTAATACTCGCCGCTGCAAGAGGCTGCCCCCATGGCCTAGAGGTCTAAAGTTAATACTCTCCGCTGCAAGAGGGTGCCCCCATAGCCTAGAGGTCTAACGTTAATACTCGCCGCTGCAAGAGGCTGCCCCCATGGCCTAGAGGTCTAAAGTTAATACTCTCCGCTGCAAGAGGGTGCCCCCATAGCCTAGAGGTCTAAAGTTAATACTCTCCGCTGCAAGAGGCTGCATCCATAGCCTAGAGGTCTAACGTTAATACTCTCCGCTGCAAGAGGGTGCCCCCATAGCCTAGAGGTCTAACGTTAATACTCGCCGCTGCAAGAGGGTGCCCCCATAGCCTAGAGGTCTAACGTTAATACTCGCCGCTGCAAGAGGGTGCCCCCATAGCCTAGAGGTCTAACGTTAATACTCTCCGCTGCAAGAGGCTGCCCCCATAGCCTAGAGGTCTAACGTTAATACTCGCCGCTGCAAGAGGCTGCCCCCATAGCCTAGAGGTCTAACGTTAATACTCTCCGCTGCAAGAGGCTGCCCCCATAGCCTAGAGGTCTAAAGTTAATACTCTCCGCTGCAAGAGGCTGCCCCCATAGCCTAGAGGTCTAACGTTAATACTCTCCGCTGCAAGAGGCTGCCCCCATAGCCTAGAGGTCTAACGTTAATACTCTCCGCTGCAAGAGGGTGCCCCCATAGCCTAGAGGTCTAACGTTAATACTCTCCGCTGCAAGAGGGTGCCCCCATGGCTCAGAGGTCTAACGTTAATACTCGCCGCTGCAAGAGGCTGCCCCCATAGCCTAGAGGTCTAACGTTAATACTCTCCGCTGCAAGAGGGTGCCCCCATAGCCTAGAGGTCTAACGTTAATACTCGCCGCTGCAAGAGGCTGCCCCCATAGCCTAGAGGTCTAACGTTAATACTCTCCGCTGCAAGAGGGTGCCCCCATAGCCTAGAGGTCTAACGTTAATACTCGCCGCTGCAAGAGGCTGCCCCCATGGCTCAGAGGTCTAACGTTAATACTCGCCGCTGCAAGAGGCTGCCCCCATAGCCTAGAGGTCTAACGTTAATACTCTCCGCTGCAAGAGGCTGCCCCCATAGCCCATAGGTCTAACGTTAATACTCGCCGCTGCAAGAGGCTGCCCCCATGGCTCAGAGGTCTAACGTTAATACTCGCCGCTGCAAGAGGCTGCCCCCATAGCCTAGAGGTCTAACGTTAATACTCGCCGCTGCAAGAGGCTGCCCCCATGGCTCAGAGGTCTAACGTTAATACTCGCCGCTGCAAGAGGCTGCCCCCATAGCCTAGAGGTCTAACGTTAATACTCTCCGCTGCAAGAGGGTGCCCCCATAGCCTAGAGGTCTAACGTTAATACTCTCCGCTGCAAGAGGCTGCCCCCATAGCCTAGAGGTCTAACGTTAATACTCGCCGCTGCAAGAGGCTGCCCCCATGGCTCAGAGGTCTAACGTTAATACTCGCCGCTGCAAGAGGCTGCCCCCATAGCCTAGAGGTCTAACGTTAATACTCGCCGCTGCAAGAGGCTGCCCCCATAGCCTAGAGGTCTAACGTTAATACTCTCCGCTGCAAGAGGGTGCCCCCATAGCCTAGAGGTCTAACGTTAATACTCTCCGCTGCAAGAGGCTGCCCCCATAGCCTAGAGGTCTAACGTTAATACTCGCCGCTGCAAGAGGCTGCCCCCATGGCTCAGAGGTCTAACGTTAATACTCGCCGCTGCAAGAGGCTGCCCCCATAGCCTAGAGGTCTAACGTTAATACTCGCCGCTGCAAGAGGCTGCCCCCATAGCCTAGAGGTCTAACGTTAATACTCTCCGCTGCAAGAGGGTGCCCCCATAGCCTAGAGGTCTAACGTTAATACTCGCCGCTGCAAGAGGCTGCCCCCATGGCCTAGAGGTCTAACGTTAATACTCGCCGCTGCAAGAGGCTGCCCCCATAGCCTAGAGGTCTAACGTTAATACTCGCCGCTGCAAGAGGCTGCCCCCATAGCCTAGAGGTCTAACGTTAATACTCTCCGCTGCAAGAGGGTGCCCCCATAGCCTAGAGGTCTAACGTTAATACTCTCCGCTGCAAGAGGCTGCCCCCATAGCCTAGAGGTCTAACGTTAATACTCGCCGCTGCAAGAGGCTGCCCCCATGGCTCAGAGGTCTAACGTTAATACTCGCCGCTGCAAGAGGCTGCCCCCATAGCCTAGAGGTCTAACGTTAATACTCGCCGCTGCAAGAGGCTGCCCCCATAGCCTAGAGGTCTAACGTTAATACTCTCCGCTGCAAGAGGGTGCCCCCATAGCCTAGAGGTCTAACGTTAATACTCTCCGCTGCAAGAGGGTGCCCCCATAGCCTAGAGGTCTAACGTTAATACTCGCCGCTGCAAGAGGGTGCCCCCATAGCCTAGAGGTCTAACGTTAATACTCTCCGCTGCAAGAGGCTGCCCCCATAGCCTAGAGGTCTAACGTTAATACTCGCCGCTGCAAGAGGCTGCCCCCATGGCTCAGAGGTCTAACGTTAATACTCGCCGCTGCAAGAGGCTGCCCCCATAGCCTAGAGGTCTAACGTTAATACTCGCCGCTGCAAGAGGCTGCCCCCATAGCCTAGAGGTCTAACGTTAATACTCGCCGCTGCAAGAGGCTGCCCCCATAGCCTAGAGGTCTAACGTTAATACTCTCCGCTGCAAGAGGGTGCCCCCATAGCCTAGAGGTCTAACGTTAATACTCGCCGCTGCAAGAGGCTGCCCCCATGGCTCAGAGGTCTAACGTTAATACTCACCGCTGCAAGAGGCTGCCCCCATAGCCTAGAGGTCTAACGTTAATACTCGCCGCTGCAAGAGGCTGCCCCCATAGCCTAGAGGTCTAACGTTAATACTCGCCGCTGCAAGAGGCTGCCCCCATAGCCTAGAGGTCTAACGTTAATACTCGCCGCTGCAAGAGGCTGCCCCCATGGCTCAGAGGTCTAACGTTAATACTCGCCGCTGCAAGAGGCTGCCCCCATAGCCCAGAGGTCTAACGTTAATACTCGCCGCTGCAAGAGGCTGCCCTCATAGCCCAGAGGTCTAACGTTAATACTCGCCGCTGCAAGAGGCTGCCCCCATAGCCCATAGGTCTAACGTTAATACTCGCCACTGCAAGAGGGTGCCCCCATGGCTCAGAGGTCTAACGTTAATACTCGCCACTGCAAGAGGGTGCCCCCATGGCTCAGAGGTCTAACGTTAATACTCGCCGCTGCAAGAGGGTGCCCCGATAGGCCAGAGGTCTAACGTTAATACTCGCCGCTGCAAGAGGGTGCCCCCATAGCCTAGAGGTCTAACGTTAATACTCGCCGCTGCAAGAGGCTGCCCTCATAGCCCAGAGGTCTAACGTTAATACTCGCCGCTGCAAGAGGCTGCCCCCATAGCCCATAGGTCTAACGTTAATACTCGCCACTGCAAGAGGGTGCCCCCATGGCTCAGAGGTCTAACGTTAATACTCGCCACTGCAAGAGGGTGCCCCCATGGCTCAGAGGTCTAACGTTAATACTCGCCGCTGCAAGAGGGTGCCCCCATGGCCCAGAGGTCTAACGTTAATACTCGCCGCTGCAAGAGGGTGCCCCCATAGGCCAGAGGTCTAACGCTAATATTCGCCGCTGCAAGAGGCTGCCCCCATAGCCCAAAGGTCTGACGTTAATACTCGCCGCTGCAAGAGGCTGCCCCCATAGCCCATAGGTCTAACGTTAATACTCGCCACTGCAAGAGGGTGCCCCCATGGCTCAGAGGTCTAACGTTAATACTCGCCACTGCAAGAGGGTGCCCCCATGGCCCAGAGGTCTAACGTTAATACTCGCCGCTGCAAGAGGGTGCCCCCATAGGCCAGAGGTCTAACGCTAATACTCGCCGCTGCAAGAGGCTGCCCCCATAGCCCATAGGTCTAACGCTAATACTCGCCGCTGGAAGAGGCTGCCCCCATAGCCCATAGGTCTGACGTTAATACTCGCCACTGCAAGAGGGTGCCCCCATGGCTCAGAGGTCTAACGTTAATACTCGCCGCTGCAAGAGGCTGCCCCCATGGCTCAGAGGTCTAACGTTAATACTCGCCGCTGCAAGAGGGTGCCCCCATGGCTCAGAGGTCTAACGTTAATACTCGCCGCTGCAAGAGGCTGCCCCCATGGCTCAGAGGTCTAACGCTAATACTCGCCGCTGCAAGAGGGTGCCCCCATAGCCTAGAGGTCTAACGCTAATACTCGCCGCTGCAAGAGGCTGCCCCCATAGCCCAGAGGTCTAACGTTAATACTCGCCACTGCAAGAGGGTGCCCCCATGGCTCAGAGGTCTAACGTTAATACTCGCCGCTGCAAGAGGCTGCCCCCATGGCTCAGAGGTCTAACGTTAATACTCACCGCTGCAAGAGGCTGCCCCCATAGCCTAGAGGTCTAACGTTAATACTCGCCGCTGCAAGAGGGTGCCCCCATAGCCTAGAGGTCTAACGTTAATACTCTCCGCTGCAAGAGGGTGCCCCCATAGCCTAGAGGTCTAACGTTAATACTCTCCGCTGCAAGAGGGTGCCCCCATAGCCTAGAGGTCTAACGTTAATACTCTCCGCTGCAAGAGGGTGCCCCCATAGCCTAGAGGTCTAACGTTAATACTCGCCGCTGCAAGAGGCTGCCCCCATGGCTCAGAGGTCTAACGTTAATACTCACCGCTGCAAGAGGCTGCCCCCATAGCCTAGAGGTCTAACGTTAATACTCGCCGCTGCAAGAGGCTGCCCCCATAGCCTAGAGGTCTAACGTTAATACTCGCCGCTGCAAGAGGCTGCCCCCATAGCCTAGAGGTCTAACGTTAATACTCTCCGCTGCAAGAGGGTGCCCCCATAGCCTAGAGGTCTAACGTTAATACTCGCCGCTGCAAGAGGCTGCCCCCATGGCTCAGAGGTCTAACGTTAATACTCACCGCTGCAAGAGGCTGCCCCCATAGCCTAGAGGTCTAACGTTAATACTCGCCGCTGCAAGAGGCTGCCCCCATAGCCTAGAGGTCTAACGTTAATACTCGCCGCTGCAAGAGGCTGCCCCCATAGCCTAGAGGTCTAACGTTAATACTCGCCGCTGCAAGAGGCTGCCCCCATGGCTCAGAGGTCTAACGTTAATACTCGCCGCTGCAAGAGGCTGCCCCCATAGCCCAGAGGTCTAACGTTAATACTCGCCGCTGCAAGAGGCTGCCCTCATAGCCCAGAGGTCTAACGTTAATACTCGCCGCTGCAAGAGGCTGCCCCCATAGCCCATAGGTCTAACGTTAATACTCGCCACTGCAAGAGGGTGCCCCCATGGCTCAGAGGTCTAACGTTAATACTCGCCACTGCAAGAGGGTGCCCCCATGGCTCAGAGGTCTAACGTTAATACTCGCCGCTGCAAGAGGGTGCCCCGATAGGCCAGAGGTCTAACGTTAATACTCGCCGCTGCAAGAGGGTGCCCCCATAGCCTAGAGGTCTAACGTTAATACTCGCCGCTGCAAGAGGCTGCCCTCATAGCCCAGAGGTCTAACGTTAATACTCGCCGCTGCAAGAGGCTGCCCCCATAGCCCATAGGTCTAACGTTAATACTCGCCACTGCAAGAGGGTGCCCCCATGGCTCAGAGGTCTAACGTTAATACTCGCCACTGCAAGAGGGTGCCCCCATGGCTCAGAGGTCTAACGTTAATACTCGCCGCTGCAAGAGGGTGCCCCCATGGCCCAGAGGTCTAACGTTAATACTCGCCGCTGCAAGAGGGTGCCCCCATAGGCCAGAGGTCTAACGCTAATATTCGCCGCTGCAAGAGGCTGCCCCCATAGCCCAAAGGTCTGACGTTAATACTCGCCGCTGCAAGAGGCTGCCCCCATAGCCCATAGGTCTAACGTTAATACTCGCCACTGCAAGAGGGTGCCCCCATGGCTCAGAGGTCTAACGTTAATACTCGCCACTGCAAGAGGGTGCCCCCATGGCCCAGAGGTCTAACGTTAATACTCGCCGCTGCAAGAGGGTGCCCCCATAGGCCAGAGGTCTAACGCTAATACTCGCCGCTGCAAGAGGCTGCCCCCATAGCCCATAGGTCTAACGCTAATACTCGCCGCTGGAAGAGGCTGCCCCCATAGCCCATAGGTCTGACGTTAATACTCGCCACTGCAAGAGGGTGCCCCCATGGCTCAGAGGTCTAACGTTAATACTCGCCGCTGCAAGAGGCTGCCCCCATGGCTCAGAGGTCTAACGTTAATACTCGCCGCTGCAAGAGGGTGCCCCCATGGCTCAGAGGTCTAACGTTAATACTCGCCGCTGCAAGAGGCTGCCCCCATGGCTCAGAGGTCTAACGCTAATACTCGCCGCTGCAAGAGGGTGCCCCCATAGCCTAGAGGTCTAACGCTAATACTCGCCGCTGCAAGAGGCTGCCCCCATAGCCCAGAGGTCTAACGTTAATACTCGCCACTGCAAGAGGGTGCCCCCATGGCTCAGAGGTCTAACGTTAATACTCGCCGCTGCAAGAGGCTGCCCCCATGGCTCAGAGGTCTAACGTTAATACTCGCCGCTGCAAGAGGGTGCCCCCATGGCTCAGAGGTCTAACGTTAATACTCGCCGCTGCAAGAGGCTGCCCCCATGGCTCAGAGGTCTAACGCTAATACTCGCCGCTGCAAGAGGGTGCCCCCATAGCCTAGAGGTCTAACGTTAATACTCGCCGCTGCAAGAGGCTGCCCCCATGGCCCAGAGGTCTAACGCTAATACTCGCCGCTGCAAGAGGCTGCCCCCATAGCCCAGAGGTCTAACGTTAATACTCGCCACTGCAAGAGGGTGCCCCCATGGCTCAGAGGTCTAACGTTAATACTCGCCGCTGCAAGAGGCTGCCCCCATGGCTCAGAGGTCTAACGTTAATACTCGCCGCTGGAAGAGGGTGCCCCCAGGGGCCAGAGGTCTAACGTTAATACTCGCCGCTGCAAGAGACTGCCCCATAGCCCAGAGGTCTAACGTTAATACTCGCCGCTGCAAGAGGCTGCCCCATAGCCTAGAGGTCTAACGTTAATACTCGCCGCTGCAAGAGGCTGCCCCCATAGCCTAGAGGTCTAACGTTAATACTCGCCGCTGCAAGAGGCTGCCCCCATGGCTCAGAGGTCTAACGTTAATACTCGCCACTGCAAGAGGGTGCCCCCATAGCCCATAGGTCTAACGTTAATACTCGCCGCTGCAAGAGGCTGCCCCCATAGCCCATAGGTCTAACGTTAATACTCGCCACTGCAAGAGGGTGCCCCCATAGCCCATAGGTCTAACGTTAATACTCGCCGCTGCAAGAGACTGCCCCATGGCTCAGAGGTCTAACTTTAATACTCGCCGCTGCAAGAGGCTGCCCCCATAGCCCATAGGTCTAACGTTAATACTCGCCGCTGCAAGAGACTGCCCCATGGCTCAGAGGTCTAACGTTAATACTCGCCACTGCAAGAGGGTGCCCCCATGGCTCAGAGGTCTAACGTTAATACTCGCCGCTGCAAGAGGGTGCCCCCATAGCCCAGAGGTCTAACGTTAATACTCGCCGCTGGAAGAGGGTGCCCCCATAGCCTAGAGGTCTAATGTCATACCGGCACTCTCATTGCCTTTTGATATAGGAATTTTCACATCCCTTAGGATATTGTCAAAGGTATTTTCATTTTTTTTAAATGTTTCATTATAAGGGAAGAAAAGAAGCGGATATGCATCATTTTGGACTTCTTATTTGGGAACATATGGCATTTTAGGTTTCCATATTCTAGTTAGGGCTTGTACTTGTTAAGTTTTGTAAAATTTAGCGTAATGTTACTATTTGTGCTACGTAAATATGGAACATCTTTGCAAAAAAGCAAAACATAATCAAAAATATTTAAAACGGTGATATATTAACAATGTTACTCCCGGAAAAAAATATGTCTCACCCTCGTGAAATTTAGACTATTAATTAGCTGGGGGTAGACTAGGCCTAGGGTTACAGGGAACTTGACGATGTGCCTTTAAGCACCCATTCATTCATTCAGAACACTTAACCCATTAAATGCTGGGGCTAATTTCGTCCAAAACCAACCCAAGGACACAACGACTTTTGAGAACCATCTAAACCCTGTCATGTTGTTATTCATTGGAAAGCTCCTATCGAGTACTCTCAGATGAGTAGCCATGTGCCAGGGTTTCATTCTTTTTTTCCAGGTTTTTTGCATCATTTTTTATGGGCCAAATTAGACACGAGCAGGTTGAGGGATAAGCAGGTAGTCAACCTGACCGAGTGAATGAGTGCATGAGGGTTTAAAGACACGTCAGCACACAAAGGTCATTTAGTTTCATAACACATTACCAACAAGAGGTCCTTTGTCATTGTTAAAGAACATTGACAAAGTATTACTGGTATAACTCTTGGTGAAAGAAGAAACAGAGAGGGAGTAAAAGCAGAGTCTTTAGACCCAAAGAGGACCAAATGATCATTAAGATGTATGGCTACCAATCAAATTCCGCATCCAATTTAAGGTCCTACTGCTGGTATACAAGGCGCTAAATGGACTTGCACCTAAGTACATCAAGGAGCTGGCCGTGCCTTATAAACCCAGACGCCATCTACAATCAGAAGCTAAGGGCCTTCTGGATGAGCCTCGGACTAGACTCAAATTTGGAGATCGCGCTTTCTCCATTAGTGCACCGAAATTATGGAATGCGCTTCCACAACACCTGAAGGATTCTACATCGTGTCAGGCCTTCAAGAAGTGTCTCAAAACACACCTTTTCAGGCTCGCCCATTGAGGCGTTGTTGACTATGACTCAAACTATGACAATGTGCAGCGCTTTTGAACATTTTATGAATGGAAAAGGCGCTATATAAATTCCAATTATTATTATTATTATTATCCATAGACATATCTCATACCCCTTCTTTTATAAGGCGAGCAGGGTGCCACACCAGCTTAAGAAGTGCCTGCTCATATTGCACATAATTGAGCAGGGCATAGGATGTGCCCAGTCAGCTCTAAATCAGCCGGTGGACTAAAAGGAATTTAAGGTATAAAATATTATATGAGATAATATTTGTGTGCATTATTGTTGTTGGAACTCTAACTTACTAATATGTTTCTTAAGTGGTACGGAATTGTGGATGTCCTTTCTGATGGTGACCCAGACCTTGGACCAAAAGGAATTTAAGGTATAAAATATTATATGAGATAATATTTGTGTGCATTATTGTTGTTGGTACTCTAACTTACTAATATGTTTCTTAATTGGTACGGAATTGTATATGTCCTTTCTGATGGTGACCCAGACCTTGGACCAAAAGGAATTTAAGGTATAAAATATTATATGAGATAATATTTGTGTGTATTATTGTTGTTGGTACTCTAACTTACTAATAAGTTTCTTAAGTGGTATGGAATTTTAGATGTCCTTTCCCATGGTGACCACTGACCTTTTGACCATGAGTGGACTTTGTTGGATGATATAGAGGACAGAACACGTTGTAAATTCACACATCCACGTGTGAACAGAAGTTTCTTTGTGTTAGATGAAGATCTATGTGTCTAGCTGTCAAATACGTGTGAATATTGTAAGTATTGTAGATATATTGAAGTTGATAACAATGAAGTGCATCCAAGGGCATTGACAAAAACATTATTGTAAATTACTTCATTAGCAAGGAAATGCATGTTCAGTTCCCCCCCTAAACCGGCATGCCTGCCCTGTGACCGATAGACAAAGAAATCCTTCAGTCCATCTGATCCTAGTACCTACTTACTTAATTAATTGTCTAATCAAAACTGGAATTGTACTGAGTCACACACCTTTAATGATGTAGAATTTATTTTATCATCATAACCTATGTATGTATTATTTGAAAAAAATGATTACTATGTATTTCCTGTAATAGTACATTTTGTATCGCCATGATACAGTTAATTAATATACTACTACTACTACTACTACTAATACTACTACTACTACTACTACTATTACTACTACTACTACTACTACTACTACTACTACTACTACTACTACTACTACTACTACTTCTACTACTACTACAACTACTACTACTACTACTACTACTACTACTACTACTACTACTACTACTACTACTTCTATTGTTGTTAACTATATACCAAGATATATCTGATCACTGATCACCTAGTAGACTCTCCTCTACAAACGTTCCCAGTGCACAAAGGGGTTAAAAGGCAACATCGACTTAAAGTGCATTCTGTTTACAAGATGGTGTAAGGTTGAAGCTCTTTCAGTTGTCAATGAATGATTAAATAGCCACCTGAAGGAATGCATGGAATAACTGTGAGATAAGCCATGCTTCCCATCGGTACAGGTCACCATTCATTCTGATAAACAGCGGAATATTAACCTATACCAAAGCCTATCTCATTTGTCAGGCATTTTATGCAGTCCTCCAGCAACATAATGCATAGGATCCAAGCCCATATAAGGCATTGGTTATTGGTATTCCCAGTTACACCATCTACAGACTTATGAACAAACGAATAAGCCAACAATTACAGAATTTGCTATATATATATATATATATATATATATATATATATATATATATATATATATATATATATACATACTCTCACACACACACACACACATATATATATATATATATATATATATATATATATATATATATATATATATATATATATATATATATATATATATATATATATATATATATATATGTATATATACACATATATTTATATATTTATATACATATATATATATGTGTGTGTGTGTGTGCACTGTCACACTATCAGCTCCCGTCTTTCCATATAAGACGCGATGCAAATCATGAATCTTTTTAATGATTCCCATGTTTTCCTATTGTTTCTGCTCAATTCAAACCTTGGTGCCATTAAATCAAAATAGTTTTTTTCTAATTTCAAATTGCACACATATGTAACAGGGTTTTTATTCTCCATAGTCATTTGGTAGAAACATAATACAAATAATGTTGTAAGAGAAAAGATAGTCAATTTTATTCTTTCTCATAACATATATAACAGAATTGTGTAAACTTTTATATTTTATACCAACTATGTTGTGTTGACAGATCGGTATTTAAACAATCTATGAAAATTCTCCAATTATTGTCAAAACTTGAAATCTGTGTTGAAGTTGACTCTTGTGTTCTCAAAATATGAAGATTTTTCAGCATGGCTCTCTTAACATCAGCACGATTAATTTCGTCCCCTTTTTTCCTTTTTTGGTATATCACATCTTTAACACTGATAATAATAGTTTGTTTAATGTACTCCGAATTTTTTTCCCAAAATATTTTATCAGTGTCAGAGATTTTGAAATGCGGACTATATATCCTTCTAACCCACTTTTCTGTATTCTTCCATAGTTCAATAACATTTTCACATTCAATGCAAATGTGTTCAATGGTTTCTATATTGTGGCAAAAGAGATAGTTTGGTGTTTCCGAGATACCCATCTTCTACAATAGTTTGTTATTGACCACTCTTCTATGTAATAATTTGTATTGGATGAAATGTTGATATACTGAGGGTGAATTTTTTATTTGCACTTTTGAAAGCTTTAGATATAGTATCTAGTCTTATTTCATTATTCATAGTTTTGCACCACTTGTCTTTCAATTCTACAATAACATTATTATTTAATGAAGAAGAGCTAAAATAAGTATTCTTGTTACCTTTTGAACCAACTTCTATAATATGTAATATAAAGGGTACTATTGGGCGTACATTATCAAGCTCTGTCATATTGTTGTTACCCAAAACATTTTGTAATTTCCACTTTATCCTGTTATATAATAAAAAATCACATTTCAAATCCAAAACATTTTGTATTCTATTGGTTTTCGCCAGGTACTCCGGTTTCCTCCACCACACACAACTGGCTAGTCACGAATAAGCCACATTTGGCATAAATGTGACGAAAAACAAAATTCCAATTCCAATCCAGAAGATCTCCTATTGATGATATGCCTTTGTCTACCCATGTTTGAATTTTTTCCTCCATGAATTTAGTATTATACCATATAGGCATTGATGTTAAGTGTGTTAAACTTCTAATGTTGGAGTCAATGTAAATTGAATAAACAGACTGTATCACTTCCTTCCAGAACACATTACACACATTAAGTTGTTTTTTCTTTAAATACACGTCACCATATATGTAAATCATGTCAAAACCATAGAATTTCGGGATGGCTGCCCATCCTTCCTCTGAAGTATAAATTCTCTTTATCCAAGAGGCCTTCATAACCATATCAATCTTCCTTATGTTTGGGAATTGAATTCCCCCACATTCAATTAGATTTTCCAAAATGGATGTTTTAAATTCCGGTGGCTTGTCTTGCCATAAAAATCTCAAAAATAAGTATTCCATTTTTTGAAAAGATTCTTCACTTGGTCCTGGCAGGGACAGTAGGATGTGGATAATTTTGGATATCATTAAAGTTTTATTTATTGTTGTTTTACCGATAATAGTTAAGTTTCTGCATTTCCAAATTGAAGCTAAATTTTCCATTTCAAGTATTCTTGGTCTTATGTTTAACTCTGTTATCTGATTTAGATCTAAGGTATTGTAAAGAATTCCAAGAGAAACAAATTCATTAGTCCAGATCAGATCCATATCATTACATAATGTCATCCTACTGTCCCCTACTTCTCCGAATTTTATTGCTTTGGTTTTTTCGACATTGATTTTTAAGGCCTGATATTTGATAAAAATTTTGCAAGATGCCCATACACTCCCTCAAATCATATATATACATATATTTATAGTTAATTTTGAGGATAGTTTGTGTAATAAAAGGTTTAAAAAATCCAAGAAGCTATGTGTGAAAAAATCGATAGATTTAAATGATGCCCATGGATAAAGAGGATACACAAGTACAATTTAGGAGGAACTATATATGCCAAGTACTTAATGAAAAATATACAAAATGTTGATACAAAAAAGTAGCAAAAATCAGAGTTATGACTCATGGTCAAAGTGACCTCAAAGAATCCGAGACAGGGGTGTATGCAAAGCGTTTATAACATGTATACTGGTATGGTCATTTCTTAATTGATTATAAAGTAAAAATGCACGCACACATACAGTACAGACATACATACATACGTACATACACACATAAATACGGACAAAAACTGGTGACTTACAATCATTACTTTTTGATGTATCAAAGGCTTAAGTGAAAGTGTGTTATAGTATGGCTGTGAGGATCTGGGAAAGTTGAAGCATTTTCATTAAATGTACTTCATAGATACATGTACAACACAAACGCACATTGGACAGTCAGCTGTAATAGAAACATTTATTTATGCACACCATCAAAGTACCATCTCAAAATATTATCAAGTGGAATGCAAGTTAATTTGAAGCAATTATTGCATTTTAACAAAGTTTTCATTTTTTTGTAATAACGAACAATTATTCAAAAACAAGTGTACATGGATATGCTCAGCATTGGTTTAAGAGATACAAAATGTTTGAACAGTATGTGAGAATGAGCCAGATGAT
>OZ012699.1:2628397-2635897 GCA_963942565.1 Maea johnstoni
ATCTCTCTTTAAAGTGAGATACAAAAAACATTTCATGTCAGTCCTTTCTGACTCATAAAAAAGAAATTCATCAATTCTAGTCCGAACATCTGGGCCTCCTTTTATAACAGTATTATACTATATGGTATTATTGTTATGTCAATCTTGAGCAGTGGAGTTGATCATTACATGTGATGCCATTGGACTCTGGGCAGACTGGGACCACTATGGAAATAGGTTTCTAACTTTTAGTGTACATATATCCTGAGTCTGGTTAGAATTCTATTGCATAGCAGTTAATGACTCTCAATCAAGTCACCTTTATATATGATCTTTTATGGACCAAACACTGTGTAATATACATCTTACTGCAACCGAATATAATCAAATCAAATCAAATCAAATCATAAGATTGGTGGGTAAAATCTCCGAATCAAATAGAAAAGCGTTCACATGAAACTCATACAGTCCACATTCAGTGATAGATGCCAGTGCGTTAAGTCTCACAATCAAATAGAAAAGCATCCACATGGAATTCACCCAGTCTACATTTAGCGATTGTTGATATGGCACCAACTGCGTAAAGACTCTCAATTAAATAGAAAAGCATCCACATGGAAGTCATACAGTCTTCATCTAGTTATGTTATAAGAATCCCAATCAAATAGAAACGCGTCTAATAGTCAGGATGCAATATCTGAAAATGTGACCCTAGCTTACATTTTGTGTTAAAATTCGGCAACATGTCTTTCTATCCTGATGTGGGGGTGCTGATTTAAAAACAAAAACATGTTGTTTTCTTGGCACCTTCTTGTGGCATTTGTTCATCAAAAATGTCTAAAAAATCTGCGTTTTCTGTAATATAGACCTATAATACACATGAATCTGAACAGACACTTCAAACTTGGTACACGTATAAACTGATAGATGCACTTTGTGAAATAAAATCAGAATGGATCATAGGTGCTCGTTTGTGGGTCTTTTTGATCACAAATCACAAAAAAACAGGACATTTTTGTCATTTCTCTTGAAATGTATGTAACACTGCATTCCAGTTATCAAACCTCTTCTATTTATTTTCAAAAGAATATTAAAAATATAAATAAATTGCTCACTCTAGATACATTTGAGAATGCTGAATTGGGGACTTTTAAGGTAGAGCAGTCTTGATTAAGTAATTATCAGACTAGTTTGTAAAGGACCCCAATCAAATACAGAAGCGTCTACATACAATCTTTATTGAATTAGAGTACACTTTGCATCAAATGCAGTTAAACGGGGGACGGGTGGGTTTGGTGTTACGTCGCTTTTAACGGCATACAAATGCGATATAAACCTGGAAACCAGAATGAAATTCACTGCTCATTATGAAAAGGCCCATGGGCCTTTTAGTTGAAAATGCCCCACAAACAGCACTTCACAACACCGCACATTGGTATAGCATCCAGGCTAACCCGCTTAGTTGTGTGTGTGTGCCTCTTGTGTAGAGTGAAAACTTGTATCATGTACATGTTTATAGTCAAGGACATTGCGTAATGTTAGTCTTATATTCATACGCTAGGTTTTATTTAACACTGTAGAGTATTTAAGTGTCCTTGTATGAAAATAGGAAAATAGTATACATCCTTTACACTCAAGTGACCAATGTTCAGTGCACTAACAAAGAATTAAACAATAGTAGTTGCTATTGAGATTATTGTAACTACATGTATCTGTCAATTTCAAAGATAAGTCAATGGTAACGATTCGACAAAAGCCACCAATGCATCTTTATTTTCGACAAATTGCTTTGTCTTCCTTTTGATAAAATAATTGAAAAGGTTTGACCAACCAATAAGTAAATGGCATGATGAAGATGAAAACAAGATGTGCAGACAGACAATATTGTATGGTGGCTTCACATATATCAATGAATATATATATATATATATATATATATATATATATATATATATATATATATATATATATATATATATATATATATATATATATATATATATATATATATATATATATATTTATATTACTTTAGTATGTTTATTGACTGTATGGCATCGTACAAAATCAATCAAGCAGTGCTGTCCTAACTTATCCTTTTTTTTAAATTTGATGCAATCAATAATGTACTGTGCACCTTTTATTTACACATAAACATAAAAAATACAGTTTGCAAAAAAAGTTTTTTTTGTTCATCATATACCAGCCATGCTTGATACTTTAAACACTATTTGTAGGATTTTCTTTTTGGACACTTGACCACATTGGGGCCCAGAAAACTAGGGTAGTTTGTTTTGATATCTGGCAACATGTTGTTCCATTTTAAATTGTTGTTTCAGAATTGAAATGATTTGCTTTAAGGATGGAACTCTTTTTTCTTTCTTGTTTCTAAAGATAAGTGATTTTGTTATAATAATTATCCTATTTACTATCGGAACCCAAATTTTTATCACTGAAAAGTATATTTTTATCTGTAAAATAGACAATATGTTGTCCTTGTGAATTTAGCCAAACTACAGCATGTTATGCAAAAACAGTTTTGATAACTTTATGATTATCGGAATCTGACAAAATTGTCTTAATATATTCTTGACACCCGCTGTGTCCCATCTTCTTACAAATTGTATGTTAATTTTTGGGTTGAACCATAGTGTCTCCTCCAAGAAAGGAGAATTATGATTGTGTTGTGAAAATATACCCTGAAATGATATGACAGCATTTAGAACTTATTTCCAAAAAGGATTTTTTCAAGTTGAAAAGAAGGGCCCAAACCATATAGTGGAATTCTGTTAATTTTGTACTTTTCAGGAATTTTGGTCCAAAAAACCCTACTATCTAGCCGTGTTTTGATCCATTTTACCTTTATAGTCTTATAAAATCCTTCCAAGTTTTTAGCTCTCCCTCCTGTATATCTAACTCAAGAGTTCTTCATTTGATTTTTGGAGGCTTATGGTTCTATATAGAACTGTACAATATTTTGTACAAGTTCTCTAAAGAAATTGTTTTGGGGTAGGTAGGGCAATTAGAAAATAAACAATTTTTGATATAGCAAGGCTTTTGGTTATAAGGACTTTCCCAAATAACTGTTGGATTTCTTATGTTCCATCTGGCTAAAAGCTTCGGATAAATCGGATGGTACAATTTTTCTCAGCTATATTGTAAAGATCTCTAGTATCATAAGTGAATCCCAAAGGAGCGAAAGAATGAACCCAATCTAATTTTAGTTCAGGGCAGATATCTTTTTCTGAAAATCATTTTGATCCCATCCAAACTGCTTTAGTTTTGGATATATTTATTTTTAAGCCAGATGCAGCCTCAAAAGAATCTAGAATACATATTGTTTTTGGAAGGTATTTCTTAGATATAGGGACATATCGTCCACAAACTGGGTCAATTTATTTTCCACTCCATGAATTTGTAGACCCTTTATATCCTCACATTGTTTATGGCCTGGCTTAGTAACTTATCCTTACTTATCTTTAGTCTTTAAAATCATTTGAAAGAATATTTAAGATGTTTCAATGTGTTTGAAGATTTAAGCATAGCTTGCGAAAAAGGCTAAAAAGTAATGGCAAAAGTACAACAACAAGAAAATCACCTATAAACACACTCACTTCAAGCACCAGATGGGGTCTACCCCCAAGGTCAGGTAGTCCACCACACCTTTTGCCGACTGCTTGCCATGCCACACAGCTGCAAAAGATACGCTGTTCGAGGCATAAGACAAAGTTACCAGTGGCTTATAGACAGTCAAAGGCTGTCTCCCACACTCCCATGCCCACCATTGTTAAAGGCTGAGAGTCACGAATTGTGGGCAGAAAGGTGACAAAAATCAACATTCCATTCATATTACCACATTGAAGCACTAGGCAAGTCACTTCTCTGGTTGATACCCTACACAAGGTATCATGTAATTTCCATGGAATAATCTTTAATTCCAGGGAACATCGTGCAAAGGACATATCTTGATGCCATCTTATTTATAATCTGGAATCTTCATTCTCAAGAATATCTTTTGCAGCGTAATTGTCGTATGCGATTTGTGGTTCTATGGGTCCTCTAAGTTGCATAGCTTGTAAAGCAGACGCTGTGCTGGATTTCCGTACATATCGTCCAGCGCAGTGCTCTCGTAGCCTGGGTCCCCAGTCATCCTCGTGGTTAGCAAGATCCCTCAGCAACTACAAAAGAAAACAAGTGTCAACAACGTCATCACTTTTTGTTAGGACTGGTCCTCACTCTACGCATAGAGTGATGACGTAGTGCACATATGCAAAAATGACTGAAATGTAGCAACGCACAAATGAGTGGTCACTGCACTAGTTGGGTGCCACCATATAACTAACACTAACACATTATTTACTGAATTTTCAGACCTTTTAAAATTATTTTTAATTTGAAGAAGAAGCTTTTCTAAACAATAGCTTCTTGATAAGTTAAGCTTTGGGAATTTAATCAGGAGAATAAAATGGAGCTTTTTGTTGGTCCAACTCTCATATTCCACTGCGGAATGTGCTCATTCATATGTGCAATGCAGATATTTTATTCTTTCATTAAATGCCCAGGCATAATGTATTATTCCCGGGCTGCCCAAATTAAATGTCGGCACTGAAACATGAAATCATTCTTGCAATAAATGCATAGGTGGCCCAGACATAATAACCGACCGCATGCCCGATTGTCACCCAATTTCCTGGACACTGATCCATGAATGACCACACAACTGAACATAGCATTGATTCTCAAACGACGTGGGTATGGTGTGCTTGGCTTATTTCTTTGATATGTTATCCATATTGTTCAATCAGGCACTGCCAGACGTACGGTTGACTGGTGTAGGAATTAAATGTCTGTACTGTACTTACATCTATTCCCCCAGACTTGCAGTATCTGTAGAGGAAATGGAAGGGTATCCAGAACATTGAGAACGCCATAATGCACCAAGACAGAGCTTGTGCGAATGGGGGGTACTCTCTTCCAAATATGGTCTTCATAGGCGTGTGCTGAATTGCCTTCAATGTAACTGTCACCTGCAATTAAAACGAAGCAGTAAGCCCATATCATATTCATGATCATTTGTGTTGAATACTGTGTGATCTGGTAACGGTATTACTTGGAGGAATGTCTTTTTAAATTTCAAATTGCAACAAGTTTTTTTTTATTTTCCATAGTCATAGATTGCAAGAAATATCATTGAACAATAATATAAAAGTTGTACAATTATCCATTGATTTGATGTGAATCCAGGGTTCATGTTATGCATTATAGGATAAAATTATAGAAAACAAACTGTACGATTATAAGATATACCAACTGCACTACTGTGAGTGTCGTTACCTTTTCTAAGGAAAATGAATGATTTTCACTTTTGATCACACGTGTCTACATCGCTTAGTTTTGACTTGTAGTGTTTAGATTTTTTAATAAAGATATTACACTAGGAAAAGTTTAACCTTTCCTCTTAATGGCTCAGCAGGAGATAATCTGGCAAACTGCCACCAAACATATCTCTGGGATGTATAATGCTAGAATTAAAGGGGTATAGGTTAGATTTTTCCCCTTACATCCAATGTTTCTTTATTTGATGCACAACCATCTTTGTAAAATATTATCTATATTACTGTCATTTGTCAGTGTTGCTTCATGTTTTAATCTATGTGTCACAACCTAAGGATATTTTCTACAATTATATAACGTATTGTAAGTTTATGCATTGTCATAGTCGACAAAGATTCATACATAATGGGTGAAAAGCACAACTTTTAGGTGCCATTGAAATATTAGCATAAGAAAGTTTTTTTGTTAATTTGATACGGGATTGCACGTTCTGATAAAATCAGGCACAGTTATGAATTCCACATGCAATGTCATTGCTTGTGATTTGTTACGAGGCTTACCAGTTATCACGTACATAGTTTATCATACTTAGTTACTGCATCTGCTTGCTTTATCGCATGATCGCACGTGAAAAGATTCGCGCGCAGCAGCACTAAGCCTCATAACCTTGGAGTTTGGAAATCACGCGCACATCTGCACAATCATTGACCCATTATAAGAGGTCAGTTGGATTTAAAGCGCAGTTAGGTCAGCGTGGATTTTCAAGCGGGCAAGGGACAAAAAAACTTTGAATTATCACTTATATATAAATGTGTGTAGTATGTCAGTAATATATAGATATCAGATGGTTCCTATATCTTTTTATATAAACAGTACAATAAAAACACATCCTGTGCCTTGTACGTAAATTAAGTAATTATGATTCTCTCTCTCTCTCTCTCTCTCTCTCTCTCTCTCTCTCTCTCTCTCTCTCTCTCTCTCTCTCTCTCTCTCTCTCTCTCTATATATATATATATATGTATATATATATATATATATATATATATATATATATATATATATATATATATATATATATATATGTATATGTATATATATATATGTATATATGTATATATATTATATATATATATATATATATATATATATATATATATATATATATATATATATATATATATATATATATATATATATATATATATGTATGTGTGTGTGTGTGTGTGTGTGTGTGTGTGTGTGTGAGTGTGTATGTAACTATATGCGTGTGTGTCTGTGTCTGTCTGTACTTACTATTAGCAGTGCTGGGGATGCAAAACACCACATCAATTTCCAGAAAACGCTGATTCGAACTCCTAGCATCAACTCCAAATCATTTTTAAAGTGATCATAACCTACAAAAAAATAAAACAATCCGGTAACGATAACGAAAATATCATACAAATAAATATCCTTGCAGGATCAAAATGAGGAAATATCTCCCCTAGGAATGGCGTTTGCCATAGCTCGGCACGAGTGAACATCAACCCTTAGATACCACTTTGGTTACATGGTCCAAATGTCATATGTAATACACGTATATATATATATATATATATATATATATATATATATATATATATATATATATATATATATATATATATATATATATATATATATATATATATATATATATATATATATATATATATATATATATATATACCCTTTCCAGATTAAAATGCATATAATGGTGTAGAGAAAACAAAAAAATAATCTAAAAATAACCTACCATATACCCATCCTAGAACAATACATTCTATAATTCCAACAATCAGCATCGGATAACCACCAACGTTTGTGTCCATTATTTGGAATAAGTGGTAGCCACCCTGAAATATGGAATCACGTGATAAATGAAATTGAATATATCTCTACGGAGATATTGATATTGAAATCCAGCCGTCATTCAAACGAAAGAGATTCTACACCAAAACACCATGTACATTGGAAGCTGCTTAACCCTTCTAATGCCACACACGTACATATATGTGTGGGGGAACAATAACCTAGAGAGCCATACACGCATACTGTAGATTCAAAAAAGATTGTGTAGAGTAAATTTTGCGAATTTACAGAAATTCGATTTTTACGTTTCTTAACTTAGCGAACATGGAGTGCCAGCTATGCACTTAAAGTGGCAGC
>OZ012699.1:2640897-2672342 GCA_963942565.1 Maea johnstoni
CTGAGACTGCACTTGTGCGGGTACAGAACGACATCCTTCACACTCTCGATCAGGGTGGGGCCGCCATCCTTGTGTTACTCGATCTCAGCGCTACTTTCGATACAATCGATCACTCCATCCTTTTATCTAGGATGGAGTCAGTTCTTGGAGTTAAAGGATCCTCTCTACAGTGGTTCAAATTGTACCTGCTAGGCAGGAAACAGAGGATTAAAATCAATGATGACTTCTCCGAAAATCAGGAAATCCTGTGGTCTGTACCACAGGGATCTGTGTTGGGCGCACTATTGTTCCTAATATACATCATACCTCTGGCACAGCTAATCCGATCCTACAGTCTGAACAATCATGGTTATGCTGATGACACCTAGCTCTGCTTATCATTTAAAAAGACAAGTGATAACACAATTGTCAAACGTGAAATCCTAAATCTTGAGAAATGTTTGTGTGACATTAGTGTCTGGATGTCTCAGAACAAGCTGAAACTCAACAATGACAAGACTGAAATCATTCTATTCGGCTCTAAGAAACACCTAGCTGAACTGAACATTATGTCACTCTCTGTAGCGGGGACTGATGTGTCCGTTGCATCTGAGCCTGTGCGGAATCTGGGAGCTATGTTTGACTCTCAATTGATCATGGCACCCCATGTCAAAAAATCTAGCTTTCACCTGAGAAATATCGGAAAAGCGAGACGTGTGTTAACAGAAGATGCCACAGAAACGGTGATGCAGTCACTGGTGATGTCTCGCTTGGATTACTGCAATGCTCTCCTAATTGGAATACAACAGGATTTGATTGCAAAGCTGCAGCGACTACAAAACAGTGCTGCAAGGATAGTATCGAGAACCAGGAAGTATGAACATATCACACCTGTTCTCATCAAGCTTCACTGGCTACCAATCAAATTCCGCATCCGATTTAAGGTCCTATTGCTGGTATACAAGGCGCTAAATGGACTTGCACCTAAGTACATCGAGGAGCAGCTCGTGCCTTATAAACCCAGACGCCATCTCCGATCAGAAGCAAAGGGCCTTCTGGACGAGCCTCGGACTAGACTGAAATTTGGAGGTCGCACTTTCTCCATTAGTGCACCGAGATTATGGAATGCGCTTCCACAACACCTGAAGGATTCTACATCGTGTCAGGCCTTCAAGAAGTGTCTCAAAACACACCTTTTCAGGCTCGCCCATTGAGGCGTTGTTGACTATGACTCAAACTATGACAATGTGCAGCGCTTTTGAACGTTTTATGAATGGAAATGGCGCTATATAAATTCCAATTATTATTATTATTATTTCCTATTATGAAGCAACGTTTTTATTTAGGCGTGCGTTGAGCTGTTATTACCTCAAAATAGCTCTAACCTTAGTCAGACCAAAAGCAAGAAAAATATTCACAAAAACAGAATTGATTCGCAAGCCACATGGGTCAATGATGTGATTGGCTTATTTTTTTGTCAAGTAATCAATGGGTGTTTGTCCGGTTGACTAGTGCAGTAATGAAATGTCTGTAATGTAGCTTACCTCAGCGTCAGCTAGCCTGTGCCACTGTGGTGTTATGTAGTACAGCAGACCTGTGCCCGCCCCAGGCAGTGTCACTGCGCGGACCAGCATCACGGTAAGTAAGATGTAAGGGAAGATTGTCGTGAAATAGGCCACCTGTAAAAGCAAAAAGAACTCTCCAAGTCAGTAAAACACAAAACAAGTCAATAGTAGCATGCGACAATGAAGAGTAATAATAATAGTTGTGTCATTGTCGGATTAACGAACTCAACACAGCTGTGTTAAAAGGATAGTAGTAGTAGTAGTAGTAGTAGTAGTAGTAGTAGTAGTAGTAGTAGTAGCAGCAGCAGCAGCAGTAGTAGTAGTAGTATTTGTTGTTGTTGTTGTAGTAGTAGTAGTAGTAGTAGTAGTAGTAGCAGTAATAGCAGTAGTAGTAGTAGTAGTAGTAGCAGTAGTAGTAGTAGTAGTAATAGTAGTAGTAGTAGTAGTAGTAGTAGTAATAGTAGTAATAGTAGTAGCAGTAGTAGCAGTAGTAGTAGTAGTAGTAGTAGTAGCAGTAGCAGTAGTAGTAGTAATAGTAGTAGTAGTAGTAGTAGTAGTAGTAGTAGTAGTAGTAGTAGCAGCAGCAGCAGCAGCAGCAGCAGCAGCAGCAGCAGCAGCAGCAGCAGCAGCAGCAGCAGCAGCAGCAGCAGCAGCAGCAGCAGCAGCAGTAGTAGTAGTAGTAGGTAATCTAATATAAAGACAGGTACGTGTGTTAGTAAACATTGGGCGACTCACTTTGCCAAGAGACTGGATTCCTTTCCAGAGAACCAGAAATATGACAGTCCAAGCGAAGAGCAGACAGAGAACCAGCTGCCATTGTGGTTCCCCCATCTCCTCCATACCTTGCGATATCTTCAGCACGTGGCGACTGAAATAAACAGAACATGCGATTAAGTGTGTATATGTGTTTTGTATGTCCGTAGTTGTTCAATTATATTCTCTATAAAATTCCGTTCAGCTACAGTACAGACATTTAATTCCTGTACCAGTCGACCGGACGTCTGCCAATGCCTGGTTGTACAAACAACTATGAATGACACGTCAAGAAAATAGGCTAAGCACTTCAATGGCCCACGTAGCTTGCGAATAAAAGCTACGCTCATTTGTGAGGTCATACATGCATCAAAGCCAAGGAAAATGATGTTGCAATCAGGCGTGCGGTCGTGCATTCTGCCCGGGCTGCCCACATATTTAGTGCAAGAATTAAATGTCGGCACTGTATTTTATTCACGGCACTATTCGTCACTAGTTGAATACGAGTGGACTATTCCTAACAGGGTCAGTCCTGATGGTAGAGTAGATGATTCGGCTCTAATCCGCTTCGTGGCATGTGACAAGTTAACAGTGACTTGGGGTTAGGCGGTGGTTTTCTCCGGATACTCCGTTTACCCCCACCTCTAACCACTAGCGAGTTTCTACTTAAACGCAATATACCAGAAAATGGGACGACTGGTCCCAAAGCCAAATCAAAAGTGACAAAACCTCACTGAAACTTATTTAAACTTTTATGCTCACAGCGGCTAAAAGTAGACTTACAAGTGGATGCATTTGGGGGAAAAGAATTGATGGAGAATTGATTCTAAGATCCTTACCAACAACTCTTCTTCAGATGTTTTGTAAAAAATATCTTTACGTTCCGAATTATTGTCAAAAGTATTAAAAATCCAGAAGAAAAATTCTCGATGAACTCTTGAACATTAATGTATTGATAACTTTATTTGCCGGTGTCCATGGCCAAGCGGTCCACCGCATTGCAGATCTCACCGTGTTTAACCCTTATGCTGCTGGCGGCTAATTCGGCCAATACAAAATGTTGCACAAAAACAATACGAAAAATGACTGAAACCCTGGTATATGGGTACACATTTGACAGTATTCAGCGAGAGCTATCCAATAAATACCAATATGGCGGGGTTTAGATCTTTGCGTTCTTGTGCTTTGAACGCCTCAGCATTGGAAGGTTTAATTGTTGTATTGATATGGTAAAAAGAATGAGGATTAACAAAGTTGTAATTGGTGTTCAGATGCTTACTAGAAATACTCCTCGCTAGGTGTCGCTGTGTCGTTCAGTGTGATATTCATATTTCGCAGGATTTCTGAAAGACAACAAACTTTTGTTAGTGATATGTTTGATCATGAGGGTTGTTCCATTTCAAATAAGTGGGGGGAGGGGGAGGGGGAGGGGGGTGAACCTTAAAGTAATTGAGAATCCAGTGAGGAGGGGTTTAAATGGCAATTCAGGGTTTGTAGGGAGGGTAAAACTACTGAAAAGTGATATATATTATGCAAAGTCCTATTTTCGAGCCATGGTCTTTGATTCTGTACACTACTGAAGCCAAAAATATACTACATTATACTATTCAGACGGCACTACTTAAGGTCATAAATGCATATATTTGCACGAACCTGTCCCGTTAGTCCAGTTTGAGACTTTTTTCACCAAGTCCCACTTGTCTTTGTCCATACAGCGGTCAGTGGTCCAGGGCTGGTCGCAGTCCGCCCACAGGAGTTTTGAGCGGACGGAGGAGACGATGAAATGGGCGGTCCAGGCAACAATGACATTGTAGTAGATGACGAGCAGCCACGTGATACTCACTGCTGCGTAGCCAACACCTGCAATAGATAAACCATGATCATCATTGATTATTATTATATTTATTATTATTGTTAATATTATTATTATTATTATTATTATTATTATTATTATTATTATTATTATAATTATTATTATTATTATTATTATTATTATTATTGTTATTATTATTATTATCATTATCATATTACAATTATTTTTATATTATTGTCATAATACTACTACTACTACTACTACTACTACTACTAATAATAATAATAATAATAACAATAATAATAATGATAATTATTATTATTATAATTATTATGATTATCTTTACTATTATCATTATAACTATTATCATTTTCATTATTATTGTTATTATTATTATTATTATTTTTATCTTTATCATTATTATTATTATTAGCATTATTACTATTGTTATAATTATCATTATTATTATTATTGTGATTTTTATCATTACGATCATTATTATTATTATTATTATCATTATTATTATTATTACTATTATTATTATCGTTATTATTATTATTATGTGTTATTGTTGTCATCATTACTATCTTTATTTTCATATCGAGCAGAGCTTCGAACCCGTGACCTTTACGTTCCGGTTCTATGCATCGTAACCTTGAGTGGGGTCTAATAGATTTGACTTTATGTAGGAGATTCCCAATATGTGTACCTACCTCTGAAGAGTGGCGTGGCCTTCCATATGGTCACAGGCCCGAGCGACGCGAACTGCCCGAATGAGATCTCCAAAAACACGACCGGAATTCCAACTATGACTAACATGATGGTGAACGGGATGAGAAACGCACCTGAAATGCACACGGAAAATGAAACATACTTGAAATACACATGGTAAATACATCGTACCTGAAACATAAATTGTGATTGAAATGAACATGAAATGTACACTATAAATGAAATTATGAGGTACCAATTATGAGGTATGTCATTGCACAGCTTAGGGCGAATCAAGGCATGTGAGACAGTTACCAGTTACTTCGAGTAAGACTTTGGTTACACCTACTCATAGAGTTGGCTTTCTCACCAATGCCCGGGTTCGAATCCCGGTCCGGGAAGTGAGAAATTTATCATTGACTTGGGGTTAGGCGGTGGTTTTCGCCCGGTACTACTGTTTTCTAGACCACAAACAACTTGCTAGTCACGACTTAGCCGCTATATGGCAGAAAAAAAAGGAAAAAAAAACATAATTTCAAATCCGAAATTTTTAGAATTTTGATTTATCTAAGAAAAATTACCTCCTCCATTCTTTCCGCAGAGATATGGAAATCTCCAGACATTTCCCAAGCCGACAGCGAAACCAATACAGGTGAGGATGAATTCAAGCTTCCCGCCCCAGGAAATGCGATGCTCGTCATCGGGAAACACTTCCGGTTCCGCTTCCGGTTGCAGGGAGTGCGCAGCCGCAGGATCAGTGGACACGAGGTTGGCCACGGAGGATGTGATTGGTACTTCGCCTTGTATGGTTGTCGATTTCTCCTCAAAGAATTTCTCGTCTACATGTAGACCGCCATGTCCATTCTGGCTCTTGGCGTTGGACGGTTCCTTATCTGTATTGAGACTCACCTATACGTGAAATCGTAAAAGAATGGTATGATTGAAGGTGTCTTATACTATAGACGTTCTGATTGAGTGAGGCAGCTTTGACCCGAAGACCCAATAATATTAGTTACGACACTGTTGGAAAGTGCGGTCCGGCCTGATATCAACCCGAAGTCATCCAAATCACACTCGGCTCCGCCTCGTGGGACCTGGATGACTGAGGGTGGATAGGCTTTGATTCGCAACTGGGTCATTCATGAGCTTGGTTTATTTTAATGATATGTTATCTATGGTTGTTGGGACAATTCCTGCATCAGTCGACCGGACGTCGACATTTAACAATGCCTGGTTGTAAAAACACCCGTGAACGTGTTAAAAAAATAAGTCAAGCACACCAATGAATACATAACTTGCGAATCAAAGCTACATTCAGTTGTGAGTCATCCATGAATCCATGCTCAGGAAACTGTGTGGAAAATCGTGCGTTTAGTCGTGTATCATACGCGGGCTGCCCACGCATTTAGTGCAGGAATTAAATGTCGGTACTGCACTGTGGCGAATTGCATGGACCCTAGGTAGTGTAGATGTTTAAGCAAACATACACGCCTGTGCAAACAAATAATTATCTGGGGACGTGTTTACATTTGGTAATTTGGAACAAAACTATATATACCTACTATTTGCGCGCTCAAGATGCGCTTGGATCAATCACTCTTAACCTATTAACACTCCGAGCAGCCAAAACAGGTCTGACAAATTTGGAAATGTATTACTTACAAAAGCATTTTCTGGAAAACAATTGAAGGAAAAATGTCTATCAGAAGCCAAACTACAACTCTCTTTCAAATATTTTGTGAACTAATGCTTTGTTCTCAAGTTATTTTCAAAAGTATGAAAGTAGCAGACGATAGGTTCTAGTGGAGCTCTAAGTGTGAATGGGATAAAGACAGCACGATGACGTCATCGACTTGGATACACAAGAATAATCTCAATGTTGATAAGAAACTATGCATCGCTGGCGACCCTTAGATAAATCTTACATTGTCACACTTCAGGAATTTTCCACCAGCGATAGATAGCGAGAGATATACTTTAGCGAGAGATAGTTTACTAACTTCCAACCATAAGCATGCAACAATATATTTTAGCGAGAGAAATTTTACCAAATTCCAACCGTTGGAGTGCAACAGTATATTTTCACGAGAGATAGTTTACCAAAGTCCAGCCATTAGAGTGCAACAATATATTTTAGCGAGAGATAGTTTACCAAATTCCAACCATTAGAGTGCTACAATATATTTTAGCGAGAGACAGTTTAAAAAATTCCAATCATTAGAGTGCAACAATACATTTTAGCGAGAGATCGTTTACCAAATTCCAACCATTAGAGTGCCACAATATATTTTAGCGAGAGACAGTTTACCAAATTCCAACCATTAGAGTGCAACAATATATTTTAGCGAATGATAGTTTACCAAATTCCAACAATTAGATTGCTACATTATATTTTAGCGAGAGATAGTTTACCAAATTCCAACCATTAGAGTGCAACAATATATTTTAGCGAGAGATAGTTTACCAAATTCCAACCATTAGAGTGCAACAATATATTTTAGCGAGAGATAGTTTACCATATTCCAACCATTAGAGTGCAACAATATATTTTAGCGAGAGATAGTTTACCAAATTCCAGCCATTAGCGTGCAACAATATATTTCAGCGAGAGACAGTTTACCAAATTCCAATCATTAGAGTGCAACAATATATTTTAGCGACAGATAGTTTACCAAATTCCAATCATTAGAGTGCAACAATACATTTTAGCGAGAGATAGTTTACCAAATTCCAACCATTAGGGTGCAACAATATATTTTAGCGAGTGATAGTTTACCAAATTCCAACCATTAGAGTGCAACAATATATTTTAGCGAGAGATAGTTCACCAAATTCCAACCATTAGACTGCAATAATATATTTTAGCGAAATCAAACCATTAGGGTGCAACAATATATTTTAGCGAGAGTTAATTTACCAAATTCCAACCATTAGAATGCTACAATATATCTAAGCGAGAGATAGTTTACCAAATTCAAACAATTGAAGTGCAACAATATATCTTAGTGAGAGATAGTTTACCAAATTCCAACCATTAGAGTGCAACAATATACAAATATGCCATGCCAGTGTGGGTATCCTGATGGAATGTCTCCCCGAGGGAGGATGGTTTTCCCGAGGGCAGAGCCCGAGGGAAAACCATCCTCCCGAGGGGAGACATGCCATCAGGATACCCACACTGGCATGGTATATTTGATTTATTATACCGAACAAACCCCATTTTGGTGAAATATCATTAAAAACAATGTTTATAATGTCAAGGTCACAGATGACTGGTGATTCACATATTCCCCGCTAGGCGTCACCAGTGACAACGGTGGACATGAAGCCCATCAGTGGACATGATGGAATGGCCAACCTTTGTAAGCCAATCACGGCTTACGATCTTCAAGTGAGGTATAATAATATATTTTAGTGAGAGATAGTTTACCAAATTCCAACCATTAGAGTGCAACAGTATATTTTAGCCATAGTTTACAACAGTATATCTTAGCGGGAGATAGTTTACCAAATTCCAACCATTAACAAACTCATGATTACCAAATAACCTCTACATGTGTAAGTATGTATTTCACGTGCTGAAGTTTGAACATTTAATTGTAATAACACGTGTTGGACATGCTAGTAGATATTGCGGGTTCAAGTAAAAATTCTTATCATCTATATCATTGGAATGTGTTAGTTTCCTAGTTTAACCCTTATGTGGCTGGTGGCTAACTTGGCCTATACAAAATAAACAAAACACATGAAAAATGACTGAAACCCTGGCACATATATGTACTCATTCGGGAGCACACAGCGAGAGCTACCCAATGGATACCAACACATCAGGGTTTAGATGGTTTTTCAAACATCTTTGCATCCTTGTGCTTTGGACGAAAGAAGTCTCATCATTGGAAGGATTTAGAAACGCAGTTACTAGTATATATCAGAATACCATGTAAAGAAAGATATCTACAAAAGGTTCGGCAATACACAGTGTTGCATAGATGAGATGAAAGACCAATAACCTAATGAAATGGTAGGATATGAAAGAAAACATATGCCCTATAATGCACGTATTATTATTTCCAAACAAAAAAGTTTTTGGGGCAATTTAGGAAGGTGGGTCAATAAAAATTCTAGCATTGTGCTAGCTAAGCCAAATTACTATAGTACAGTTTATAATATAATCATTCTAGCAAAGTACGAGATGAACAAAAATGTAACAACTCGAAAATATGTGTATTTGTACTTTGATTTGTGGCCTGCAACACAATGGATAATTCGAACCAGGTACGGTATTGCACTTTTCAATTCTTTTCTGAAATAATTCTAAATTTCGTGTTGGATGGCCCAGTATTCCTTAAATTATTTCTGGACGTTAGTTAATAGTAAACCATATCTCTCTCTGGTCCTATACACCACATCTCTTATTGTTCATTCGAAGGCATTCATTAAGAGATCGTTTTTAGTCTCGCCAATTTTCTTTTGTTAATTTCTGGGGCTTTTGTGTGAGGACCATGTTTTTTTCAATTAAAAAAAGGCTTCAAATGGTCTGCACCTTCAACTTCCAACATTTACACACAGTAAAAGCACTGTTTCGGGTGTTTTGATTTCATCCGCCTTAATAACCAGCCTAGATCGGCTAGAATTTGTATCTTGTGTGATCTTTCTGAGAAGGACAACGCCAGCCACCTGATAATGCAGTGCCCTGCTTTCCAGAGGGAGGGGCCTGCACTGGTGGCCGTGTGGTCTAAGGCATTGCCACTTACTGCTAGCTGTCTCTCACCACAGTCCGAGTTCGAATCCCACCCAGGGCATGTGAGAAGGTTGGCAGTGACTTGGGGTAGGCGGTGGTTTTCGCCGGGTACTCCGGTTTCCTCTACCAATTACAACTGGCTAGTCATGATTTAGCCGAAATATGACAGAAAAAGTGACGAAAAACGAAATCACAAATTTCCAGATGGAGAGAAATCACATGTGTATGGAAATCCGCGGGATTTCTGATGAAACAGGTCACCTCACGGTGTGGTGGATGGTGGCGGCGACATCTTTAGTGTACAGTGCCGACATTTAATTCCTGCACTAAATGCCCAGACAGCCTTGATATAATACACAACCACACGCCCGATTGCAACCCAGTTCCCTCCAGCATGGTTAGCCACACAACTGATCGTAGCTTTGATTCGCAAGTTACGTGCGTCATTGGTGTTCTTGGCTTATTATTTCTTTGACATGTTATGTTATCCATGGGTGTTTGTACAAGCAGGCACTGACAGACGTCCGGTCGAATGCTACAGGAATTAAAGGTCTGTACTGTACTTATTGGCAGACCCGTTGAAAATTATGCAATTGAGCAGATTGAGAGTATTTGGCTGATCTCTAGTAGGTATATAAATTCAACGTATGAGATGAGTTTAAAACGAAGGAAAGGGATTAGCTAATTCCACCATTTACAATGTGCTGATCTCATAGATCCTTGACCTATATATCCTGTACCCGGACTATGATCTGTGCACGCAGTGTTACCCTGTACTTCGTATGATAACTTTACCTTGCAGGATACATTAGGGTTAAAATACTATTTATATTGTCACTTCCAGCTACATTCTTCAATTCTATGTATCCACTATTTGTTTGTCTTTTGTAGCTAAGCCTAGAGTCAATAAGGAATATATATATATATATATATATATATATATATATATATATATATATATATATATATATATATATATATATATATATATATATATATATATATATATATATATATATATATATATATATATATATATATATATATAACCAATAAGAAAAACGACTGACTGATTGTTTACAAACTTCTAGATAACTTGATTCCTTAGTTTAGCTAAAACAGAATTACAGTCCATATGTAGTCCACAACAGGCCCGTTACTGGCTCGTTCGTACAGGGGCTGATGCTGGCCCGTTTGGACATAGGCCCGATACTAGCGCGTTCGGACATGGGTCCACTACAGGTCCGTTTTTATCCCGTAAACGTTTTGATCCCGTTATGGGCCCGTTATGTGCCTGCAATAGGTATTATCATGCACTCATTATGGCTTGAAAACCCATAACAGGCCCGTAATGGCTCATGATTTTAACGTTATATTGGATCCATTACTGGCTGTTAAAACGGGCTCATAATGGGACCGTCAAAATAACAGGCCCGTACGGCCTCGTCAATTTTTACCTGTCCACCCATCGCGTTTACTGTATAACTTTTTCATTGTGGAATAAAATTAACAACCAAATCATTGCAACATGTGTTAGGTTTATGAGTTTAATGCTTACAGTGGCATATCATCTCAGTCAACTTCTCAAGTATAACATAAATCGGAGTTCTAATTGGTTAAAGATATACAACTTGTAAAGCAATACAAATATTTGAATTAATCAAAACGTGTTCCTACCATTGTCGATTTCATTCATCTATTTGTCCTTGAAGTTATAATGATCTGTTGCAATACGTGCCTGTTGTAGCATACCGTCCCAGAAGCGATCTTTGTCATAAATGTTTGAAAGGTTATTCTTTAGCCACCCACCCAGGCAATTTTTATTTGGATAGTGGTATTTAACCCATTCACACTCAGAGCAGACCAAAAAAAAAAAGCTCTGACGATTTTGGATATAATTACTCAACAAAAGCAATTTTAGGAAAATATTTGAAGGAGTATTGTTGATTAGAAGCCAAACAACAACTCTCCTTCAAACATCTTTCAAAATCTTTCGCGATTTCAAAGTTATTGTCAAAAGTATCGTAGGTGCGGACGACAATATCTATAGGAACCTATCAGTATTAATGGGTTAAGTAACTTAACAAATGATAAATATTAACCTTGATACGTCCAGGCTAAGTCCAGCCACTTGTAATCACTTTGAAATGAGCGTTTGTATAGATAAAAAAACACAGCGAAGAAGACCCTGCGAGCCATTTAATCCAAAGATATCTTGCGCGAGAACATTTGTGGAATGAATGGGAAAATCTCAAGGAGAACAATGATTTGACAAATTTTGACAGTCAGGCATATATATATATATATATATATATATATATATATATATATATATATATATATATATATATATATATATATATATATATATATATATATATATATATATATATATATATATATATATATATATATATATATATATATATATATAGTATATATATATATATATATATATATATATATTATATATATATATATATATATATATATATATATATATATATATATATATATATATATATATATATATATATATATATATATATATATATATATATGTATATATATATATATGTGTTTGTGTGTATGTATGTATGTATGTATGTATGTATGTATGTATGTATGTATGTATGTATGTATGTATGTATGTATGTATGTATGTATGCATGTATGTATGTATGTATGTTTGAATGTATGTATGTAAGTATGAATGCATGTATGTTTGTTTGTATGTATGCATATTTATTGACAACAGCTCTCCTCATCAAAGCGCACAAATTGAAATACAACTATAATTAATCATAAATATACACATAGTATGAGACATACCCAAATTGGCGTATATTATAAGATAGAAATAAAGGAATACGGACACTTAGGTTTGTGATTGTAAATCCCCTTATGTAATAGAATAATAGAAAACGGTAATACATTTGTAAAACTTGAAATAAAAAAGTGTTATTCTGAAGAACGACACTCACCACTGTTATGGTTTCAATCATCTTTCAGTGTAGTACATGTATCTACGAGCTATCCGTAACTTCTGCAGTTTCAGCGTTCGTGCAAGCGCGCAATTGTAAAATAGTGTGTGTACTTAACACCTCCAGGTAATAAACAAACTGTATGGAAGAGAAATTCGCCTACACCCCTATATCAAGACGGAAGTAACAAACCAGCATAATTAATTGACGTGTAATAGAAGCACCACGAGACACACTTGTAATGAAAATATCAGGGAAGATCCTTACCATTGGACTGAGTTACCCTCTTTAAATAAAGATTATTACTATTATTTTTATTATTATTATTATTATTATTATTATTATTATTATTATTATTATTATTATTATTATTATTATTATTATTATTGTTATTATTATCATTATTGTTATTATCATTATTATTACTATTATTATTATTATTACCATTATTATCATTATTATTATTATTATTATTATTATTATTATTATTATTGTTATTATTATTATTATTATCATTATTATTATTATTATTATTATTATTATTATTATTATAATTATTATTATTTTTATTATTATTATTATTATTATTATTATTATTATTATTATTATATCCATGCATAATCATTCAGATGAATTTTGAGAACAAATGAGTCACCCACACTTGAAACTCACGCTAACAATTTACAACTTTTTCAAGTTATACTTATCTGACATTGTCATACACAGACCACGAATGGATTTATGGTTGTGTCTTGTATTTTTGCGAATAGAGCTTTTATCAAATAGTTATGACGTAAAGAAGACATATAGACTGATTAATAGCCTGGGTGAACATCCTCTTTCGAGTACATATCTTTTGTACTCATGAATTCGTAGCAACGATAATTTCCACTAGATCCTGGATACTAGTTAAATTACAAATTCGATTTTTTTCATGAATATTACTTTCAGTATAATTGAATCTACAATAATGATCTTAGACCTCGCTTTTGCAATCTATAATGAGCTACTACATATTGTCATCAATTAATTACATGCAGTGGATTATTTATAACATGACTGGACTGAAAAGCATGCGTGCATTATCTTCCTAGTCAGCCTCGGCATGATGCTGCACCTTTCGCATCATGTCATAAATCACCATAAAGTGCTGTCCATTTCGAATTCAAATCCCCCAAAATGTTAGCCAATACTGAGTATTCACTTTATGCTTTTAGTATCTATATAAACGTGTACAAGTCTATATGGTCGTCGTGTTGTCTTAGCTAAATCCTGATCTGCTTGTCATAGAAAGAAATCGCAAATAAAAACCAAGCTGAAATATCTCAAAGAAATATGGTCATAAAATCAATTTATGTCCAATAATAAGATTTGACTAGCCGAAGTCCCGGAATTTTTTTGAGTGTGCAACGAAGACTCAGTGAAGATATTAAATTCCTGCCCTAAATGCCCAGGCAGACTGGGCATAATATATGACCGCACACCCGATTAGGTTCCAAGTATCCCGGGTTATGGATGCGACTGCAGACCCCTGACGTCACAGCTGAACGTAGCTTGGATACACAGCTACGCGAGTCATTGATACAATTGACTTGTTATTTCTACGTTATCCATGAACGTTTGGAGAACGAGTCGCGGCAGACGTCCGGTCGACTGGTGCAGAAATTAAATGTCTTTACTGTATACAGAATTGATAGACACAGCACGCCGTCAGTGTAGTGTACATTAGACTGCTCAACCATAGAGGCATCGAATGATAATGCACTCACTGCACCCTTGAACTTATACAAACATATGATTTATCAAACGGCGACATGATGTCTTCATCAAGTGTCAAGAATTTCTGGACCGTTATTATCTATTGTCATGCTGATACGCTATCTCTGAATGTTTATAAATACCTTGTCAAAACATGTCCCAATATTTAATACACTATGGATTGGATCGAAAAATGGAAGGGCTATAGTATTGTGGTTGTCTATCGTCAAAAAGATTTTCGTTGTAGGTATCGATTTTCAAAAACACTGCTATTGTAGGTATCCTCGGTCAAAACCACTGTTATTGCACATATCAATTATTGAAATCATTCTTATTGTCAAATGTTAAAAGTATTGTTACTGTCGGTATCAAAAGTATTGTTATTGTTGGTATTGATACCCAGAAGTCTCGTTTTTGTATGTATCTCCTGTAAAAAGTGTTGTTATTATTGGTATCAGTGATCAAAATATCAATTGTCAATAGCATTGTTTTATTGGTATCATTTGTCAAAATTCAATATTTGTTCAAGGATGTCATACTAGTATACAATTCCGTTTCTTGATTCCGCATTGAAGAGAATCCTATGTAAACTCTAGTGCTTGAAAATGTACTGATCATAAAACATGGTTTCAAGTATACAGTGCCGGCATTTAATTCCTGCACTAAATGCATGGACAGCCCAGCGTAATACATGGCCATACGCCCGATTGCCACCCTGTTTCCTGGCCATGTATGCGTTGATGACCTCACAACTGAACGTAGCTTTGATTTGCAAGCTACGTGGGTCATTGATGTGCTTGGCTTATTTTTGACATGTTGTCCGTGGATCTTTGTACAACCAGGCACTGGCAGACGTTCGGTCAACTGGTGCAGGAAGTAAATGTCTGTATTTTAGCTTTAAAGCAACACATGCGAAGGGACTTTTGAGAGAAGTACTTGTAGATGGTGATCCTTTCAAAACGCTTATTATTTAATTCTTACACCAGTAGACCGGACGTCTGTCAGTATCTAGCTGCATACATACACTTGGATAACATATCAAAACATGAGTCATGCCCATTAATAACCCACGTAGCTTACGAATCGAAGCTACGTTCATTATGAGGTCTGGGACATGTTACCGCATTTATGCTTATGGAACTGGGTGGCAATCGGGCGTGCAGTCGATTATTAAGGCCGGATAACGCATTTAGTGCAGGAATTAAATGCTGGCACTGTACGCATGATTTAAGATTTCAATCAGAGTGTGACAGCCTTGAAAACGAACGACAAAACAAATCAAACTAATTGTTAAACTCGCAGAATTCTCGTAAAATATGGCCATTTCAGTCTTTTAGTACCTCCTTTAGATTGCTTGACAGAGATTTCATTAAACATGTTTAATGGGTGTTAGTATTAATTCAAATATGTTAAGGAAGGAAATGTTCCCTTTGATGTTGGTATTGTCACTTGCATGCACACTTACTTCACATGACTATTTCTTGATGCAACTTCCACCCATTCACCTTCTATGTGCCCTTTCACACGTCCCCACCTGTTGATCAATGACCTATTCATGCACCTTCCCCCTGTTCTATGGGCTTGGATCCTTGTGCCCACCACTCACTTTTTGGGCGCACGGATCCTTATTACACTGTCATTTTCTTCTTATCCTGTGGCCTTAAGCACCCTGCGCACCCTGTCCCCCCAGTACCTGTTTCAACGGGGCCCTATCTGGGTCTTTCATCATTATCCAAGAAATTGAAATTGATTTTTGCCTGTTTACATCTAGCCACATATCTGAGCCCATGTCCGCAGATTTCCAGCTATGCATGGTAGTTCTCAATGTTATGTCTCTTGAGAAAATATAGTTGAATTCACATGCAACGTTGAGCCAGAGTTAACAATGGTTGCTCAGTTCCATTTGACAAAAATATTCATCAGAATCGCTATTCAGTTAAGGGCTGGGAATAATCAAATTCCACAAATCCAAGTCACAGATCAATATGGAGGGAAGAGTATAACATTTATTTCTAATTTTGGATACGTTAAAATGCTATTACCACTTCTTTCCCAAATATTCTTTTAAAAGAGGAAGGGCTCATATTGGGTAAACTATGAAACCTTTCTCTCCATTATTGTCTTGGCTATCAACTTACTCAATATCAAGCTAATCTGTTGGCGTTAGATACCCCACTTGTTTCAAGAGACCATGTTTTGGTGATATTCAATAAAGAGGAAAGAGCCTTATCTGCTCATTGAAAGCCTTAGTGCGGATGTCTGGCAGTTTGTGTCTAAAGCCCGTTTCCCACAACTGCGATCTTGTGTTGCGACCGTAACGTTTTAGGAATTTTCCATAGGTCGCTAAGATGTCGCTACGAATTGACCCAATTAATGTTTCTAGCGACTAGATGAAAGAGTACGTTGCGAGTGGGACAATAGCATAACGACATCGTAGCAGAAGAGGGGCGATGTATTTAGAATATGACAACGACAACATTGCGATGGCGTTGCGACCAATGCGAGTTCACAGCGGGATTTGCGACTGCATGGCGATGTCACAGCATACCAATAGCGATCTGAAAGAGGGTGTTGCGACTGCAACGATCTCATTACAAATTTCAAATTCCGACACATATATAAAGGGGGGCGAGCAGATGATTTTCATACCATAATTGTGTGTGAAAAGGGTAGATAAATTACGTTTTTATGCAGTATTGTTCGCCGTTCAAATTAACTGCTTAAATGGTTTACGGCTTTAAAGGATCGGGGAAAACCGAAGAAGTATCATTATTACTTTTTCTGAGAGGGGCCATATTAGACAACCATTATTCAACAATAAATACAAATCTAACACCAGCCCCCCCGCCCCCCACCCCCCCCCCCACCGTCCCCTTCGTTCTTTTTTTCTGGAATAGCCTGAGCAGAATTAGTGGTGTCCAATATTTTAGTGGTGGAGCACAGTCAATGTATGCATGTGTGCATGAATATTGTATCCTGGTTGCACTACTTTATTAGCCCTTAGTGCATTAGTTAACACCATGACAAATGAATAGACATTTTATCTAAATTAAGTTTACTAGGTTTTTAGATACAATTTGTACTTTTGGGTTTTGGGCATATCTGCGATGGACAGAGTGTCTACGAGCATTTATTTTCATAACAGTTTTTTTATTGGGGGGGGGGGGGGGGGGGGGGGCGGAGAGAGAGAGAGAGAAATAAAAAAAAACACTTCTATTTTCACGACAGTTTTGAGGGGAGGAAAACTTTTGAAAACTTTATTTTCACGACGTGTTTTGGGAGAAAACATAAAGAACTTTTAATTTTCACTACCGTCTTTTGGGAGAGAATATAAAAAAACTCATTTTTTCACTACTTCTGGGTGGAGAGAAAATAAAAATACTTTTTATATTCACGACCATTTTCGGGGGAGAATTAAATTTTTTCATTTTTTTCACGACCTTTTTGGTGGAGAGATAATAAAAAGATAGATAGATATACATGTACAGACACACAGATAGATACACAGGTAGATAGATATTAGATATTGATAGATAGATATTGAAAGATATACATACAAATAAGTACATGTTTCCATTATTGATATGGTCGTTTTACTTTTTGTATAAATGATATTCAATGATATACGCGCACGTAGTCTTTATTGCGAATTTCGGAAATTAATAGGCTACCTTTGAAACGAAAACAAGCCAAGCAACCGGTCATTTTCATGGCCGTTTTTAGAACTTTATTTCTCCCCATCACTCTATCTTTTTCTTTTCTTCCCCCCCCCCCAAAAAAAAAGAAATGGTCGCAAAATAAAGTTTTTGCATTTTCTCTCCTGCAAAATGGTCGTGAATTTAAAAAGAAGTTTTTATTTGCTCTTTCACACTTGATGCATTGTACTTGTCCTATGTTTTGATATTGATAAATGATATATTGATATAAGGTATAAACATTTAAAAATCAAAAGTATCTATACATTATTTATGAATGATTATATTTTTTATTGATTCGTAAATAATTATGAGATCTAATAAATATTCAGGAAACATTTATTTCATTATATTTAAACAGTTATCCATGAATAAATGATAAATATTTATGTATGCGACTTTCGTGAATATTTACGAACGTCGCATCTTCGAGAAACAGAAAAATCATAAAATACGATTTTCAACAAGGGAAATCGTTCTTTACGATACGAGAAACAGGCCCCTGGATATGGGGCATTAAACCCCTCCTTCCTCTTTATAACTTTAAGAATCAGCATCCTTGTGTAGGCGATCCCCGTTTTGACAACGTCATAGAATTCGGTTGTCATGTGACTTTTTTTGCAATCACTGTGGTCGATGTTTAATCGCTAGGTAATGATTGTGCCTTCGTTGTGGTCCCTGTGCAGCCTCTATTGTGTCGCTGTGCACTGGCTGTGCTACCTTTATGACATCGTAACGAGCGTTCCCAAGCTCGAAATTTCAGTTCAACTACGATTATTAAGATGTCACAGCGACCTCATCGAGGACACAGCGACATCCCAACGACCCAAACGATTGCACAGCGAGTGCATTGCTGACCATAAGCGATCCAGTGCCCTACATTTTCAACAGCGATTTTTTTGAGCATGTTCAAAAAATCGCAACAGATGCTTGGCCACAGCGACGCACACCGACCGTCTGCGGAGACGTAACGACCACAACGACATCGTTACAGACCACACCGATTTACGTTCCAACCTCACAGCGACCGCAGCGATCTCTACGGTCGTACATTCAATTCGCAGGTGTTGGAAACGGGCTTTACTCTAATCTGTGATGGCTTAGACATTTTACAGTTGGTCTGATTATGAGAAAAAGGCTGCAGGCTTTAACATATGTAAAAATCATCTCAAAATGACTTTATGTTCAAGGCAAGTGGACCTTTTTGATTTGTGATGACGTCATCTGCATAAGCTTCATCATAGACTCAATGATAACTAAGTTATACATCATTATCAGTGGGAAGGTAACCTGATCGCCATCTTGGTACTCTTTCTGTAATCTTGGTTCTCTCTCTGATATCTTGTCTCTCAATCACTCACTCCTCATCCTCTTTCTTACCGCCTTGCTTATCCCCGCCTATGTCGATTCACTCGCGCACATCTTGAATAAATAAGCAAGAAGCATGCCATACATAAATATGAATATATAACATGCATTTCAAATGTGCTTCCAGAAGAGGTTGCATCCGCATAAAGCATGCATCTAACTCTGCATTGCCCAGCTAATGAATACGGAGCCTGTTTTCATCATGCATGTCTGGAATTGGATTTTGGAATTTTAAGTATTGTCCCTTTTTCATACATAGGATAAATCATAAATAGCCAGTTGTAGGCAGTGAATGAAATGTGAGTATTTGTAAATGACCACCTCCTCATCCCACTGTATTGGACTAAGCCGTAAATATTCCAAAATTCTAGCAAATCAATGAATATTTACTACACAGATAAATTGACGATCACTTACCCCCATCGCATTACTATGATGCATATGTAAAAGCCCTGTCCCACATATGCGAATTAACGTTAAAACCATAACAATTTAACAGAAAAATGAGTCGTTATTGAATGTTTCACTTAATCGGTGTGATCGGTTATGAAATCTTTGTGGTCACTGAAGTTTCAGGGAGGTAACAAAGTGCGCCTGTGTGCTTCAATTTCTTTACGGCTTTGCATGGTGACAAATGCCATAGCATCCACAACAACTAACAAATATGTTACGTGATTTGCAGGATTAGTTTCACTTCCTGCTGTCGGCGTTGGAAGATTGGAACATGCCGCTGCTGAATTAAGACCACACAAAGGAAGGATTCCTTCAATGTGCCGAAAACAGGCGCCTTACCCTCCAAGAAGATGGGGAAGAAATCCAGAAAGGATAAGCTCCAGTGCCATCAACAGAGGAGGTTGATGTTGAAGCTTCTATAGGTCCGGAACCAGATGCCAATTCAAGTTTCTTTAACAGCGAAGCCCAACTGGTAATACAGGCGAACTTGGATATGACGGACTCAATGGGACCCGGAGTATTGGTCCGTCATATGCGAAATCCGTCATATACATATGACACATACTTGATATGCATCGGGCTGGAACCAAGCATATCGTCCGTCATAGACAAAAGTCCGTCTTACAGTGGTCCGTCATATCCAAGTCTGCCTGTATTTGTATTATCAATTCATCTTCGCAATTTAGTTACTGTAAATAACTTAAATACGGAGTGAACATTGTATAGCGCAATTACGGCACTGCCGTGGATAGCGTGATTTAAGTATAGCGCTGGAAGAGCCCCATTGTTTATTTTCACCCACTGGCTTGCATGGTCCGGCCTCTATTTACATATCATAAAATTGCAGTTTGCTGGTTAACAGCCCATGTGCTGACTATCCTACACAGGTTCCCACCTCCCCCGCTGGTCTGTAGGGGGCAGACTCCTGAGTTGTCTGGCGAACGGGAACAATAGCTGCAAGTTCAATTAAGACTGAGTGATGTCAACGACTGCGGTAATACGGTAATAGCCTGTGAATTCCCAAACTTCTAAAGTACATTTCAGTTATGCGCCTAATCATGAAACACACACTAGGGATCAGGGGTCACTGTACTTGACCTCCGGCCCCTGCCAGACTGTGAAGGCATTAGGGCAATTTAATAAAGATAGTGGTTTTAAGATAGCGCCTATGGGCAGAGCGCTTTTATTGCTATCTTATAGTTCCCGCTATACTTAAGTGATTTACAGTACTGGATATTTCCCTTTTCCCAAACGTCAACTATATGTTCAGGTATATGTGGAAATAAAGTAGACACTATAGTTAATGTTCATAGTACTGTGTATAGAGTGACTTGTATACAGAATTAAGTCGTTTAAGGATGATATATTTACCTATATACATTTCATGATCATTTCATTTGATTGCATTACATATTTCAGAAAGCTGCATAAAGGAGTAGGATATCTCAAGTATATATCATTTCTTTTACCTAATATATTGATAATACATACTAATATATTGATAATACATATGCATAATAACATGTTTATTTTGAGTTGTTCCAGATCTATTTTGACTTTCAAGTTACTTTCTTTGTTTTATCCAACTCATGAATTGAAAAGAATTCTAATATTGACATTTAACGACATGTCAATGTCTGAAATGCTATTTGAAAATATTGAACTATGTTCATTGAGATAGTATTTTGATTGGCGAAACTGGTCACCAATATGGCATGAAATATGACCCTTTTTATACACAAATAGTGAGCATTTTTTATTTTTATATCAGTTGCTGGACAAGACTACAACATTAATTGAAGTTGCCACTTCTGAACCACCTCTATAGCCAACTCTTTCCAAGCAAGAGGAATCTGTGATTCAGTTCTCAAACTTCCTGACTACAGTGCAACGAGAAGTTAGTACTGAGTTGTAGCTGGATTACACAAGTGATGCCTTGTGGTTGCACCATTAGGACCCCTGCAGTACCTTTCCCAAGATCCTTGTAAAGTTAAAGTCCTTGATTATCCCACCATCTGAGCATAAGTCGTTTGCACCATCATCACACTACACGAATTTGTATGTGGTATCCATCAGGGTAAGGAGGACAATAGAAGAAAATCTTTGTATACGTTAGCCTATTAACTTTTACAATGTATACTGTAAATCACTTAAATATGGCGTGAACATTATATAGCGTAATTACGATACGTCCCTGGATAGCGTGATCTAAGTATAGCGGTGAACGGGAACAGCAGCAGCAAGTTCAATTAAGAATTTAATAAAGACGGGGAATTTACAATAGCGCATATGGGCAGAGTGCTATTATCGCTATATTATTGCTCCCGCTATAATTAAGTGATTGACAGTATGTCCTATTATCATAGTGTCTCAGCCGGTCATCATCCTACGGGGCCTTGACTGATGCAGTGCAGGGAGAGGCTCAGAGTTGAGTTTAATATAGTTTCTGCAAAGAGCCAATCAAGCAATTTATGCCTGGTCTATTGACCTGAAACCTAGTATTTAAACATGGGGTAAGTTATCAATTCTGAACTGTACCTGTATCATTGCCAATTGAAAACTGGAGTTTTACATTTTCAACAATGATAGCTCCTTAACTGATATGTTATACTAACCAACATGAAATTTTTGTTATTCAATATGTTTGTATATTCTCTATATTGCAGTTTGAAAATGAACAAAAATCACAGTGCCCTTTGTCTTTTAACAATTAGTTTACCAACATTCAACAGTGAGTTTAATGATGGGCAAAAAAAACCCTGTAAATAATTTAAGATGAAAAAAGAAGATATTCAAAAAAACTACAGTAGGATATCCTTGTTAATACACTAGTACATTGTTCATTACAGCCGCCGCCGCCTATAGACATGATGCATGTTCGAAACTACCCACCCCTGAGGTATGAACAACACAGTGCTGCCATCTATATTCAGTGAAGTAAACAACAATTCACCACACGAGTTCCTGAAATCTGTTACAGAAATCGAGGACGATTATTTGATAACATAAAATATATTCCACAATAATCAATGTATATTATCAATAATCAAAGTTTCCTTTAAAAAATGCATTATTGTCTATCATTCTGTAAGGATAAAAACATCATCAAGCTCCTGTGGTAAAAAAGCTTCTACGATCAAAAGTTCACCATATTGGTTTACAAGGTGTTGTAAGTTGCATTTCTTTATGTCAGGTACATAGGAAGAATTACAACAACAGGTAATTAGAAGATAATAATTTAGGGTTGGGCACCTTTGTTTAGGATGGTCTGCTGGTGAGCTACCACCTTGATTGCAATTGGTCACCAGGCCTGCCTGCCCTGGGTGAGCTATAATCACTTACTAATCGAGGTTTGATCTTGCCTTTACTCATAAAGGGTCAAATTTAAAATGCCAAACTGGGGAAACCATAATAAACCTGTATTTTCTCTATGATAACTCACAGTGAACAATTAAAACACAACAATTTTGAAACCCCTTTTCAGCACTTAAGAGTCAAACTTAAAATGCCAAACTGGGGGAAACCATAATAAAGATGTATATTCTCTATGATAACTCACAGTGAACAATCAAAACGCAAACATTTGAAACCCCCTTTTCTGCACTAAAATCGTGAATATTTCGTGCTGTGAAATATTTCGGATATACGGTATTGGACAGGAAGCAGAGAGCGAACGGTTAACCGATGTTTGGAAAAACATCAGCCAACCGTTTGCTGTCCAATGTATGGCTTTTTCCCTGTGATAAATTTTTGCATTCTCCTAAAGTGTAATTTTCTTGATTTTTCTTGAATTTTCTTTTCCTTTTTGTTCCAAAATATCGGTCAACAATTTGTGCACAAACGGACAGCAAACGGTCGACTGAAAAGTATTCGTCAACCGTTAGTGATCAAATATTTGGTTTATGATTTGTGCACAAATGGACAGCAAACGGTCAACCAAAATATTTCTCAACCATTTGACATCTGTACTTCTTTGCTGTGTACGAAAATGAACTAGTGGCATGCAATATGCTGATGACCTTTTCTCATCATGCATGAAATGTTGGATATTGAAAGATAAGAGACAAAACTCTGCTACACTGTTTATTTTACTATATACTGGCTACACTAGTTCATCATATCAAGTAACATAAGGATAAAGATTTGACTCTTTATATACACTTTGAATTAGGTGGGTGGATTACTAATAATTCTAAGGAGGATATGAATCTTATGCTTAATCACATATTCCTAGATCTCCTATCCTTTACGGAAGTGCTTAACATCCACTACAGGTATTCTGATTAGATGTATGACTTCGGACTAAGGGTCAGATAAGTTACTGATTAAACTAACAGCTGATAGATATACATTGATAATGATCTGTATACATTACATGGAAATCACAATTTCAATATGAAACGAATACATTGATTATCGCATACATGCTTCATGTTTGACCAAAGGCTCCAAAATCAAGCTGCCAGGATAGTCACCAGAACCAAGCGGCACGAACACATTACTTCAGTGCTCGAACATCAGCACTGGCTTCCTGTGAAATTCAGGTTTGATTTTAAAATCTTACTTACGGTGTTCAAGGCTTTAAATGGATTGGCTCCTGAATACGTATCTGAACTCTTGGCCATATACGAACCAACCCGCACCCTCAGATGGGGTGGTCAGGGCTTACTAGTTGAGCCCAAAACCAGACTGGCCAAGATGGGAGATCCAGAAGGACTCAATTCTAGAAGGGAAAGTGTGCATTGAGCATGTAATATTTTGATGGAAAACGCGAAGTTGTGCGGAGAAAGGCGCCCGCGACCACATGTCAATGGCTGTTAAAGTTCTATCTCACTATACTCTATTGATAACTTGAACAATTGAGCTTTTGTTGTAGTTAGATATGATCCCATGATATGTTGTGTGCTTCATGCACGAGTCCACCCAGCTGAACGGCACCAGCCCACCCTGCCCCCTCCCCCTGATTGTTGGCGCGCAACAGCTCAAAGAGACTGGCACTAGTCTATTCAATGGAAAATTCACGCGCACATGTCTCAAGGGACTGGCATGCTAGTCTATCCACTGAGTTCCCACACGCGGTGGCGAGGGTCGCCGAACAACACCGCAACAAGTAATCTCCATTTTCTTATGAGTAAGACACTAGCGACGCCAAATATACAACATTTTATTGACAGACAATCATAATAGGATGATTTTAAACTTGATAAAACGAATTATATATTTAAATAGGAAAGAAGTACCAGACAATGACGTCACTTTGTATTCTAACCCAGTAAATCGGTCACCTAGGAACGCAGATGTATCCTTCCATTTATGATGAGAAAGTTCTAAAACTAAAACGGCTATATCACAACATTGAGGGCGCCTAACTAGTAACGAAGCCAAGGATACAACATTTCACTGACAGACAATCATGATTGAATGGTTATAAGTGTTTAAAAAACGCGTTGTACGGATATTTCTGTGGTCACGTGATCAATATCTGTCCGCAGCCTATTCTAAGTATAGGAAAAACAATGATTAAGCGCGATACCGATGTTGAAGTAGTGTCCAAGGCCACAACCAATCAGAGAATTGGGCGCACGAACGTCGAGCCTTTTCAAAACTATGCACCATGCATCTGGAATCAGCTGCCATTGCACATCAAAGCTTTTCCACCGGTTCAGACTTTTAAACGGAACCTTAAAATCTATTTGTTCCGGAAGGCTTTTCACTGAGAACTTTTAACAGTTTTAAAAGTTGTATATATAAATATCTTTAACTTCCCTTGCAACAGGTTCTATTTCATGCTCTGACTGTTCAGCGCTTTTGAACATTTTATTGGAAATAGCGCTTTATAAGTGACAATTTTATTATCATTATTATTATTATTATTATTATTATTATTATTATTATTATTATTATTCATGTTTGACCAAACACATTGACATTGGCATAAGTCAATAGCTGTAGCAGTAAAAATCACTCGTGACCATATGTGAGCATGGCTCTGTTTTCACAAGCCAGGCCACCTGAGGTCTTGTGAGGGAAGTTTAATGTAAGTGATCCGACGTGGCCAGGGTTTATGGCGCATGGGCCCCAAGATGTTGAAATTCTCCCGGGGGGGGGGGGGGGGGGGGGGGGGGGGGGGGTGGGGGGGGGGCACTTGGGTATTAGGGGGGTGCATACGTTCGTTATCAAAATAAAAAAATACCCCCTAAAGCACTCGATTTCTGGGCAAAAAAGCACCCTTATTTTAATAAAACGCTGATTTTTTCCACTAATAAACACCCCTTCTTTTGTCAAAACGCTGACATTGGATGAACAGAGAACTCGTATTTTAACTTAAGATTTATAATCCTCTGCTTGTTTAGCGGCAGCAAACTCGGAAGCCCAGTCACTTCGGGAGTCACTCGGCGTCAGAGCCGCGTATATTTCGTGGATTGTAAGGGGATTTTGACCCCCATACTTCGTACCTGAGTACAAAAAAGTACCCTTCTTTTACAAAATCGCGGACATGCGAGGTCTTAAAAAAAGACCCCTTCTTCCGCGAAATACGTAACGCAGGTGCGACCCCCCTCTGTACCTGAGTGCCCCCGCGGGGGAAATTCTCCGCTTGGTCCTAACTTAATGGTTTGACTACTCCACATACCCTGTGCTCGGCATTTTAATAGGCTATTCATTGCACCTGGGCAACCTAAAGACTATTTTGGTCTGTTCCTAATGTTAGAGAGATTTCTTCTTCAGTCCTATCCTTCGATATGATCTGAGCAGTTAAAAATCTTCCGAACGAGCACCTAAACAAACCTAACTTTATATATTTGCCACAAAAAAAGTCCTTGCCATAATGTCAGACAACCACTAAAACATCTCGGCATGGAAATCAAATTAATTGGGAATTTATAAAATATATTATATATATATATAATATATATATATATATATATAATATATATATTATAATATATATATATATATATATACTATTATATATATATATATATATATATTTATAATTATATAATATATATAATATATAAAATCGAAGTCAACCATTTTATTCAACTATTATGCCCAGAAACTATGCTTTGAAATTACCACTGTCAGCTTCTGTGGAAGGATATCCAAAGCTTTAGAGCCTATATAAGGCTACGAGATCACCAAGGGTGAATTGGGTGATTTTCTACTCTTCCATGGCAGCTATGGTTATGTGTGTTTTAGAATCAGGCAGTGTACAGTGCCGACATTTAATTTCTGCACTAGATTCCTGGACAGCCTGCGCATAATAAACGACCGACTGCCCGGTCGTTTCCTGGGCATGGATGGCCTCACAACTGAACGCAGCTTTCATTTGCAGGCTACTTGGGTCATTGATGTGCCTTACTTATTTTCCTAACATGTTATCCATGGGTTTAGTACAACCAGGCTCTTGCAGACGTTCGGTCGACTGGTGCAGGCATTAAATATTTGTACTGTAGCCGCCGGTTGGCGTGTTTGTGCCACCCTCAAAAGGGAATTATTTCAAGTTCAATATTTACTTCAACCAGAAATTCTTATTAAACCGGGATCATGAATATTGACCGAATAATCTGTCAGTGATTACTTCACTACAAACTAAATGTTCTACTGGCCCATTGGTTTTGATGATTGCGGTGATATATATATATATATATATATATATATATATATATATATATATATATATATATATATATATATATATATATATATATATATATATATATATATATATATATATATATATATATATATATATATATATATATAGTATATATATTATAAGAGAGGAGGCCCAATCCTTTGCAACGCATGATCTCCGTTGCCGCGCCTGTTTGCCTAATTCTGAGTTGGCAGTTTGGTGGACGAGTGTATCTAGATGGTTCTTAACGTAAACTAATTTCAAAAAATTAAACAAAAAGGTGCTTTTGATGCTGATTTCTTATCCTCAAGCACGGCCGGGTGTGGTATGACCACCCGGCGATATATAGTACAACCGATATCAAACTTCTGCTTCCACAATGGGGTTGCACTGCACGGACTTTGTTGGTTGTCCGGTGGCAAAAGCACGCACACTGTAGTAGCGTAGCTTACCCGGGTAATCAAAGGGAACCTGGGCATGCACCGAAAGGGTTTAGGCGGCATGGACACAATGGACAATGCCTGCATCGGCGCTAAGAGCGTACGGTCACATCCCTTGGGAAAACACACAATCAAAGGTTGTGCGCTTAGAGAGAGAGAGCATTTGAACAAACCCAAACAAATCGATACTACGGTGGTGCATGGGTAACATGCATATTTGAGCTTACGAATAATTCGGACTTTTCTATAGTTCCAAAAAATGTTTTCCACACAGCCAGTATATAAGCTTTAAATAGATACAATTTGAAAGTTATCTTTATCAAAATAAATTGTGATGGAACTTAATGTCTATGTATATCTTATAGAACCACCTCATGCCCATACCTCACTTTGGGTATGCTTGGAATTAATCCGTGTTTGAACGAAGATTGTGCCTCCTTTGGAATATGTTTTCCTTCAACAATTATTGATTTTACATTTCCTTAACAATCATAGCGTAGCAGCTCAAAGAAAAGCCCATTTTTTTTTATCTATTTATCATTTTTTGGGGGGAGGGGGAGGATATCCACATGAAAGTATCATTTGGAAATAATTTTGTGGGTAGAATCATACCAAAATGCTTACTGGCCAACTCATACACATTCTTTCCACGTTTTTTTTCGTATCTGGACTTTATTCCCAAAATATTTCATTGATAGCATATACATATATATATACCCGGTATATATATATATATATATATATATATATATATATATTATATATATATATATATATATATATATATATATATATATATATATATATATATATATATATATATATACATATATACATATATATATATATACAGTCAAACTTGCCTCAACGACCACTTCTCTTAAACGACCACTTGCCTTGCACGACCGTTTCAAATCCCCCCAAGGCTATTCCCTGCACATTTTACCTTGATTAAGCGACCACTTGCTTGACGCGACCAACGACCATGAAATCTTATCCCTAAGAGTAAATGGTCCTTCATTCAACGGCCACTTGAATGCCTAGTCGCCTAACTCGCCTTGTATATTGGAAAGGGCACAATAAGATTATGAAATACTCGGTAAAAATTTGAGAGTATATCGTTTCTGAGGGTCCTCAATTAATGATATAGTTCAACTTTTATGTTTCTGAATTGTTTATTCTTGAAATATTAATGAAGAAATTTCAGCAAACGCAGCTAAACATAACAACCTCAATAATCCCAGGTCATTGTTGGGAAATTTTTGTTTTTTCATAACCTCGCTCAGACCCTCGACCCCTTCTTAAGAGACCACCTCTTTAAAAGACCACTTTTGACATCTCCCTTGAGGGGTCGCTTAATAGAGGTTTGACTGTATATATATATATATATATATATATATATATAGATATATATATATATATATATATATATATATATATATATATATATATATATATATATATATATATGATTATATTTAGCACCTAACCTGCGGAACTTAGGTCAATTAATATTCATGTGCAGCTTTAAAACAACATAGGAAGTTACCAACAGACGTGTAAAGAGTACTGAATTCCGCAAATTGGTAAAATAAAGAATATTTCTTTCAATAAATGTTTTAAACTAATTCCGCAAATTGGTAAAATAAAGAATATTTCTTTCAATAAATGTTTTAAACTATTTACGATTTTGACAAATTATATATGAACTGACCACATTTATTCAATCAAATAACTTGCAAATGTTTAGTTGGCCAATTATGCTAAGGAGATTACTGTGTTGCACTTTTATTGAAATTGCATTATTGCCAAGAGAGAATCCAGCGCCAGTGAACGATTGCGAGCTTTCTCTTACGACATTCTTCAACTCCAATTAGGTTGGGGTGCGTGATGAGAATGACAATGGGGGCTAAGGGTATGTAGGTGGTGTTCGCCGATTACTACGGCACCCGTCACTACGTATCCCTCAGTGGGCAGAGGAGAAAGCAAGCAAAAGCTACGAATTGTTATATCACAGTTCGTGTAGAATGCATTAGAGTCTACCATTCAAGTGTAAGAGGTTTATACATCTGTGTTTCCTCCTCTAGCCTACCCCATTAATAATCTTAGCTTTAAAAAGTTGTAAACGAGTCTGTAACTCATACCGAATGACAAAAATTCATAAATGATATCTTTCAACAGGAAGAACCAAATTAGGACGGGTGGTGAGTGACATATCGTATGTCATATTTTATATTGATCTTACTAAACGAAAATAGTAGAAATGATTAGAATTCGTCATGAGTGATATGATAAATGGACACCACCCCTCACCACCTTTCCAATACCGGTTTGACAACTTATCTATCAATGGCATATATGTTTACCAAGCCTCTTGAATTATTGATCCATTGGTTAGGTAGCCTAAGTGTGTGTTGCAAGGATATCTGGGTGCCCTGATATTTTGACGTAAAAAAGAAATTACGTGGTTACCGTCCGTAGGACGGGTACTTTTCTAGTATATATTATATATATATATATTATATATAATATATATATATATATATATATGTATGTATATATATATATATATATTATATATATATATATATATATTTATATATATATATATATTATATATATATATATTACCATATATATATATATATTTGATATTTTTGACGTAAAAAGAAATTACGTGGTTACCGTCCGTAGGACGGGGTACTTTTTCTAGTATATTATATATATATATATATAATATATATATCTATATATATTATGTATGTATATAATTATATATATATATATATATATATATATATTATATACTATATATATATATATATATACATATATAATCTATATATATATATATATATATATATTATGTATATATATATATATATAATATATATATATATATATTATATATATAAATATATATATATATATATATAATTAATATATATATATAATATATATATATATATATATAGATATATATATAATATATATATATATATATATTAACGTCTTGCATTCTAATTTATTAACGTCTGCAGTTTACTGCTTGAATTAGAATTGTACAAATCAAAAACGAACAAAGAACGTAAGACGAGTAACAGACTGAAATTATTTATTTCTACTTCAGACCAAAAGTTTTAAGCCATGATACCATAAACAATACAAAAACCAGCAATCCGCGGAAAATGATTTCAAAATTTAACAGCCTTCCAGCCCATTCAGAATTCGGGGGAGGGTGAGAAAAGATCGAAATTCGGCACCACCAGTCCACCCCTCTGACTTTTACAATCACAATTTAGGGGTTGTGGCCGCCAAAGCAAAGCAATAAAAACATGAAGAGAGTCGGGGAACCACTCGCGTGAACCAATCGTATCTGTCCTCATCAACCTGGTACAACTACTACAGATCTCAGGAACGTGACGTAGTGGGTAGTGTATACGTCTCACTTGAACAACGAAGGTCCCGAGCCCCCTCAATGACTCTTAGTATGCCCTTATGCAAAATGCAGATTGTCGGTATTAAAGGCTAGAAAAGCGTACAATG
>OZ012699.1:2672542-2719735 GCA_963942565.1 Maea johnstoni
GTTACCAAAGCACGAACATATTATTTCTTGACTGTGGGATAGCCAGCTTCATGGATATGCATGGTAACACACGGTATATCTCATACAAACGAAAAAACAGCCTATAGACTGACAACATAAATAAGTAGCTATGTCTGTCGACAGCAACGATATATAAAGTGAATTATCGTAACGTTAATAATAAAAATGGAACTTAATTTAACGTGGGTTAATCACAAATATAATCATGGGGCTGTCATTATCACTGAGGACGCCATTTTACAGGCGTCAAGCACAAAACTCCATTACACAATTTACCATTTCCTGACCACAACTGATGACATTGATGCTATTTAACCTAATTTATTGTGTATCAAATACCACAAATAAGCACATGGTACAATATTGGTTAATTATAGGAAGGAACATCGCTCAATCCACGAAATGTATCGTGCGAGTATCCGACTAAAAGAACGTGTAGGATAGTATGCCCAAAAACAACAAAAAACAACACTATACCCATGATTTACGAGACGGTAGCTTTACACGATCCATTTCAGTTTCTCTCAGATCATGTATCATTTTCTACTTAGGGCCCTTGCCTGTGCTTTTCATTTAATTATCAACCATTGGTATTAATTTGTTTATTCGTTTTTAATGTGTTAACCATGTCGTGTTTAGTACGTTCTATAATTGTACACATTTTTGCATACAATGACTTTATATACATATGTGTAGACAAACTGCAGTCAATAAACTATATATAAGTTTAGTGACTGTTGGTGAAAGTTTATCTCAAATCGTTTCTCACAACTACATGGGTTTGGATCCGTCTCTAGGCATGTGAGAGAGTCGCCAGTGACGGGTCCTCTTCTGATACTCCAGTTAAGGATTCCTGTAATACTCACTCGGTACCAATCATGTATTTAAAAACCAAAACCAATCTGTGCCTGTTTGTCTATTTCTGACTTTTGAGGTATTGTGTTACTTCTGAGTTGTAGCAGCTGTTTATGTTTATTTTCATAGTTGCTTCTAAATACCAGCCAGGCTTAGTTGCTTCTAAACTTCAATTACAAGATGGCGAAAGAAGGGTGACAAACAGCGAAGTTAACCAAAACCAAACGCGAAGATAATTAACTTTTACTGCATCTGCTCAGTGCTGGTACTTTATATATGGGGGGGGGGGGGGGGGGGGTAGCGGGGGGGGGGGGGGGGTAGGGGGAGAAGGATCAGGAGTTTTACCAGCGATTGGATTGAGAATTCGTTTTGTCATTCTCTACGTCATGAGGAGACTAATTCGCGGCCAGTCAGTTGTATCCGGATAAACCCAAGTCACTAGTAACTTTCTCACATGCCCCGAGCTGCGCCCCCTATAATGGTATGCAGGCATGAATAGGTTAACCCCTATGCTGCTTGTGTCTACTTTGCCAATTGATACAAAATGATGCAAAAAACCTGAAAAATGACTAAAACCCTGGCACATGGGTACCCATCTGAGAGCACTCAGCGAGAGCTACCCAATGAATACCAACATAACAGGGTTAATATGGATTTCAAAGAGATTTGCATCCGTGTGCTTTGGACGAAAGCAGCCTCAGCATTGGAAGGGTTAACTCGCTTTCTCTGGAGGTCGCGGCTGGTTCTAGGGCATGGGGACTATATCAAAGCCGGCTGGTCACGTGATAATGTCTGAAGCTCTAGTTTGGAGGCAAACGACAACAGGCAGGTCACGTGACAATGTCTGAAGCTCCAGTTTGGAAGCAGACGACATCAAACAGGTTTACGGCAAGAGCGAGTGCAAACAAAAGTGTTCGTTAACAGTCATACAGGCACACTTTAACGTGTAGACTGGAACACACCGAGCTTTCGTCGACAAGCACGGCAGGGACAGCCATATTCCCATAGTAGGTAAGTCGACTCGTAGTCTTAGCCATGATCCGAAAACTGAGTGCTCAAAAGTAGCCATTGTATAACTTTTGGGCGTCATATTTTTCAAGGGAGACCACAATATACTCGGATTTCAACCATAGACATGTATGTACTTATTGACATAAGGAATAATATCCTTATAAAAGATCATGGGAATTATATTAGGGTAGAAAAATCAGTATTATATGCTTGTGATTGACATTTTACGAAATGACTCGCAGAAATATTTGGGTGTCCTTAGGGGCAATACTTATGGTCCCAGAACTGTACCCTTATGGTTGTACCCTTATGGTAGTTGTACCCTTATGACCGGGTACCCTCAAGGATGATTTTTGAGGATTTGGGTTTTCAAAAGCACCCAGACGCCCTTCTGGCCAAGACTTACCTGGTAAGATATTCTGATCTCTTAACCGAGGTAGGGATGAACTGATATGGTGATGCGGAGTCCTGTGTATGTGTTATTTTGACATGATTCACCTCTGGCCAGTAGGCCAACGTGGGTAGGCAGACCGAACACACCTCTTAGTACTTTAACCCTTTAAATGCTGGGGCTATATTGATACAAAGCACAAGGATGCAAAATACTTTGAAAACCATCCTAACCCTTTCATGTCGGTATTCATTGGAAAGCTCTCGCCGAGTACTCTCGGATGAGTACCCATGTGCCAGGGTTGCAGTCATTTCCAGGTTTTTTGCATCCCTTTGTATTTACCGAATTTAAGCCACCAGCAGCATAATGGTTGAATTATTGCAACGGGTAGACAGAGTGATATATTATCCTAATAAAACCGGAAACTAAACCCTCTTTTTAATTGCCCCTTCACCTAAGCAGTATCATTTTCACTGTAAATCACATAAACACCTACCTAGAATTAAACAGCGTAGACATTTGTCATTGTATGTATTATTTATTGAATGTACAAAACCGTGCGGATACAGCATATAAAAAGATACGGAGGTTTCCATAACATAGCAAGAAAATACATAATGAAACAACAGACACATAGGTGTCGCCACTCACATAGGCACGAATGACAGAATTAGAACATGTACACACTTATTTATCCAACGGGACACACTTACTAGAAGTTTGTATACATAAAGACGTATCAAGTACCATAAGCGGTCCGTTTACCACTCGAGCCTGCTTAACCCTTATACTGCTGGTGGCTAATTTGATCAATACAAAATGCTGTGAAAAAAGCTGGAATATTTCCAAAACCCTGGCAAACGGGTACTCATCTGAAAGTACTCGATGAGAGCTTTCCGATGAATACCAATATGGTAGGGTTCAGATGATTTTCAAAGATTTTTGAGTTCTTGAGCCTTAGACAAAAGTAGTCTCAGCATTGAAAGGGTTAACATTTCAAATAGCACTATGAGGGTTAGCCTAGCTTCAAGGTTCTACTCTGTTTTTACTTCATTATATACAAATGCCTGCAGCTATACTACATAGGGACTTGTGGCCTACTGTTGGCCACTTAGTTCACACAATTGCCACACGAGGGGGTTGTAATGGGATAGCCTTGCCACAAGGCTCTACTCTGATTTGACTTAATTATATATACATTCCTGCAACTTTACTGCATGTACATAGGGACCTGTGGCCCACTGTTGGCCATTTAGTTCACGTAATTGCCACACGAGGGGGTAGCAATGCAGTGCCTTCTATCCGCGAGGACATATAAGTGTGGTCTGGGAGGCAGGCTAAATGTGGCCCAGCACCGCCCAAAAGGCGCAGTGGTCTAAAGCCCCTTTTACACTATGCTGGCAACTTGCTCGCAACGTGGTGGCAAAAGATGGTTGCGGGGGATTGCCACCACATTTTTACCCCCATAATTTTCTATTGAATCAAGTTTGTACAATGTAGGTTTTATATCGAAGATATAGTCAATAAATACTTACTAACTCACTTATTGCCCCCCGTCGCCAATGGTCGCCAGTACGTTGCCAGCAAAATTTCGGCTAGTGTAAATGGGGCTTTAGGCTAGATCATTATGAACGACCCGGATGTAAAAGGGTCGCAGTGTTGAAGAATTTCGGAAAGCTACATTAAATTATAAGTACGGTTGTAGATGCAAAGCATCAATAGTCAAAAAGCGGGGCCAAGTTATTTATGAACTTGTGAGGGAACCGGATGTATAAAGAACATTAAAATTATAGAGGAAAATAATTTATAATGACTAGATTTGTATTATTTTTGTAGAAATGAAACAAATATCGGAATTCTATATATATATATATATATATATATATATATATATATATATATATATATATATATATATATATATATATATGTGTGTATATATATATATATATATATATATATATATATATATATATATATATATATATATATATATAAATATATATATATATATATATATATATATATATATATATATATATATATATATATATATATATATATATATATATATACATATATATATATATATATATATAGAGAGAGAGAGAGAGAGAGAGAGAGAGAGAGAGAGAGAGAGAGAGAGAGAGAGAGAGAGAGAGAGAGAGAGAGAGAGAGATGGTGGAGGAATGTATTCATGTATGTACGTTTGTATGTGTGTATGTATGTACTTAACCTATTGACATATTCGTTTTGTTATATTACAGATAGACTGAGAATAAAGTCATGGAATCAGAAGCTCTCCTTGCGGATGATTTCTCTGACATCCAGGAATCAAGAAGAAACCGAAGCCGAACAGAACAAGATATAACTCCAGATAAAGCCTTAAGGATAGTGAGATTCTGGATAAACAGCGCTTCATACAAAGAACAGTTCATGCCATTAGAGAAATTCCAGTTCTGGTACGACGTTATCTCTGAGGACAACCACATACTGGTGAAGGATCTCCTATTAAAATGCACCCGGAGAGAGAAAAACCTACTTTTGAATGGACATTTTCAATACCAAATTCAATTTGTCTTAAAAGACACAGAAGAAAAATGGACTGCTCTATTGTGCAAATTTGAGTTGCCACTGCATCTAGCAGTATATTATCAGAGTCGTAATGTCTTGAAGGTAATGTTCGAATCAACTATAGACATTTTGCAGAAAGATGTGGATGGCAACAATCTTATCCATGATTTGGTATTATCCTCTTCTTTACGACAGGCCACTGATTACAGGAACCTGTATGACGAAATGATGTCCCACATAAGTATTGCGGATAAAGAGAAATTGCTTCTCTCCGACAATGACGCTGGACTCAGACCCTTAGAGTATGCTTCTCAGAGGAACGAATTTGGACTTGTGGTGACCATTCTTAACACCCAAGGTGTGTATGCCATACGTAAAGGGTGCTCGGGTGTTTATGAGCAGGTCTATTATGACGTCACTGATTATGAGTGTGTTGGCGGGAAACGTCACTTCCGGTCACCACTTTGGTACATGACGCATGCAACTGATACGTCATTGGAAAGACAGGAGAACAGAGACTCCTTCGTCTCTCCTGTCATCAATGCATGGCACTCATCAAAAAAGAACAGCTGTTCAATTTTCATCTGGTTTTGGTTCTTTTTCCGAGCCGCGTTTCACATTCTGGTATTCGTTGTTTCGGGTTTCTTTAATGAAACATACTCAACGTTGAATAATGCTGATATTATAAAAGATTATTACCGACACACACCTTACCAACAGGAATCAGAAATCTGTACTGTAAGTGTACATCAAAACTATACCGAGTGTGACCTAAGGATATTGCATTTACATTTTTGTAAAGTTCATAATACTGTACGGATAGGCGGAATGGACATACCTATTTCCGTTTTAACAGTAGGTACAGTCTTGATCGCATGTTGTTTGATCACTCTTATTGATATTGTTCGTGTGATTTACTCGCTATGCAGAAGGTATTTGTCAAAGGAGGGAGTATATAGACATGTTCTTCAACGAGGCCCCTTGGTGAACACACGGTTATACACGCATGCGCAGTCCCTGCTTGCCCTTTCTATCATAGGTTGTGCGGTATGCATGATAGTGCCTATCTTTCTGTACCACCCTGAAGATAAGACAGTCGTCAGTAACATTGGTGTGTTCTTCTTTATTGCTGCAATATTCTTCAATATTTGGGCTATGCTCTATTTTTTTCAGTTCCTTCCTCATATCGGGTACTTCATGTTAGCAGTCCACAAAATGGTGGGAGAGACCCTAAAGTTCTTTGTAATATTCCTTCTCTTCCTGTTCGGTTTCAGTGAAGCCTTTACCTCGATTTTATACCTGAATGATTTCTGTGAAGACACAAACTTTGAGGAGAGACATTTGTCACTGTACAGTACCTTTACCGTTATGCTGAACATGAAAGACTTTGGCGAATACGTTCAGGCTAATCCTATGATAGGTCTCGTCCACCTCACGTTTATTATGCTAGTTGGGGTTCTCATGCTGAACTTCCTCATAGCCCTCATGGGCAGCTCCATGTCCCAGATACAGAAAAACAAAGCCATTCTTATAAATATACAACGATTGCATATTTCTCTCTCCATAGAAAATACATTGAGCTTTGTTTGTAGACCTTGGTTCAGACTAAAACAACGCCAACTTCTCGTAAGAGAGGATGATAGGCTATATCTACCTTGCTTGATCGTCAAGAAAGATGAGACAAGAAAGTAAATCAAGTTGTATGGCCATTGGCTTTAAGACTGGAATTTCATCTTTAAATCGTGACAGTTTTTTATTTTTAATCGAAACTTGAGTGCCCTGGAAAATCCATCTCTAGCCCAAAGTCACTTGTAACCTTCTCACACCCCTCTTACCCTAGACCACTCGGCTATCAGGGCAGGCCCTCAGACGTGGGAGACAGCGAGAAGTCAGTGGCAATACCTTAGACCACTCGGCTATCTGGGCAGCCCCTCTTGCACAAGAGACAGCGAGAAATCAATGGCAATACCTTAGACCACTGGGCTATCAGGGCAGGCTCTCAGACCTGATAGACAGTGAGAAATCAGTGGCAATACCATAGACCACTGGGCTATCAGGGCAGGCTCTCAGACATGATAGACAGTGAGAAATCAATGGCAATACCTTAGACCACTCGGCTGTCTGGGCAGACCCTCCTGCACAAGAGACAGCGAGAAATCAATGGCAATACCTTAGACCACTGGGCTATCAGGGCAGGCTCTCAGACCTGATAGACAGTAAGAAGTCAGTGGTCATACCTTACACCACTCGGCTATCAGGGCAGGCTCTCAGACCTGATAGACAGCGAGAAATCAATGGCAATACCATAGACCACTCGTCTATCAGGGCAGCCCCTCAGACATGGGAGACAGCGAGAAGTCAGTCGTCATACCTCAGACCACTCGGCTATCTGGGCAGCCCCTCTTGCACAAGAGACAGCGAGAAATCAATGGCAATACCTTAGACCACTCGACTATCAGGGCAGCCCCTTAGACGTGATACACAGCGAGAAGTCAGAGACAACAGCTGAGATCAGGGCAAACCCCGTCCCAACAAAAAGGACTCTTCTGTTGACACATACCATTGTACATACCGCATTATTTTTTAAATACTTCACACGAAATACGACCATTCATACATCTAGCAGATAATATCCTTTACGTTTGATGTCATTGAAATGGCGAATGTACTCAGTTGCTTGATGCATGTTTGACGTTATGAATTTAGCTGTCTTCAGGCTTTTAACTTTGTAACTCAAAGCCTTTGAAATTCGAAGGGCACTTATAACTATTTTCGAAATAATTGAACTCCCCCCCCCCCCCCCCCACACCTCCCCTCCTCAATTCAGGTAATCTTCAATGAACAATGAAAACCACGCTTAGGTATCCACAATGGTTACTATGGAAATATAGATGCTTAAAAATAAGCAAGGCATGTCATTTGTGTATATTTGACTTCGTGTAAATATTCTTCCGAGTCGCTTTTTAAAAGGGAGAACAGAAAACTGTTTTTTTTCATCGAAGAAAAACATATCTACCAAATATAGCTCGTATCCTGAGGCTGCAAGTCTAGATTTTACTTCATAGAAGTGTGCACTTTGCCGACATTCAATTCCTGCACTAAATGCGGGAACGACTGCACGACTGCACGCCTGATTGACACACAGTTTCGTGTGATTGGATGCATGGATGACCTAACAACTAAAGGTAGCCTTGATTAGCCAGCTCTGTATGTCATTGATGTGTTTGGCCTTTTTGACATGTTATCCATGGTGGTTTGTACAACCAGCCACTGTCAAACGTCCGGGTGACTGATGCAGGAATTGAATGCATGTACTGTTATAAAGCCTGGCATTTCCGTAACATTATACCATTACATTATCATTCTAAACAAGTCGAACAGGTGTCAAGTGAAATAAAGCTACATGTATATCTCTATATGGGTGATTTTGGAAATAAATATTTGCTGTATATCACAAAGAAAAGAATGAGTTGACATGTGTAGATATATTATGTGATATGAATTTTACTTATGAAAATAGTGCATCTTCACCCATTTTGACACAATTGTAAAGTTTGTAAAATGATATAATTACTGATGTCCAAAAAAGGTAATATAGTACGTATACAAAAACAAATTATGACCGGAAGTGGAAGTTGAATAGATGTCCTGTAATTCTAAGCTACATGTATCTTTATGTATGAGTGATTTTGGAAATAAATATGTGCTGTATATAACAAAGAAATAAATGAATTGTTATAAGTGTCTGTATATTATGTGATATGAATTTGATATTTTTTAAACAGTGCATCTGTCACCCATTTTTGACACATTCGTAGAATTTGTAATACGATCTAATCTCTGATGTCCAAAAAAGTTAGAAACGTACGTATGCAAAATCAAAGTATGGCCATCCGTGATAAACATCTTTCCTGGCAAATTAACCTTGATGCCCAAATTATAGCTGGTATGAAACTTACTTTTTCTTTTTGTGGAAGAACAGGGGAAAAGACAGAAGACGACGGATTTTCTCTGGTGTGCAAGAAGAAAACCTGACCGCTAATGACATGGTATCGTCATTTTCCTGTTACTTTTTCTTTTTGAATACAAAGATGTCATCTTCTGGTGGTCAGGACGAAAACTCTGTTTCACAACTTATCTATTTGTGAATGCGACAGCTGACATTGACCGCTTTTGAAAGATTCTCCCAAACTGTTTCTCACAACTGCAGTGCCAACGTTTAATTCCTGCACTAAATGCATGGGCAACCCGGGCGTGATACACGATGGTACGCAAGGTTGCCACTCAGTTTTCCGGGCATAGGGGTATGGATCAGTGTATAATTAACGTATCGTTGATTTAAAAGCTACCAGGGTTTATGTGCTTGGCTTAATTCTTGACGTTATCCATGGGTGTTTGTACAACCAGGCACTGGCAGACGTCCGGTAGACTGGTGCAGGATTTGAATGCCGGCACTCTACTTGGGTTTGACTCCGGCTCTAGGAATGTGAGAGAGTCGCCAGTGACAGGTCTTCTTCTGATACTCCGATTAGTTATTCCTGTAACACTTTCTTGAGCTTGGTACCAGGCATGATATTTTAAAACAAAAACCTAGCCGTGAGAAAGTCGCCAGTGACGGGAATTCCATAGATACTCCGGTTAGGGAGTCCTGTAGTAAAAGGCCTTTTGATACCAATAATGTTTTATTTTTTTAAAGCAAAAGCCTATAGCTGCCTATTTGTCTATTTCTATTTGTTGAGCAATTGAGTTACTTCTGGCAGTAGCAGCTGTACATATTACTTTTATGAGATGGCGTTATAATGGTGACAAACAGACAAGTTAACCAATGCCACACGCGATGATAATTTACTTTTTCTGCATCTGCTCGGTGGTGGTACTTTATATGATTGGGGGGGGGGGGGCTTAGTTGACAGCCAGTGCCGACAGCTAATTCATGCCCTAAGTGCGTGGGCAGCCTGGGCAGATACCACGACCGCACTCCCGATTGCCATCCAGTTTCCTAGGCATGGATGCATGAACAACTTCACAACTGAACGTAGCTTTGATTCGCAAGCTACGTTGGTCATTAATGTGCTCGCCTTTTTGCGTAAGCCAAGTGTGTTTGTACAACCAGTCACCATAAGACGACCGGACGACTGGTGCAGGAATTAAATGTCAGGCATGGATGCATGGACAACTTCACAACTAGACATACCTTTGATTCGCAGGCCTCGTTGGTCATTTATTGCTTGGCTTTTGACGTTAGTCAAGTGTGATTGTACAACCAGTCACCAGAAGACGACCGGGCGACCGGTGCAGGAATTGAATATCTGTACTGAACCTACAGTGATTTGATTGAGAAATTCATTTGTCACTTTTTCCGCCATGAGTGGACTAATTCGGGCCAGCCTGATGTACCCGGCGAAAACCACAGTCTAACCTCAAGTCACTGGTAACGTAAGCACATACCCCAAGCTGCGCATTCTGGTTGTGGTGAAAGACAGGCAGAAGTCAATAGCAACAACTTAAAACTGGCTATCAGTACGACAGCCCCCCTCCCCCATACCATCCTACCAACCCTCCCACCGTGGTTTTCACCAGTCACTCAGATGTCCTCCACAACTGGCTAGTCACGACGTAGACTCATCAATTATGGCAGAAAAACTGACGAGAAGCGAAATACAAATCCAAACTCTGTCTATTTTTATTGATCTGTAACAATGACTATGTAAAAAGTTGCGTTAGTTTGGTCTGGTTGTGTGTGAGTTAATGCACGAGATAACAATGCAAGATGACTGCATCATTTCAAATTAAAGAAGCATATACCATAGAGGGACTCATCTTTTTGCATCCAGAGTTTTTCGGAACTAGGGTTGGATGCCATGTGTCGGCAGTAGAATGGGTGTAGTAGGGGGGGGGGGGAGGAGGTTGACTGTAACGTGTTCGTGTTCGGCGTTCATTTACACTACAGGTCTGTAGTGTAAATGAACGCCGCTATAGCTACGCGTCGCCACCGTCGCGTTCTATAATTAGCTTACAATTACTTGTGACGTCATCAAAACTGTAAAATCGCTAATTTCACTGATTTAAAAAAGGTTATTTAATTTCCTAAAAGTGTATTCTTAGTGCAATTAGTCCATTGAATGTATCCATGCTGTTTGACCAAAACAGAGTGGACGCTATCATACATAACTGGAAGAACCAAGTTTTCTGTAATGAAACAATCCAAGGCGTTCCACAAAGGCATTCGACGTGTTTGAAGCCGCCTATCGGCGGGTTCCGGAACCTCACGTCCAGACGCTCCTCTCTCTTTAACTTATTCACGTCTAGAACGCTCAGAAATACATTGACATATTTGGCAACATTTTATTGACTAAGACGTTGGGGAAAATATTAGAAGAAATGTTAATCAGAACATTCCCTATTACTCTACTCAAAATATGTTATGAAGTTATACTTAAATCCAAAGTTATTGTAAAAAGGCATTTGAGATCTGGACGAAAATAGTGTGATAGTCTGCAGGCATAAATAGGTTAACTCGCTAACTCAGGTCACGACTGGTTCCAGGGCATGGGGACTATATCAAATCCGGCTGGTCACGTGACAATGTCTGAAGCTCCAGTTTGGAGGCAGACGATACCACATAGTTTTATGGCGAAAGCGAGTGCACACAAGACTGTTTGTTTAAGTCATAAAGGCACATTTTAACGTCTAGTCTGGGATACACAGAGCCTGTGGGACAAAAACTACAATGACAGCGATATTCTCTTTGTAGGTAAGATTTTAAAGCTTGAAATGGTGTTTTATTGCCACAAATGCCCGACAGACACATAGCACGGTATACAGTTTATATTGAATTTCAATAGCGAATACGTAATCTGGTAATATAAGTCGTTCACAAAAGGAACATGTAATTGGAGAAGGGAGGGGGGGGGGGGGGGCGGGTACGGGCAGGCCAAAACATACCTCAAAGTACTTTAAGTTTCTGCAACGGGCCGACAGGGTAAACACTCTTTCTAATTAACCCTTCACCTTTAAGTAGTATTTTGTTCACTGTAAAGGCAGTATCTTCAGTGCACTACATATACCACCATACACTTGTCCATGCTGCTCTGTTAAGTACAAACACCAATGGACAACATGTAAAGAACATAAAACAAAACATCAATGACCCACGTAGCATGCGACTCAAAGCTACGTTCAGTCGTAAGGTCATCCATGCACCCATTCCTGGGTAATTTGATGGCAATCGGGCGTGCAGTCGTGTATTATGCCCAGGCTGCCCATACATTTAGTGCAGGGATTAAATGTCGACACTGTACATCATGCAACCCTCTGTATCCTTTTTGTATGCTATAAGGGCACGATTGTGTGCATTCAATAAATGATACATACAATAACAAATGGCTACGCTGTGTAGTTTTGAATAGGATTTTCGTGATATCCTAAGTCAACACCACCATGCACAGGACAGGCTGTAATAATAGGCTATCGGCCAAATCTTAAAAGAGCCAAATTTTGTGAGTTTAATTACCCCCCCCCCCCCTCCCCCCCATGTAGATGGATTTTTTTTACCTTAGATGGATAGTGGAGTATATGGGGCCTACGAAAATGCCGTGCCCCCACTTTGGGACATGGTCAGATTTGCGTTAGGCCTGGTCAAACTGACCACCCACAAATCAGGGAATAGCCACCTGAAGCACACATATATTGAGGAATAATGGGATGGGGGTAAAGAAATTAACCATAAAAATGCTCAAGGTTCATTGAATACCATAAGTTTGGTATCAAAATGTTGGTCTGGAGGAGACATCCTTTAAAATACTGAACACGTAACAAACTCTATTCCATGATGTAAAAAAGGTCATTCAAGGTCAAAATGGCTGCCAAATCAAGAATCTGGGATTTTTCCATAATCTATAGTTTCGGTTTATAAACTTCTCAGTTTTTTTGAAGTGATGTATTTCTTCTCTGTAGCCACTTTTTTCAAAGGAATGCTTTTTAGTGGAGTTGTTAAACATTTCAGAAGGTTCACCGATTAAAATATCAAGTCCAATTTTGAGATTTAAGGTACAAAGTAGGCTACCAGGCCCACCTAGAAACCCCAAAAAGTGCCGAAAATGGTAAAATATTGAAAACCAAAATGCCTGTATCTTAAGTTTTACATGTCGGAAGGGAGCAGGTGATGCACCAAAATATCAGGTTTAATTTTTTCAGGCAGAGGATTAGAAAATCTAAAGTTAAAATACGTGTTCCCGTTCATCCAATGTCAGTGTTTTGATAAAAGAAGGGGTGTCTATTTAGTGGAAAAAGTCAGCGTTTTTATCAAAATAAGGGTGCTCTTTCGGGATGACAAGAGTGTATGTTCCTCCTGGTAAGATTACGATTAATATCATTTGAATATCAATCAGAAGATTTCAATACTTTATCATCATGCATGATATCAGATGTGATGGTCAGATGTGATGTAAACACATTTTATAGCCTCTTTGGTATCCACATTTTTAATTTCGTACCTTTGATTGTAATTGTAATGTTTTTATTGACCACATAAGTCAAATATGGAATTACAAATGTTATAAATCAGTGTACAAATACACGACAAATAAAAATACATTAAGTAACGAATAGAAAAAGATCTAAAAGTTATTTAACTAGGAACATAATATAAGTACAGGCAATGCACCAATTCAAAGAGTATTTGCAGAAAAGTCTAGGTAACTAGAATCACTTAATATACTCTCAAGTTAAACCGGAAAGCCTTCATATTTTAAAAAATGCCAAAGTTCACAATCAGTACACTTTCCTTCTGTCGCCTATCACTTCTTTGTTTATTTTATCTATCTCCTTACCAACAATTATCCTGAAGTTTAGCATACTCTCTACAATGTATCGTTCCTCCGAAAAGCCAGTAAGGAACTCTTTCAGTAGTTCCACTCAATTGATCAGTGATGTCAAGACATATACCATTCAGCTCACTGCACATGTTTGCTCGCAAAATCTCAAAAGCAGGGCTTTGCATGAGAATATGATATATACCTTTGACGGTGTAGTTTTCACATAATGAGCACATTCTATTGGTAGGGTAGGGGTGAGACTTTTCAATCTGCATTACTATTTTAAACGTATTCTCACCCATCTAAGAATGATTGTTATGCATGTCAGAGATTGACCAACATGTCAGATATCTGTTTCTACTCATAGTTCTAAAAAGAAAGTTACAAAGATCATTTACTGCTTTTATAGACATCCAGTATGCATCATCAAGCGTTCATGCACCTTCCCATCTTAAGGACTGTAAGTGTGAGTGATAACCTTTTGACTAGGATATACATAGTATCTCTTATTCACACTAGACCCCAGAAACTGGTCTGATTGTGTGATCTCTGTGAGAACCGCTGCACTCATCTACCAGTGTACCTTCGAAGCATCATAATGTTATCTATATATTTTGCATTCATACTCCAGATTTCGCTGTCGAAGATTAAAGTCAGGAATATATGACAGGCCAAAATATGACGATACATCTTTAGACCATTTCTTCAGATACCTAGGTCTTGCACCAGTTTATTTTAACCTTTTCCAGCACTCCGCTGTCATTTTCACTGGAAATACATGCTTTAATACTCACATGATTGTATTAATCTTTCCCGGAATACGGTCTGGTCCCAACCGTAAGACTCTATCAACAGCATTTTTATTTAATAAACATACACTTTCCCCATAGACCACTGATATTTTGCCATTGAACTGGAAATGACACATGTTACCATGTAACCAATATCGTTAACCCTGACTGTCCTATTTTTGAAGTTGTGCATAGCCCAGAACTGGTGATATCTATGTCCCAAGAATGGAACAACACAGGCCTGACATTTCTAGTTCATGTATCAGAGCATCTATAAACACATATTTATGTAAAGATAGAAAACCCACTTCATTTTTTTCTTTTTTTTTTCTTTTTTTTTAGTTTTAAAGAATTTTTGGTTTTATTCAATGTCTGCCAGCTATGGCGATCGCATTCTAATACATACTATCTTGTTTGTTTACTATCATTTGAGCAAATTACAAAATTTATGTTATTTTGACCTCCGTTCGAACAATAGAACATCTGGGAGGATTTGTCTGGAAAAAAAGTGTTACATGATAATCATTGTCATTCATTAACGAGGAGATGCCATTCCTTCTCAAAATCATCTATTCTACCGGGAGTGTTTGCCATATACTTTGCTTGTAAATATTGTTGTTTCAATAAATTTACACTTCATGTATTCTTTATATCATAGGATAAGATTGCGACTTTGCCTCACCAATTTTTAACTTTGAACATTCTAAAATTGAAACATATAAATTCATGTACATGAGTCTCCACATTCTCCCCTTAATCCGTTCTGAAATAACTGCAAAAATAGTCTGTCAGTCCACACAGTATCGAAGCCCTTGGAAACATTGTAATATGATACAAATATTTTATGATTTGTTTCCAAGGCCCCTGTCATCATTTCCTGTAATATTAAACCAGCGTGTACACAGGAGCACCTTTTCTCATCAGCTCCATAGAGGAGAGAAATAGAATATGAATTAACTCACCATGTTTCCATTCTGTTCCAAAATTCTTTCATATAAAAAGAGGTTCTTGTATATCCGGTCTGAATTTAATAGGGATATCCTATCAATGCATATTATGTTTTTTGCACACACAAGACTTAGTCCAGTTCACATCTCAACAAATATATTATTCAAAGGTTTAGTGCAGCAGCTATTTATCTCATAAACAGTAAGCTAATTCAATGTTTTAACTCTAATGGGAGTTTCAGGGATGTAGGCATTTTCAACAGTCGAAAGCTGTAGGGTAGCTGCAACTGGCTTGTTATCAGAGCAATTAACGGGATCATAGTCATAAATTTTGCAAGTCCTGACTCAACTAGACACATCTAGGGTACGAAAATATAATCAATAGTAGAACTGCCCGCCAGCCTATAGTTCATACCAGGCCTGTAGCAGAGTCATTAAGATTAACCGGCCTAAAATTATATCTATGTATGAAACTTAAAAGGCACCATGCTTGTTCAAAATTATCTCCCGGCCCTCCTAGGGTGCCCAAGTCAGCATTTACTTCTCCATAAATTATTAAAAAAAGTGCCTAATCCACATGATTCAATGATTTCACCTAACTTGTCTAAGCAGGCTTCATATCTTTTCAGGTGAACCCTGTGCTAGTAGGTAGACTGCACATATGTTAATGATAGCGCTTTTCTCTATGTCAATTCTTATTACACATACCAGTTTGGTTATTGTGTTTAGTTGTATTACACTATCTGTATTTTGTAATAGTCACAGTTTAGCTCTCATCGCTTTTTTTTTCGGTGTTATTATGCTTTTATTGTATTTGTATTCATTTTGCCCCAGCGGCACAATAAAGGTACAGTACAATATATGAATATATGTTGGAAAAGGGTAACATACAACAGAAATAATGTCATCCTTTTGTGAGTCTTCATTTATTCCTTTTTTGCTCTTAACTCGGGACCAACCGGTGGTGTCCCAGCGTTTATGTTCAAATCAATCAGTCAAAATACATTTTACTCCAACTCCCATATATTTTAGGTTGATCAAACACTTTGCAGCCACAGTCGCATTGCATCCTTAAATGTGTGTGTGGTACGTAAAGAAAGCATGACTGCATATCTCATTTACTCCTTGGGGGTACCCGAGCTGTAACATAAGGGAATTGCTAGATAGCAGAGGCATACTCTTATGAAATATTTCACGGAAGTTGTTCTATTGTTGATTTTGGTAATCTAAAAAAACATAATTTACAAGTATAACTTTGATCCATGTGTTCGTTTTGAGGTTGTAAGACGATGTGTGTATTCCAGGTTGATGTAAACGTGAGCATTCCTTTTTACTTACTTATCTCTTCATTTGTTTTGTTTTGTACATCAATTGTTGTTGAACAGAGTCGGACAAAGCTACCTTTTTACTGCCAATGGTAAACCCTTGCATTGTGTTTGTGGCCAAATCAGCTTGAAGTATATAATGAGTTCTTTCTCTTGCTTGGATAATTTGGAGGGGAATGGCTCATCAGAAGTAGACTTCAACGTCTCCTTCAAATTAACTTTGAATTCATGTTTTTTCTTCAGTTATTTTTAAAAATATCACTGATCTATACAACATATTAATGGACAACTCCACCATGAATAAAACATTTCTTACTTCAGTTTCTTAGAGTATTATCTATTTTAACACAAGTTCCCACCACTGCAAACCCTCATACGAGAAGTATATTGCTGTTCAAACACATCTAAACATTCAAGAAATTGCGGCACTGGTAGCGGTAATTTTAGTCTATTCAAAGCTTATCTCTAGTTGTTGGTACACGTATGTCATTGGCAGCTACCTTAATGCTCATGATATATGTGTACCAACAGCCAGAGATAAGTGTACCAACAGCCAAAGATAAACAATCAATAGTCTAAATATGCTTCATTTATTGGAAAACTATGAATTGATATGTCAAACACAGAATAGCTCTTACTTAGAACAAAATGTCCCTACTGTATAAAAGCAACATTTGGAAAGAAAGATGCAAAAAGTTATCTGCTTGTCATGAACATTTGTTAATTTCTGCATTCCTAATTCCTACATGAAAGGGTTCACTATGATGGACATAAATTCTTGATACTAGGAACGTTTAAACAAACAGTCAACTATTCTAAGCAAAACGCACTCAACCAAAGTGGTCCCTTAACAATGCAGTTGTATGAACACTTGATGGACTGAACTTAGTGCTTTTGTCCCATATTCAAGTAAATATATTGTGTGTGGCCGCCGCCTGACACTCGGCAATAGTTTACTATACAGTGAGACAATAAAGAAAACTTAACTGTACTTGTGGATTTAATACAGATTATAAAATTACAAATATGACTTAAATCAATCAATTAATAAAGGAATGAGTGTTGAAAGGCACATGGATACACAAAGGTAATTAAGTGCCATAACATATTACCAAAGTGTGGTCCTTTGTCAACTTTGAAGAGCAATGACAAAGCATAATCATTCTAGGTAAAAGAAGAAAATGAGAAAGAGTAAGAGCAGAGCCTTCAGATTCTAAAAGGACCAAAAGATGTCTTAGATGCAGGGTATCCATTGACAGATTCGCACATCCCCCTTCTTTTAAAATGCAAGCAGGGTACACACTAGCTTAGGGTACCCCAGGAGGTGACAACTCCTACTGCACACCACAAGGTGTGCCCTTGCTGGGTCTTAGATAAATTACATATTCACACACACACACACACACACTTAAATTGAAGTACTATAAATGTGCATGTGAGTTAAGATGATATTAATGCTTATAATCATGTCTTTTTTGTAGAATCAATCAACATGGCTGCAAATATTGAAGTGCAAATAAACGACGGGAGTAAAAGAGATCCTCTACAAGAGTGCAGTTTTGAACTGAGAGATATAAAAGATCACAGTGGGGAAATTGACAACCTCATTGACATCCCTGCTGCGATGAATATCATTGAAGAGTGGATAAACAATGACCATTCTATGGAAATGCTGCTTCCTGTTGTCCAGTTCCAATTTTGGTATGATGCAATTTACAACGATGATGTCATTTTTGTGAAGGAGTTGCTTTCACAATGCGATGCTTTTCAACAAACCTTACTTATGAATGGGAGATTCAGATATGACAAGCAACCATTTATGTCCAAGCAAAAAGAAAATGAAAAGAAACATCCCATGCTTGAGCTGCCTTTATTTCTTGCTGTATATTACCAAAGCAATGGTGTTTTAGATGTTCTTATGAAATTAGGAGCTGATGTTTTAAAGACAGATATTGAGGAAAACAATCTCATCCACTGTATAGTTCTATCATCATCATTGAACAGTGGTAAAGGCTACATGGAACTTTACAACAACGCAATACACCACGTGACCTATGAGGAGAAAAAAAAGCTACTGATGAGTGAAAACGAGGCTGGCTTGAGACCGCTGGAACTTGCTGCACATTTAAATGCATATGCCATCCAAGAATGCATCTTACAAACCCGAGGCATCTATGCCCACAGTAAAGGCTACTGCGGTGTGCATGAGCTTGTGTATTATGATGTCACTGATTATGAGTGTATGGAGAAAGGTAGTAGATGTTTAAAGTCCCCATTGTGGTACCTTACACATGTGTCAAATAAAATCTTGGCCAGGGAATCTGAGAATGAGTTCCTACTATCTCCAGTGATAATGTCTTGGTGCTCATTGAAAGAGAATACTACTCGACATATCATCTGGTTATGGTTTGTACTTAGGGCCTTTTTTCATAGCATGGTGGTTGTTGCGAGTGGGTATTTCAGTGTGGTATTTTCCTATGTTGAGCATTATCCCTCGATTAATAGGATCAGGCAAGCTCAAACTAGGACACCCAACTATACATGTATAGAGGTAATAAGATATTTCAATTTCTCTACTTGTGAAAGAAAAATAGTTACGGCGTTTGTCTGCGAGGGAAAACGAAACCCATCAGAGTTTACAATATTCTATACTGTTGTCCTTCTATGTTGTATAATCTTTACCAGTGATATCATCTATTGGATAGTATCCCACACCAAGCGGTATTGCACCAAAAGAGGTTCCGATAGGAAGGTTCTTAAAGGTGGACCTTTAATGAGCACTCACTTCTATAGCAATGCGCAGTCACTGTTGGCTTTTTGTGTCATAGCCACACTAGTTTTATTGATGATGGGTAGTTTTTGGGAAATACCCCTCTTAGTGAATCTAGGTGTAGGGTTTTATATATGTGTTATACTACTCAACGTGTGGGCTCTTCTCTTTTTCTTTCGATTTCTACCATATATTGGTTACTTTGTTGTGGCTGTGCAAAGAATGATTGGAGATGTGGTGAAATTCTTTATCATCTACGCACTATTTCTTATTGGATTCAGCGAGGCATTTGATAACGTTCTAACTCTCAACGGCTTCTGCAGCGGAACAGGTTTTGAGAATAAAATTATGTCTCTTTATACCACGTTCACCACTATGTTTGATATGCTCGATGGAGACTCCTTCCCTAACTACGTGAAGGAGAACTTCACTGTTGGCCTCGTGCACATCCTTTATGTAATGCTGGTTGGTGTTCTCCTGTTGAACTTTATAATTGCAATCATGTCAGATACCATCACCAGCGTCAGCGAGAACAAAGTAACCCTTATGATCCTGCAACAGTTACACGTTCATCTGTTAGTGGAATACACCTTAAGACCCATATGCTGCTGTTGGTACAAGAAAAGACAAGGGATGTATCTCGTGCGTGAGGAAGGTAGACTGTATCTACCTTGTTTTGTCACTGAAGATGATTTTTGTCGAACAAACCAAAAGCTTCCAAAGGTATCAGATTGAAAGTAAGATTGTTTAATTCAGAATCATGTATGACCATCTCCAGTTAAGGTGATCAGTACCATTTCAACCTAGTCAAAAAACCCATTCCAAAAAATACCTCTCAGGTGTATCTCCAGATTCTTGAGTGTTATCAGGCAGAGAATATCATAGCCTACCTCCTTTACCAACCCATATTCTATTTCATTTCAATATATACAACTTTTCAATCAAATGACATAATCTCATTACGTACATAGATGATGGGCACTGCAGGATCACAGTTACCTTTGGCATATCACGGACCAGGCCCAATAAGAAGTAAATTCCTTCATGCTAAAGTTTGTTCCAAGCCATATCATTAATATGGTACTGCTCAACTTAAAGATGATCTGCCTATTCAAATTGAGGCGATCTATGGTTTACAGAACTACCCCTGTGTCTGTGTCTTTTAATCCCAATCAAGCTACGGAAGAGTGCTGCCAGGACCACTTCTTAAGGAGATTTTAGTAGTGCCCATCCTTCCACTTTGAGTGCGTCTCCAGAGCAGGGAACAACGGCTAGATCCTGATAATTTCCCGGTAGTGAATCAAGCTGATGCTGCCTGCTCTGTGGTTGACCATCAAAGGAGAGGATAAGTGCTGAGGGTCTAACCTCATATACTGGTCCTGGGAGTGCTTACCCATATCTTACTTCAGTTTGGAATTTCGATTTTGTGTCATATTGCGGCTAAGTCGTGACTAGTCAGTTGTTAATTAAGGAGATAACTGCCTAACCCCAAGTCACTGGCAACTTTCTCACATGCTGGGCCGGGATCTTACTTCAAACTAATCTGACTGCTATGTATGGGAGAGAGGGATCCACCTGTATTCCAAGCAGGTTTGAGTCTCCACTGGATCCAGATAAGTAGATTGGCCTGGTCGCTATATAAACTAGCGTCATTGTGGTGGGCTGTCTATAGTACTTCTCCAATTGAAATATTCGTAAAGGGAAAGGAGTTATTTCATTCCTATCTCGTCGCGTTATTACCTAGGCTGTTAAAAGGCGATGTAAAAACCAATCATTTCTTCCTTTTAGGCATGGGAGATCGCTCAATAAGTTTTAGGTCCCTTGTATTTACATTGGTAGTCCAGCTTTATGAATGCATATTCTAGGCAAAAATAATTGGCATACTGACAAGCCCTATAATATGAACAACTGGATATGTGAGCAGCCCTTATTGTGAACACACTATTCAAGTTCCATTTGTTTCTGATACCTTGGGAGATGACACATGAGATATGAACAACATATTCTCATCGCTATGGGGTGTTTGTATATAAGTTAGTCCACTGTACTATATCTTCTAGAGTGAATTCATGTCACAATATTCTATACTTAAGGAAAGGGTATCACATATATATATATATATATATATATATATATATATATATATATATATATATATATATATATATATATATATATATATATATATATGTATGTATGTATGTATGTATGTATGTATGTATGTATGTATGTATGTATATACATATATATATATATATATATATATATATATACATATATATTTATATATATATATATATATATATATATATATATATATATATATATATATATATATATATATATATATATATATATATATATATATATATATGTGTGTGTCTATATATATATATATATATATATATATATATATATATATATATATATATATATATATATATATATATATATATATATATATATATATATATATATATATATATGTTGCGATATATAATAGGTATACGATGTATATTCGACTGGTGTCATGTGGGAGGATCACCAGTGACTGGGCCATGGCTCGTCACAACTTTTGTTTAAATTTCTGCAAACATGGCATGTTTTTTTTTATTTCATTTTGCATGCATGAAATAAAATAATAGTAAACATACACATGGAATATCACTTTCATACCAACTACACTTGGTCATAGACACATTTAAGTCAAGCCACATTTAAGTACAAATTTGTTAAGAGAATATGGTATCCAGGTCTAATAAATATCTCCCCATTTCCTAAGAAATTCGTCATTTTTTTATCAATCTCTTCAAAAAACTCCTCATATTTCATCTGCGTATAAATGATGTGATAGTTATTGTCATTAATGTGTTGAGCTCTTCTTATTTGCCTTCTCTTCTGAATATGTTTAACCATTAGAATAGTAGTATTCAATATACCATTACCCCTTCATGTACCAAACACCTTTTCGATATCACTCATTCTGTAGCTTAGCAAAATATAATTTTTAAGCCACAGTTCAATCTGTTTGTAGATATTGGCAATCTGTTTATATATATATATATATATATATATATATATATATATATATATATATATATATATATATATATATATATATATATATATATATATATATGTATATATATATATATGTATATATATATATATATATTTATATATATATATATGTATATATATATATATGTATATATATATATATATATATATATATATATATATATATATATATATATATATATATATATATATATATATATATATATATATATAGGAAGGCATGTTCGATGGTCTCAACTTCTGTTTGACAAAGGAGACATTTAGGATCAGTTGAATTTTTCATTTTACATAGCTTATTGTGGTTAACTATTATATAATGAATCATTTTGTACTGTATGTATTCCATATACGAACAATCTATGGAACTATACAGATATTTGCAAGCATTTTGTACTATTTCTTCTTAAGATTCCACACTTAAACATTGGGACCATTTTTTCTGCATTTTCCCCTCAATAGATCCCTGTTGAAATGCACTAGCCTTCTATATATTAGAACATCCAATATTACGATTATCTATGATATGAAGGAAAGGTAAAGTTATTCGGTTTATAGTCTTGTATCCACCGAAGTGCTCATACGACCTTCCTCCCCTAGCATGCCTGTACCCGCGGAAACCATTTCAATCCCCTGGGGGATATTCCAGAGCCACTGGCAGCATATAGCGCACACGCTCTAAGCACTGCCTTATTCATGCTAGGTACCCATTTTGCAGCTGGGTAGACTGAAGCAATATGGAATAAACTGTCTTGCCCAAGGACAGATCAAAGTGCCCCGGCCTGGAATTGAACCAGGAATTGAAGGAGCAATGGCAAGTGCGGACTAAACATAGTTAGTCACAACTTAACTAGTGTCATTAAGCGAATTGTAAGATTCCTGGGCTGTAGATGGAATGTGGATTGCATTGACATTTTTACAACTTTAGATCACCCATTTGCTTATTAGTACTTTTTGACTTGAACATTGCAGTACGTGCATTAGCGATTTTTATTTGTAACAATTAAATATACACTTACAGTGCCGACATTCAATTCCTGCACTAACTATCTGGGCAGCCCGGCCATTGTACACGACCATACGCCCGATTGCCACCCCGTTTCCTGGGCATGGATGCACGCACGACCTCAAAACTGAACGTAGCATTCATTTGTAAGCGACGAAGGTCATTGATGTGCTTGGCTATTTTCTGACATGTCATCCATGGGTGTGTGTACGACCAGGCACTGGCAGACGTCCGGCCGACTGGTGCAGGAATTAAATGCTCGTACTATAGCACTTGCAGGTGGAGGAGTGAAACGGTGGAAACTATAACAAAGTCATAAGCTTCTGCATAAGCATTAATTACTGATTTGTATTTTTTATCATAATACACTATGCTGGCTGTATTTTATTCGTTTGTTATTGTTTGAATATTTTCGTTTATCCCGACAGTATAAAGTCTTTTAGATGGAAAAATCAAAAAGCATTCATAGTGCTCCCTTCCACATTTAGGAACCTGGGACAATCAAGCTTAATATACATGACGTCATAACCAATACAGAGGGAAGGATATCAAAGTTTTTAATTTTTCATTGTCAAAATATTATGACTTTCTTTCGGAATTTTCTCAAAAATGAGAGTAAACTATAATTTTCCCCTTCTAGATTTCATAACTTTGGAACAAAGTCAATATTGAAAAGTACTTTAATACCCCAACCACAAGCCATATTGACATAGCGCTACAAACACAGAAAATCCTTGCCAAGTTGCATTTGGACGTATGATTATTTCGAGAATAACTTTGGAATAAAGTAGAAATGCACAGTTTTGTGAAAGGACACTTTGGGTTGGGTTCTAAGAATATACATTTCTTTTCATTGTCTTACAGAAAAGAATGTTGGAAAATGTGGGCCGTGAACATTTCATAGCGGTCTTATATTCACCATACTGGTTCCTTATAGATATAGATGTAGTAGCCAAGTCCACAAAAAGCCTCCTCGAATAACTAGGTTATTTTGAGAGCCTAGATAGCCCCATATCCTGTGGCAATAAACCTTGGCAAAAAAACGGTAAAACCAGTGGTTCTGGCCTAATTCGCCATGGGCCTTCTCTGATAGCTGAATGGTGTAAAGCACTGCCACTGAGTGCTCAGGGTCTCTCATCACTGGGGGCCTGCCCTCATTGCTAAGTGGTCTAAGGCGTTTCCAGAGACTGCTCACTGTCTCTCACCACTGGGGGCCTGCCCTGATAGCCGAGTGGTCTAAGGCGTTTCTGTTGAGTGCTCACTGTCATTCACCACTGAAGGGCCTTTCCTAATAGTTGAGTGGTCGTAGGCGTTGCCACTGAATGCTCATTGCCTCCCATCACTGCTACGGCCTGCCCTGATAGCCGAGTCGCGCACCCAGCAAACACAAAACATTTGTGCTATGTCTACAAAATATTTAACCCAATATCTGTGAAATATTACTGAAAATGTTTATTAATATTAAAACGTTTGGCCTGAAAATTATTACCATAATGTTTCTTATAATATTGGTATTATTATTTTTAAAACATTTCCAAGATACATTAACACAATATTGCAAAAATTATTCATCAAATGTTTCTGAAAAATATTTATCAATATTAAAACGTTTGGCCTGAAAATTATTACCAAAACAATTCTTATAACATTTAAATTATTATTTTCACAATATTTTAAATACATATTTATACAATGTTGCTTAAGTTATTCATAAACTATTTCTAAGAAACATTTTGACGTTGTTGTTGAAGATATTTATCCCCATCGAAATTGCTGGCCTTTGAATATTATGCCAACATTTTTTGTAACATTTTACTCAACATTATTTCAATGTTTTTGAAATATTTTTCTTTCCAGATAGTTGAGTTTTAAATTCTTTAGAGAAGAAAGTGTACTTAGCACTCGCCCATAACTAACACACTTTTGAAATCCCCATTTTAGGGATTTCTTGCTCAGTCTTACTTTGAAAAGTATACTGTACAAAACATGCTTTCAAGATAGAAGAGAAGGCTACTTATATTCGTTTTGTCAGCCCTAATCAATGCCTTTCGGAATGACACATATTGATATTTCATGCTTTTTAAGAAATCAAAAATTTTAAATCAATGCCAGTAATGATATATTTATTTGGAAACTATTTTTTCCTAAATTTTCAAATCAATATTTCATGTTTATCGATCATATTTATCTAATTATAGCATAAAATATTGCTTTTTCAGAGAAGTTGTTAACAATTGTAGGATTGTATATTAACGTTATTTAATATTAAGGTAATGTTGAATTGTAGCTATTGTTTTTGCATTTTGACATTATTATGTGGCAATATGATAGGGCCTCAATAATATTTCTGAAATATTTCATACGGTTTTTGTGTTAAAATTGGTATTTCTATAATGTTTTCGAATTATTAAAGGACTGTTTTATAGTAATGTTGAACGAACAATTCGGCAAAAACATTTCAAAACATTTATTCAACATTTTGTTAATGTCATTTTTAACATTTCTTTACAGCTGAGTTCAGATGTTTCACAAATATTTCTAAGGATGTGTTCTTGATATCAAACCGATGTTTAAAAAAACATTTGTGATATGCAGATGTATAACATTTATTTAAAATGATTATAAAAGATAGGATAATGTTATCATACATTATCGCAGAAAATTATTGGTTATTATTTTCTAAATATATATTTAGATATTTAATTTCAAATTTGTTCAGAAATATTTTGTAACTTTGTAGAAACAATACTTGATTAATATTTAAAGAAACATTTGTAATAGACAGCTTTAAAATATTTGTCTTTAAATGTTAGAAACATTATAGTTTAATATTATCAAACATATTTTGGAAAAATACTGTTTAACATTTTATCAGTGTAAATATTGACATTTTATCTATAATTTTTCAGACGTTTTAGAAACATTTTAAAGAATGTTAATAAAACATTCAATAAATGTTAAAAACAACATTTGTAATACGCAGATGTAAAAGATTAACTATAAATGTTGATAAAAGATAATATAATGTTATCAAACATTATTATGAAAAGATATAGGTTAATATTGTGAGAAAATATTCCTTTATTAGGCAGCTTTAAAAGATTTATTTTAAATGTTGAAAAAATTATAGTTTAATATATTCAAACATATTTTGGAAAAATATTGTTTAACGTTTCATTAATGTATAAATTGACATTTTATTTATACTTTTTCAGGCGTTTTAGAAACATTTTAAAGTATGTTAATAAAACATTCAATAAATGTTAAAAACAACATTTGTAATACGCAGACATTAAACATTAACTGAAAATGTTGATAAAAGATAATATAATGTTATCAGACATTATGAAAAAAATATTGGTTAATACTGTAAGAAAATATTCCTTTATTCTCGTAAATGTTTTACTAATATCATATTTTTATTGCATAACATTATTTACATTCATTATTTCACTAATGTTTTCCCTATGGTTATTGAACATTTTGCTAGTGTTTTATTCATGTTTATTGTGAATGTTTCTAACAATTTTTTTTCAGTCCTTTTAAAAATATTTTGAAAATATTTTGTGTTTGCTGGGCAAGGCATTACCTTACTGCTCGCTGCCCTTTCACCACAGAGGGTCCGCCCTGATAGCCGAATGGGCTAAGGCATTGCTACTGGCTGCTCACTGTCCCTCACCACTGAGAGCCTGCCCTAATAGCCGAGTGGTATAAGGCGTTGCTACTGTCTACTCGCTGTCCCTCACCACTGAGGGCCTGCCCTGATAGCTGAGTGGTCTAAGGCATTGCTACTGGCTGCTCACTGTCCCTCACCACTGTGGGCCTGCCCTGATAGCCGAGTGGTCTAAGGCATTGCTACTGTCTACTCGCTGTCCCTCACCACTGAGAGCCTGCCCTAATAGCCGAGTGGTATAAGGCGTTGCTACTGTCTACTCGCTGTCCCTCACCACTGAGGGCCTGCCCTGATAGCTGAGTGGTCTAAGGCATTGCTACTGGCTGCTCACTGTCCCTCACCACTGTGGGCCTGCCCTGATAGCCGAGTGGTCTAAGGCATTGCTACTGGCTGCTCGCTGTCTCTCACCACTGGGGAGATTGAGGCGCCAATTATGTTAAACGGCACAGACACCAATAGAAGTCTGGGTTTATGTGGAAAAGCATTTCTGCGTCTGATTTGCATGTGACATGTTGTGTTTCTTAGTTTCTAGTGTGGGCCGGGAACCGATTTTTTCTATTTCAAAGAAGTTTCCATATCCAGATTACAGTTGTCTTTGTATTATTAGTTGTTGCATCCCGTTTGAAGGTCAGGTCCCTGTTTACCCTCTATATTAAAAACACATTTTCAGGAGAAGTCACTGGTTCCTGCTGACTCTTCTCCAGTCATTTTAGTTATGCTTGAATTGAGATGAAGAACCAGCTCTTAAAATTTCCCAACAAAGGTATTACATTACAACAGTTATCAACACTTTAATAGATAGATAAAAATAGTATACCACTAACTAACTTCAAATGTGTTTTTATATCGTGGCATACGCAAAGTAAATAATTGTCGAAAATGTGACCCAATCACGGTCGACGAATGACAAATGCGGGACTGTGCTCTATCAATAGCCATGAGTGGCGATAAAAGAATATGCAAATACACCCACTATGTGTAAAAGGTACCTAATTCGGTAATATGACAAAATCGTGAATATTTCTTTCAATAGAAATATTCTAAACTATTTACAATTTCGATAAAGTTAAAGTTGAACAGTTTTATTCAATCAAATAACTTGCAAAAGTTAATTTGGTCAACTACTCTAAGCACATTACTGTACTCCAATCTACCTATATAAGTAGCCTCATTGCCTTTGACGGTAAGCACAACCGATGGTTGTTGCGCTTTCCCGTTCTCCCTCCCGATTTGTCGTCAGATCAGGAGCGCGAGGGAATGCTAATTTTGGGTGAGGGCGTGTCGGTGGTTCGCCCCGATACCTTCCACCTTGACCGTGGCCTGCCGTGTGGACCACGGCGTTGCCAATGACTGCTAGCTGTCTCTCGACCCTGTCCGAATTTGGGTCCCTGCTGGGGCATGAAAGATTGATGTCTTAGACTTAAAACCAAGCGGCCGATTGGTTTCCCTATCATCCTCACCTACTTACATGCGCCCTAGCAGCAACTTGGCAGAAAAACTGACCAAAAATAAAAATTCCAAATTTAAGTTTTAGCGTGTTCCTGCATGGCAGCGTAAGCAGGGTCTACCAACTGCAAGATCGCATTACCATGCGATACCTTCACTACCCTAACCCCGAGAATACTCGTAGCATTAAGAAATTACGAACAAATATGTAAATTTTACTTAATGACCAGAGTCTGTGGAGAATAACAGGGCGGGTACTTTCCAGTTAATTACAAATTTATAAATCAATAGTTGTTGTTTTGTTTTTATTTTTGCATTTGCACCATTTGAAATTCGTCCAAAGTATGCCTTTATTGGGCAGATATTACATGCACCTGGATGGTAGGGCCTTTTTCTGACTACTGTGAAAGCTTTGACATGTCCAGGGCATCATGTTTGATTGTTAACCCACATTAACCACCTGCATTAACCAATGATTAAAATTATTGGTTTCGCATCGTTTTTCTAGGGTTGTCCTGCCACTGAAGAATCATATTTTCCTTTGAATATAACTCCATTCTCTGAGTGCAATTTAACTGCCAGCAGACTCCCCGCAGGGCTTGTTATATAATAAAGACGTCTTTTAAATTGGTGGCGCCATCTATATACGAATAGTAAAATTAGTTTTATACATATATACAAATATAATATATATATATATATATATATATATATATATATATATATATATATATATATATATATATATATATATATATATATATATATATATATATATATACATATAATAATATTATATTTATATATATATATATATATATATATATATATATATATATATATATATATATATATATATATATATATATATATATATATATATATACATATATGTACGTATGTGTTATATACATATATATATATATATATATATATATATATATATATATATATATATATATATATATATATATATATATATATATATATATATATATATATATATATATATACATTATATACGTAGAAGACCTGTCATTGGCGATTAACTCACATGCCTAGAGCCGGATTCAACTGAAGTAGAGTACCAACACTTAAATCCTGCACCAGTAGACCGGACGTCTGCCAGTGCCCGGTCGTACAGTGAATGAATGAATGAATGGATGCTTAAAGGCACATCGCCACACGAAAGGCCATTTAGTGCCATCAAATGTTTGAAATGATGTTCCTTTGTTATTGTAGAAAAACAACAACAATGCTACAAATAGAAAAAATACTCACAAAAGAATGAACAGTTTCAAAGTATAAGTTGCACACCCATGGTTGTTTCAAAAGAAACTGCTTAATGTGTTTTACAAATGGTAAAACAGACAAATCTCATGTAGATAACTTTCTCGAAGAGTTCCTTTCGACTATATACATTAAAATGTACAATGCTTATTTCAATACAATCAAATAGAATATGTCTGATAGTCAAACGACAGGGAGGATCCCCCCCCCCCCCTTTAAAAGGAAGGAGTGAGTCAAGTGACTGTGACCAATTCATATCCTAGCTAAAACACCTCACGCCTAATAACTCTAAAACCACCAGGCCACAGACCCAGCTGAGGGTGAATTGCGTGTAATTCGTTGTTGATAGCCTCATCCTACTCAGCCTAAGATTTGTGTTTCAAAAGGACATTGATGTGTTTCTTAAAATCGCTGAAAGGAATGGGCACATCTGAAACTCCTCTAAAAAGACCAGCTTTGGCCGCAAAATCTATCTTCTAATTACCTCTGATTCCAATATGAATCCAATCAAATAAAATTCCTTTCCCTTGGTACTGTACTAGCCAATGAAGGCGTTCCAGTAATTTGCGGACAAGAGAATGAGGCCAGCCTCAGCCCAAAATGACCTGAAAAGCAGACTTTGACTTGGAGAAAATGATAAAATTCCTTTCATCATCATTTGCTGTCTCCATCCATCTGAAACGGAGCCATCAGTATAAATAAAATCATAGTCTCGGAAGGAATCCTTCACCTCATTATGCAGACTTAAGAATATAGAGGGATCTGTTTGATCCTTCTTTTTTTGTGGTATTTTAATTTTTGTTTATACAGTTATATCGAGATCATCCGTACTGCAGAGGCTGTAAATATTTTGGTTGCAATGAACAAGCAATAAATATATTCACACAGTTGTTATTGTTATTATATGACTAGTGTGTATAGTAGACCATATATGAAAATTGAAGCGTTAATACAGCTATTACAGAGTATCACCTTAATCCAATGAAATAAAATTCCTTTCCCTTGGTACTGTACTAGCCAATGAAGGCGTTCCAGTAATTTGCGGACAAGAGAATGAGGCCAGCCTCAGCCCAAAATGACCTGAAAAGCAGACTTTGACTTGGAGAAAATGATAAAATTCCTTTCATCATCATTTGCTGTCTCCATCTGATCATGCCTAAGATACAGAGCATACAACTCTGCAGAAAATATAGAAGACTTATCTGAAAGACATTCAGTAGAAGAATAATCATCAATGACTGTTGCAGTGGCAGCCTTGTAATCTGAAACACAGCCATCAGTATAGATAAAATCATAGTCTCGAAAGGAATCCTTCACCTCATTATGCAGAACTAAGAATATAGAGAGATCTGTTTGATTATTCTTTTTTTGGATTTTTTTTGTTTATTCAATTGCATGTAAGTGGGAGTACAGTAACATCGAGATTATCCATACAGCAGAGGTTGTAAATATTTTGGTTGCAATAAACAAACAATAAATATATTCATACAGTTGTTATTGTTATTATATGACTAGTGTGTATAGTATAACATAGATGAAAATTGAAGCGTTAATACAGATATTATAGAGTATCATCTTAATAAAAACTTAATTTATTGTATCTTTTCTAGGTAGTAGCTGTTTTTAACCTCATTTTTGACATGAGTGAGAGAGGGTTGGTTCTCAGCCTTAAAGGAGTCACAAATAGCAATGAATGAATGAATGAATGATTTCTTAAAGGCACATCGGCGCACAAAGGCCATTTAGTGCCATAAAAATTGTGTAAAACAATGGTCCTTTGTTATTGTTGAAAACAATAACAAAGCAATAGATGAATAAAAATGATCACAAAACAATGAACAACTTCAAAATATAATTTCCGCATAACAGGTTGTTTCAAAAGAAACTACAGAATCTTAAAAGGTTTTACAATCGGTAAAACAGACCAATCTCATGTAAATAAGATAAAATGCTGTCTGGGTGAACCTTTTCAAAGAGTTCCCTAAAGCTATTTACACTAAAATGTCTATTTCTAGATTCAATAAAATCAACACACTCAAATAAAATATGCTTGACAGTCAATTGACAATCACACGCTGTACATTGTGGAGGATCTTCCCCTTTTAAGAGGAAGCAGTGAGTCAAATGGGTGTGACCAATTCGGATTCTTGTTAAAACACTCTCCTCACGCCTAATGATTCGAGAACCTCCAGGCCAAAGACCCAGCTGTGGATGAATTGCATGTAGTTTGTTGTTTACAGCCTCATCCCACTGAGACTGCCATTTGCGTTTTAAAAGGACATTAATGTGTTTTTTAAAATCACCATAAGGAATGGGAACATCTGTGACTCTACTTGAAAGACCAGCCTTGGCAGCAGCATCTGCCTTTTCATTACCCCTAATGCCAACATGACTGGGAATCCAGTAAAATAAAATTCTTTTCTCTTGGTACTGTACTAGCCAATTGAGGCGTTCCAGTATGTAGAGGACAAGAGGATGTGTCCAGTCTTGGCCCGAAATGGCTTGAAGAGCAGACTTTGAATCAGAGAAAATAATAAAATTCCTTTCATCATCATCCGCCGTCTCCACCCTATCAAGAGCTAGATAGAGAGCACGCAACTCGGCAGAAAATATAGAGGACTTATCTGGAAGACGTTCAATGGAAGAATAATTATCAATGACTGCTGCTGCTGCAGCCTTGTCATCTGCAACAGAGCCATCAGTGTAGATGAAATCATAGTCTCGAAAGACATCCTTCACCTCATTGTGCAAACTTATGTACTGAGAAGGATCCGTTTGATCCTTCTTGGCATACGAAAGAGTGAGGTCGACCATAGCAGTTGGATATGTCCATGGAGGAGTTTCAGGAAATTCAAATTTTGCGATGATGTCAGGATTAAAATCTAACACTTCCAATGATTCCCTAATACGAATACCAAAAGTTGGAATGACTCTTGGTTTTCTAGCAAAAAGGTCCATATATCGAGGGTTAAAAATAGTTTCGTAAACAGGGTTATTTGGGTTGGCAGCTATTTTAGTTACAAATTGTAGAGCAAGCTTTTCTCTTCTAAGGCGAAGAGGGAGCTCATTCGCCTCAACACAAAGACTATCTGCAGGAGAGGTTCTAAAGGCTCCAAGACAAAGCCTCAAACCTTGATTTTGAATAGGATCCAGCAAAGTCACAAATAGCGTATGCTAAAGATGTATATATAAATATATATATATATATATATATATATATATATATATATATATATATATATATATATATATATATATATATATATATATATGTGTGTGTGTGTGTGTGTGTGTGTGTTAATGTGTCCTAAATACAAAAAGAACTCTAAAGCTAGAGGTTTAGAAGAAAAAATCCTTTTGTCACACATGCAAAAGCCAATGTAAGGCAAGTCTTCAATCAGCATTAATACAGATATTCAATAAATGATAGAATACACATTCTTGAGAAAAGGTGGTCTTTATTGCTCCTATAGTTTACATAGAGTATATACGTTTTAGCAAAGGGTTTGCAGACAGTATTAATTTCTTTCCATTTCAACCTTTTCATTGCTTTTTCTACGACAATGGGGCTGAAATACCCATTGAAGAAATTTCATTGTAATGGGCATTCTCAATGGTCATTGGGAATCATTTAATAATTATATTTGGTAAAGATTGCCATATATGGTACACTGCACTACTTTCGTTGCTTAGCAACGTGATCTAGAAATTCACGCACATTACCTTTGACCTCCTTTCTAGGGGGGGGGGGGGGGCGTTCGTGGCATGTAATCAAAGAGGCAATTATTTCCTAAACAGTTCTTATGTTTATTTATTCTTTATATATATATATATATATATATATATATATATATATATATATATATATATGTGTATGTATATATACACACACATACACACACTGGTATTTCGACTGGTATTTAGAAGCAAATGAATTTTAGCAGCTGCTACTATTAAGAAGTAACGCAATTCCTGAACACATAGATATAGAAACACAGACACACAGCTTGGTTTTAGTTATTAAAAACATGATGGGCGTGGAGAGAGTATTACAAGAATTCTTAAGCGGAGTATACAAAGAAGACCTGTCACTGGCGATTTACTCACATGCCTAGAGCCGGATTCAACTGAAGTTGAGTACCAACACTTAAATCCTGCACCAGTAGACTGGACGTCTGCCAGTGCCTGGTTGTACAGTGAATGAATGAATGAATGGATGCTTAAAGGCACATCGCCACACGAAAGGCCTTTCAGTGCCATAAAATGATTGAAATGATGTTCCTTTGTTATTGTAGGAAAACAACAACAATGCTACAAATAGAAAAAATACTCACAAAAGAATGAACAGTTTCAAAGTATAAGTTGCACACCCATGGTTGTTTCAAAAGAAACTGCTTAATGTGTTTTACAAATGGTAAAACAGACAAATCTCATGTAGATAACTTTCTCGAAGAGTTCCTTTCGACTATATACATTAAAATGTACAATGCTTATTTCAATACAATCAAATAGAATATGTCTGATAGTCAAACGACAGGGAGGATCCCCCCCCCCCCCTTTAAAAGGAAGGAGTGAGTCAAGTGACTGTGACCAATTCATATCCTAGCTAAAACACCTCACGCCTAATAACTCTTAAAACCACCAGGACACAGACCCAGCTGAGGGTGAATTGCATGTAATTCGTTGTTGATAATCTCATCCTACTCAGCCTGACATTTGTGTTTCATAAGGACATTGATGTGTTTCGTAAAATTGCTGAAAGGAATGGGAACATCTGTAACTCCTCTTATAAGACCAGCTTTGGCAGCAAAATCCATCTTCTAATTACCTCTGAGTCCAATATGACTGGGAATCCAATGAAATAAAATTCCTTTCCCTTAATACTGTACTGAAGGCATTCTAGTAATTTGCGTACAAGGGGATGAGGCCAGCCTCAGCCCAAAATGACCTGAAAAGCGGACTTTGAGTTGGAGAAAATGATAAAATTCCTTTCATCATCATTTGCTGTCTCCACCTAATCATGCCCAAGATACAGAGCATGCAACTCTGCAGAAAATAAAGAAGGCTTATATGAAAGACGTTCAGTAGAAGAATAATCATCAATGACTGTTGCAGTGGCAGCCTTGTAATCTGAAACACAGCCATCAGCATAGATAAAATCATAGTCTGGAAAGGAATCCTTCACCTCATTATGCAGAACTAAGAATATAGAGAGATGTTTGATTATTCTTTTTTTGGATTTTTTTGTTTATTCAATTGCATGTAAGTGGGAGTACAGTAACATCGAGATTATCCATACAGCAGAGGTTGTAAATATTTTGGTTGCAATAAACAAACAATGAATATATTCATCCAGTTGTTATTGTTATTATATGACTAGTGTGTATAGTATAAAATAGATAAATATTGAAGCGTTAATACAGATATTATAGAGTATCATCTAAATAAGAACTTAATTTATTATATATTTTTTCGAAAATCTCCCTCTTTCTTGTGGTGTGATGGAAATACTTTTCTAGGTAGTAGCTGTTTTTAACCTCATCTTTGACATGAGTGAGAGAGGGTTGGTTCTCTGCCTTAAAGGGGTCACAAATAGCGTATGCTAAAGATGTATATATATATATATATATATATATATATATATATATATATATATATATATATATATATATATGTATGAATATATGTGTGTGTGTGTGTTAATGTGTCCTAAATACAAAAAGAACTATCTAAATCTAGAAGTTTAGAAGAAAAAATCCTTTTGTCACACATGCAAAAGCCAATGTAAGGCAAGTCTTCAATCAGCATTAATACAGATATTCAATAAGTGATAGAATACACATTCTTGAGAAAAGGTGGTCTTTATTGCTCCTATAGTTTACATAGAGTATATACGTTTTAGCAAAGGGTTTGCAGTCAGTATTAATTTCTTTCCATTTCAACCTTTTCATTGCTTTTTTTACGACAATGGGGCTGAAATACCCATTGAAGAAATTTCATTGTAATGGGCATTCTCAATGGTCATTGGGAATCATTTAATAACTATATTTGGTAAAGATTGCCATATATGGTACACTGCACTACTTTCGTTGCTTAGCAACATGATCTAGAAATTCACGTGCCTAGTTCAGGCACGCACATCACCTTTGACCTCCTTTCTAGGGGGGGGGGGGCGTTCGTGGCATGTAATCAAAGAGGCAATTATTTCCTAAACAGTTCTTATGTTTATTTATTCTGCGATACTTAGCAAATAAAGAATCTCCTGCTTAAGTATCGGATAACAGCCTTTCAACACTTTGTGAGAAATTTTATCTGAGAACTATTTACTGTGCAGAGGTTTCCGGGAAACGCTGGTCATTTGGCCATGCGCAATGATCTTGACCCTGTTCAACACTCTGTGAGGAATTTTTTTATCTGGGAACTCTTTAATTTGGAGAAGTTTCCAGGAAACGGTGGTCATTTGGCCATGCGCATTCATGTTGACCCTGTTCTGGTTAAGTAATTGGGTTGTGTCAACGAATGAACAAGTTGGTAAGCTTCCCCGATTATTTACTATTTATTTATCTATTTATAATAGGTTCTTCTCATCGTGTGGTAGAGCATGATATTTCGTACACTCGGGGATAGAATTTTCATCTTGGAACTCGCCAGATGCACTATTTCAAAAATCAAATTCATATTACATAATGATATATAGACACGTATGGCAACTCATTTTTCTTTTGTGATATTTCATTCTTCTTTGTAATATACAGCAAATATTCATTTCTAAAATCACCCATGTATAAACATACATCGTTTTACTAGACATCTGTTCCACCAATTTGCAATGATAAATTAAAGATATTATTTTAAGCTAAATGCTAGGCTGTATCGCAATGCAGACAATCAAAGCACACCGATGACCTACGTAGCTTTTGTGCCAATCAGGCGTACGGTCGTGCCCATGCATTAAGTGCAGGAATCAAATGTTGGCACTCTATATACTTGTATGAAGTAACGTCTCGACTTGCAACCTCAAGGTACAAGTTTTGTTGGATGAATAGGTTTTTATTCGGTGAATAAATTAATTTTTTGTTCTTCTAATAAACAACTTGGTAGAATATTTACACGAAGTCAAATATACACAAATAACATAGTAACCATTCGCTCTGTGAATGCATGAGAGTGGTTTTCATTTTTGATTGATACCAATTTACAGAAAATGAACCTACTAATACTACTACCAGAAATGTTCCTACTTTCATGTCCTCAAATTGGCATTTGATTTGCAAAAATAACCATCACATAATTCCTTCACAGGCTTTTAATCTAAAGATATTAACTGGTAAGTCAAAAGTCCTACTTCTTTAGAGTAGGTATTGTTAACACAAAACTGTTAAGAAACCAATTCAATGTTTTGGTATTGACACATTGATTTCAAAGACTTCGGTTTGGTTTCATAATTTGTCTCGTCACTTTAAATGCTTTCCAGTCAACAGTACCATGAAGTGGGAAAGCGGGTGGGGTTCATTATTTCGAAAATGGTCATAATTACTCTTTGAAATTTGAAGACTATAAGTTATAAAGTTACGCAGCTTATTTCATAACGTTAAACGTGTATAAAGCAACCGATACATCCGCTATTTCTATAACACCAAAGGCAAAGGACAATATCTGCTAGATACATGAATGGTCCAGTATTTAAAAGATATTTCGGTCTGTACAATGGTTTATTTCACAAAAAAAACGCCCTTTTGGGTAAGGGACAGTGTTTGACATGATCTATGGATTCGCAGACTTCTTGCTGTCTCTCATGCCTGAGGGCCTGTCCTAATAGCGAAGTGGTCTAAGGTATTGCAACAGACTACTCCCTATCTCTCACGAGTGATAGCCTGCCTTAAAGGCATACTAAGGTATTCAAAAACAGTTCATTCATTCATCTAAGATTTAGCTATGTACAATATTACCTTTCTTTACTATTGTTTAGAAGGATGAATAAGAGTTTTACACAGGAGCATTCAACATCAAATCATTCTAAACACTAGCCTTGATATCTGCCTGCCATGATTGTTGATTGCCTGGGCGTGGTGCTTGCCTTATTCAGTTTGTTCTGTACTCGCATGAAAGGAACAGAACCTTCCTTTCCTGTCCTCAAATGTCTTGGATGCTGTCTCCATGACAGTTCTGGCGGTTTAATTTAGCGCCAGAAATGATCGAGTGCCAATTCTGGCGGGATTTTGCGCGTGACACGTGCTAAATTACCTTTGAACCTGTTTCCCGCCCAGTTGGACAATGCTTGATCTACTTTCTTTTCTCATCTTTCTTGACGATCAAGCATGGTAGATATAGCCTATCATCCTCTCTTACGAGAAGTTGGCGTTGTTTTAGTCTGAACCAAGGTCTACAAACAAAACTCAATGTATTTTCTATGGAGAGAGAAATATGCAATCGTTGAATATTTATGAGAATGGCTTTGTTTTTCTGTATCTGGGACATGGAGCTGCCCATGAGGGCTATGAGGAAGTTTAGCATGAGAACCCCAACAAGCAAAATAAACGTGAGATGGACAAGCCCTATCATAGGATTAGCCTGAACGTATTCGCCAAAGTCTTTCATGTTCAGCATAACGGTAAAGGTACTGTACAGTGACAAATGTCTCTCCTCAAAGTGTGTGTCTTCACAGAAATCATTCAGGTATAAAATCGAAGTAAAGGCTTCACTGAAACCGAACAGGAAGAGAAGAAATATGAAAAAGAATTTCAGGGTCTCCCCCACCATTTTGTGGACGGCTAACATGAAGTACCCGATATGAGGAAGGAACTGAAAAAAATAGAGCATAGCCCAAATATTGAAGAATATTGCAGCAATAAAGAAGAACACACCAATGTTACTGACGACTGTCTTATCTTCAGGGTGGTACAGAAAGATAGGCACTATCATGCATACCGCACAACCTATGATTGAAAGGGCCAGCAGAGACTGCGCATGCGTGTATAACCTCGTGTTCACCAACGGACCACGCTGAAGAACATGTCTATATACTCCCTCCTTTGACAAATACCTTCTGCATAGCGAGTAAATCACACGAACAATATCAATAAGAGTGATCAAAAAACATGCCATCAAGACTGTACCTACTGTTAAAACGAAAATAGGTATGTCCATTCCGCCTATCCGTACAGTATTATGAACTTTACAAAAATGTAAATGCAATATCCTTAGGTCACACTCGGTATAGTTTTGATGTACACTTACAGTACAGATTTCTGATTCCTGTTGGTAAGGTGTGTGTCGGTAATAATCTTTTATAATATCAGCATTATTCAACCTTGAGTATGTTTCATTAAAGAAACCCGAAACAACGAATACCAGAATGTGAAACGCGGCTCGGAAAAAGAACCAAATCCAGATGAAAATTGCACAACTGTCCTTTTTCGCTGAGTGCCATGCATTGATGACAGGAGAGACGAAGGCATCTCTGTTCTCCTGTATTTCCAGTGACGTCTCAGTTGCATGCGTCATGAACCAAAGCGGGGACCGGAAGTGACGTTTCCCGCCAACACACTCATAATCAGTGACGTCATAGTAGACCTGCTCATAAACACCCGAGCACCCTTTCCTTATGGCATACACACCCTGGGTGTTAAGAATGGTCACCACGAGTCCAAACTCGTTCATTTGAGAAGCATACTCTAAGGGTCTGAGTCCAGCGTCATTGTCGGAGAGAAGCAATTTCTTTTTATCCACAATTCGTATGTGGGACATCACTTCGTCATACAGGTTTCTGTAATCAGTTCCTTTTCGTAAACTAGATGATAATACTAAACCATGGATAAGATTGTTGCCATCAACATCTTTCTGCAATATATCTATCGTTGATTCGAGCATTACCCTCAGGACTTTACGACTTTGATGATAGATTGCTAAATGCAATGGCAACTCAAATTTGCACAGTAGATCAATCCATTTTTCTTTTGTGTCTTTTAAGACAAATTGAGTTTGGTATTGAAAATGTCCATTCAAAAGAAGGTTTTTCTCTCTCCGGGTGCATTTTGAGAGGAGATCTTTCACCAGTATGTGGTTGTCCTCAGAGATAACATCGTACCAGAACTGGAATTTCTCTAACGGCATGAGCTGTTCTTTGTATGAAGCGCTGTTTATCCAGAATCTCACTATCCTTAAGGCTTTATCTGGAATTATATCTTGTTCTGCTCGGCCTCGCTTTCGTCTTGATTCCTGGAGCTCAGAGAAATCATCCCCAATGAGGGCTTCTGATTCCATGACTTTATTCTCAGGCTATCTGCAATATAACGAAACGTAGATGTCAATAGGTTAAATGCATACATAAAAACATTCATACATGCATACATACATACAAACTAGTACACACATACATACATGCATACATACAAACTAGTACACACATACAAACTTACATACATGCATATATACATCCAACCTCTCTCTCTCTCTCTCTCTCTCTCTCTCTCTCTCTCTCTCTCTCTCTCTCTCTCTCTATATATATATATATATATATATATATATATATATATATATATATATATATATATATATATAAATATATATATATATATATATATATATATATATATATATATATATATATATATATATATATATATATATATACATATATATATATATATATATATATATATATATATATATATATATATATATATATATATATATATATATATATATATATATATATATATATATATATATATATATGTGTGTGTATATATATGTATATATATATATATATATATATATATATATATATATATATGTATATATATATATATATATATATATATATATATATATATATATATATATATATATATATATATATATATATATATATATATATATATATATATATATATATGTACATGCGTTCTCCTTAAATGAAACCAAAGCGCTCACGAGATTGGTTGCAATTGTTGCCACCAGATGACGCCAGGAGAGTGTGCACGGACTTGGCCTGAAATGACCCATGAATGTCACCCTTTGCTGTGAGCACAGTGTCTATGGCACAACAGAGGTCATCACTCAACTGTCTATACGGTATTATTATACCTCACGTGAAAATCGTAAGCCGTGATTGGCTTACAAAGGTTGGCCATTCCATCATGTCCACCGGCAAAACGTCCACCGTTCTCTCTGGATCTACCGTTAGTCATTGTTGTTTTCATTGATATTTTACCAAATTGGGGTTTGTTCGGTATAATAAAACAAATATGCCTTGCCAGTGTGGGTATCCTGATGGAATGTCTCCCCTCCCTCTGGGAGACATTCCACCAGGTTACCCACACTGACATGGCATATTTGTATAATGTATCTCTTCCTTGGCTAGGAATAAGTCTAGAACTAAACATCTGCCATGTGTTCAGCTGCATCTAGTACATTTTTATCATATACGTGAATAAGCTGCCAATCAAAGTTAGCTACACAAAAAAGTTAACTTCTACTAGCTTGTATGGTGAGCTTGCATGAAATGCATGAGAATCGACTTACTGGCTGTGTCTCGCGAGTTAAACTTAACCCTTTTGCTGCTGGTGGCTAATTAGGCCAATTCATAATGATGCAAAATACCTGGGAAATAACTGAAACCCTGGCACATGGGTACTCATAGGAAACTAGTCAGCGAGAGCTATCCAATGAATACCAACATGACAGGGTTTAGAATTGTAGCGTTTTAGTGCTTTGGAAGAAAGTAGCCTCAGTATTGGAGGGGGTAAAACAGGGTAAGCCTGTGAGAACAGCAACTCGGTGACGGCCAGTGACAAAGACCCACATTTGTTTTCTCAATTGATATACATTTTTGCCCCCGAAAAAATAGGAAATATCGTAGTAATATTCAAAGTAAACCTTCCCAAAGTATTCACACGTATAAGTTGACTTCTCGTCTTGTTATATGCTAATTCATATGAAATATAATTATTTCCCCCTGTTATCAATTCCGCAACACTGTGATCCTTTTACATCCGGGTCGTCCATAATGATCTGGCGTAGACCACTGAGCCTTTGGGGCTGACCCTGGGCCACGCAAGATAACATACCCTCATAGTACCATTAGTAATTTTAACCCATTCACATCTGGAGCATCCAGATTGTCTAACACTTTGATACATTCTTTCAAAACAAACCAGAATTTTGAGAAATATTTGGCAGAAAGTTGTTGTTCATGTTGTATTTAACACTTCTTCTTCAAATTTTGTTAAACTTTAATCTAGTCAATAAATTGAATTCAAATTGTCAGACTAAAACTTTCAGATTCAAACGGGTTAAGCAGGCACGAGTGGAAACGAACCGCTATCCCCTTTTATTGTACCTCACGTGAAGATTCTTGATTCTGATTGGTCAAGGGCCATGGATTAATCGTCATGTTTTCCTCACTCCTTAGCGACAGGCTGTTGTCCTTAACAGCTTGTGGGCTATTCACATAGCCAATAGCAAAACCTATGGGCTATTTGAAAAGCCCATATCAAAAGCTATGGGCTATTTGAAAAGCCATAGCAACAGCTATTGGTTATTTGATTAGTTACCGCTAGCCCGAAGAATACCCACAAACACCCTCGGAGTTTGCCGAGAAACCTACCGGTGAAACTAGTTCAACAAGGCAGACGACGAGTATCCTCCAAAATCTCTGGTGTTAGTATTTTTTCTCCCTTTTGTGTTTTGTATTTTGTTCGGTATAATAAAACAGATATGACATCCCTGTGGGGTGTCCACCAGAAATAACTTCCCCTCGAGAGGATTGTCACAATCATCTCTCGGGGAAGTTATTCCTGGTGGACATCCCACAGGGATGTCATATATTTGTATAATGGAACTCGACGGGTCTCTATTCATACAAACTACTAGTAAGTGTGTCCCTTTGCGCATGGGCAAATAAGTGTAGATATGTTATATTTCTGTTATACCTGATGCCTATGTGAGTGGCAACAACTATGTGTCTGTTGTATGCTTGATCTGCACGGTTTTGTACATTCAATAAGTTATGCATATAGTAACAAATGCTATGGAGTGAAATTCCAAATAGGATTTTTGTGATTTACTGTAAACATGATACTAATTAGGTGAAGAGGAAATTAAAAGAGGGTTTAGTTTCCGGTTTTATTAGGATGATATGTTAAGTACTAAGAGGCATGTTTCGATCAGCCTTCCCACCCCTTCACCCCTCAGGACACCCAAATCCTCAAAGGTCACCCCTCAGGTCACCCACATATTACTGTGAGCCGTTTCTTACTGTAGAATTTCAATTTCAAGCATATAGTACAAGTGTTTTTTTTTAACCGTAAGTCGACTTACCTACAATGTGAATATCGCTGTCCCTGCAGTGTTTGTCTATGAAAGCTCGTTGTATTCCAGTCTTCAGGTTAAATTGTGCCGTTATGACTTTAACGAACAATCTTTTTTGCACGCGCTCTTGCCGTAAACGAGTCTGGATTCGTCTGGCTCCAAACTGGAGCTTCAGACATTGTCACGTGGCCTGCCTCTTGTCGCCTACCTCCAAACTAGAGCTTCAGACGTTGTCACGTGACCAGCCGGCTTTGGTGTAGCCCTCTGCCCTGGAACCAGTCGAGACCTTGGTTAGCGAGTTAACTTCATGCCGGAAGACCACAACAACAATTTTCGTCTGGATCTATGATACTTTTTACAATAACTTTGGATATAAGTATCAATGCGTAAACTATTCTGATGAGAGTTATGGAGAATTTTCTGATCGGAATTTCTATCCCTACTATTTTCCCAAAGATGTCCTAGTCAAAACGATATCGCCAAATATGCAAATGCATTTCTGAGCTTTATGGGCGGGAAGAGCTTAAAAAGAGAGTCACCCCTGGGTGCAAAAATATGAAAACGTTTAGAACGTTCTTTCAGTTGAGTCACTCTACGGTATGTGCTTCTATACCTTGAAAGGATGCGGAAATCTTGAAATGTTACCTCGTACCTTAACCCATGAACAACCAGACTGGTACAACATTTTACATAGTAATTGTTACGGATCAACAAAAAACGAAGAAGGTGATTTCAACGTGTGAGTTAGTTGCCTCGGCCAATTGGTTTCCATCGCTGCGGGGGACAGGAGGAGGGGGGGGGGATGGTTAGAGATAATTGGTTTAAGATTTGGCGACTGACTTCTCGCTGTCTTTCACCACTCCCAGGATGCGTGGCTCGGGCATGTGAGAAAGTTACCAGTGACTTAGACGGTGTTTTTCGCCGGGTACAGCTGGACGGTCAAGATTTTGGCTGAGAAAGTGACAAAACAAATTCACATTCCAATCGTTGTACAGTGCCGACATCTAATTCCTGGACAACCCGGTCATAAAACACGACCGCACGCCCGATTGCCACCATGTTTCCTGTGCAAAGATGCATGGATGACCTCACAACTGAAAGTAGCTTTGACTCACAAAGCTATGTGGGTCATTGATATGCTTGACATATTTATTGATATGTTATCCATGGGTGTTTGTACAACCAGGCGCTGACAGACGACCAGTCGATTGGTGTAAGAATTGAATGTCTGCACTACATTCATCCTGGTCTTTGCCCCGTCTATACCGCTACCACCACTGAGCAGACGCAGAAAAAGTGAACTGTCTTAACGCTTGGTTGACTTCTGTTCGCCACCAACCAATTCTGACTGGTATTTAGAAGCAAAATAAATATAAACAGCTGTAAAAGTAATACGTACAGCTGCCACTGCTCAGAAGTAACGCGATTTCTCGACAATCAAAAATATACAAACAGGCACAGATAGGTTTTACAGAAAAATATTTTTCATCCGAAAAAGACAGAACATATATAATTCGTTTCAGTTTATTTTCAAACTATAATCAATCCACGGACTAACCCGAAATTTTAACAGTGAACAATCTTTGTTATGGACCGAAGCGGCTTGAAAAATATCTCACAATTATCTGCACTGTACAGTCATTCAAACGTGCAAGATATGCAGTGCCAGGGGAAGCCTGTATATTCATAAGTCGAATCGTATTTTACAAAACAAGTTTGAAAGGTTTTCTTTACTTTCGATGCACGGCATATTTTAGCTCCCTCATAATTTTTTAAAGAACATGAAGAGATGATAAAAAGGTGTAAAGAAGTTAGACCGGGCCATTTCTCTAAATTGCATTTATAAACGTGCACCGAAATCCGGTCGATCGTTTTACATGATTGTCCGGTCGTCCGGGTAACCCTACTACCGATCTGCTTTTCCATTTCAGTATCAAAACGCGGTCGGATTGACTTCTTTCTGTGTAACATGACAGAAAAACGAAAAAAAGAGAAGTTTATATTCTAAATTTTAGACCACACGATCTGAGTATCCAATAGACCTATAGTTCGACCGGCTGTTGGTTCAGGAATGAAAAAACAAACGCATAAAAAGTTATGATGGGCAAAATCCGATCAAATTCATTCCTAAAAGCCTAGATCCTCTTTAGATACGCCACTCACGCTTAGTAGTCCGTGAGCTGACTTTCGACCCCCCCCCCCCCCTTTAGGGAATTTCGGAGACCTTTATTTCCAAAACCCTTATAACCTCAGCTGTTCAGATCAGCATGTATCGCGGGTTGGTGTGCCAATTGCAGGTCCGTACCTTCCTTAATTTAGGGGTGGAGACGACATTTCTAAGTAAGGGTGGTATGGACACTTGCAATTATCTGAGATACTCCAAATTTGCTATGCTGCACAAATGATCAACATGTACAACTACCAAATACCTTTCAAGTCACAACGATCTACCTTCAGTTTATTTCTGTTAGTAGATACATGTTAACAAATTAATTTGTTCTTTGCAGAATACTCGTCAGCCCCAGAAAACAAGCAAGTGCAATTTTTATCTCATTCTATTCTTCAGCACCAGTAACAAACTATGATATCCTGTTTGCAATAGGTAATTCTTATTTGTGGTTACCGGCAGCATGTTTGATCACACTTGAGTGTGCAAGATGTTTACATTGTAATTGAACTTAGTACCAGTAGAGGCCGCCATGGGTCTGAATGGCTGAATGGTAGGTATCATGTCAGTGTGTTGAGCGATACTAGCATAGGGATTGGATGTCCAAATAATGGTGCACAGTGTTATCAATGCAGGTTAAAGTGGTGCACAAAATATGTGCGCAAAGTACACATTAATTAAACTGCCGCAATATCAGCATGGTATACAGTACTTGTATGGTTCTAGCTGTTTTGTTCAGCAGGGCATGAACGACTTTCAGTGAGGTTTATTAAAAGGGACATTTGATATATCAGAAGAATCTATCTTGTTTGGTTACTAGCTTGTGTTCAGTTTTCTTTTCATATCACCACTTTCAATTGTCCTTGAAATTTGACTTACACTTTCCTACCACCAAGTAGTTAAATGTTTGTAGTATTGACATTTGCAATGGAGCAATGATTTGAATATATGGTTGCTTAATAGTTCAAACACGTTAGAATCTATTCATATTTTAGATCGATTAAACGATTCGAACATCATATGTGAGCATGGCTGTATCCTGTTTTTAGGTGAACAATGACTGACAGTGTTTATACGTTACCATATAACTAAGTGAATAATTAATAACTAGCTTGAATTCAACACTGTTTATACTGATGCTAAGCATCATAAAAGCGTGGATGCTTATGTAACACTCACTTTGATCCACTCTGAGCTTATTTCCATGGTTTCTGATGCCTTGCTGAAAGCCTATCAACTAGGATGTAAATACATGCAAGTTTCATAATCCTACTTCTTCTCATTACTATGTGACACTACATTTGGTGGTTTGTACAGTATAGTGTGTTATGTTAAGACTTAGTTTAGTGTTACAGTCATAAGATCTCTTTAGATGACAATCAACTTACGAGTCCGCTCGGAGAATAACATTGTGGGTTATGTTCAGCGACTTACTCACCTCTCTTTTAAGCCATACCTGCATGTTTATTTCAGAACATCATTGTTTTTCTTGACCATCTGCAATTTGTGCACCAATCTGATATTGTAGTAGATGTTTTACATTTGAATTTGATAATAAATGCATATATATCTATCTATATTATATATATATATATATATATATATATATATATATATATATATATATATATATATATATATATATATATATATATATATATATATATATATATATAATATATATATATATATATATATATATATATATATATATATAT
>OZ012699.1:2719935-2737435 GCA_963942565.1 Maea johnstoni
CGACAATTCACATTATCACGAACTTCATTTTCATGTAGTTCACTTAATTTAGATCTGTTCTATTACATTCGCATCTAACCCAGATGTCCTGACCACACACGGTCTTACCCCGTTATACCATATATATATATATATATATATATATATATATATATATATATATATATATATATATATATATATATATATATATATATATATATATATATATATATATATATATTGTAATACGGCTTTATCTTAATGTCATCCACATTGCAGTAGAATTAAGGGTCAAACTATTTGCAGAGCTATATGACATGTTTGTAATTCTGGAGTCTTTTCTGCAAAGTTACCGTTTTTGTTTTATTTGAACTCGGACAAGGTCTGGTTGACTGGTGCAAGAATCAATTTTCATCACTGTATATAAAAAACAATGACTCATGTAAGCGTGAAATTTTTTCCAAAATTAATTCGTTGCTTTTTTGTTTTGCTTACTAACGTCCCATTTACACTGTCAAAGTTGATTCACCCAGTTCGGCGTTTGACGGCGGTTCGGTTGATTACCATGGAACGCCATGTAGTCTATGGGCTAGGTTGGTTTTCGTGTACATGAGATGTGCCGTGGTTCACCATTCAAAATGTGTGTTTTGATATCTTTTAAGCATCACTATAACTACAGTGATTTTGCTTTATACATGATAACACTCGCTAGCTCGAATATGTCTCAAAGAATGCGACATCCATTCAAGAACAATAAGGTCTATAAGAAACTTGATTCAAGGTATTCAGGAATGTTGATTAAATTTAAATCAAAATATTGCAATGTGTATGATGCACGATGATATCTATCAATTTTAACAAAATGCAATCTATTGGAGAAAATGAAGTGGTTAGATAAGCAAAACTGTAGGGTTTCTTAGAAAGGAATGGAGGATGGAGTCGTAACCCAAGCTGTCACACTGCTCCCTAAAGTTTTAGTATTTTTGTCACAGCACTATTGCTTTATTTAATCTGCATACTAGGTTCTGGTACTGTTAGCTGATTGATCTGAACATTTCGTGACAAAATGAAAATCATTAGTATGTATCATATGACCTTAACTGCACAGGATATCAAATAATGAATGGCGACTACAGCAGAACTAGGTTACACTGTACATAAAAAAACTTATAAAACGGTAAAGACACAACTTGCAATTATTGATTATCGCATGATTTTCCAGTAAGCTTGGGAACAAAACAATTATTTGGGAGTGTACTGCAGAATTGGTAAGATTGAATACGTAACACAAACGATTTAACTTCTTAAGTCATTTTATTGAAGATATACAGTAGACGTGTGTAGATTGCCCAGCGTATTGGTTACAAAGGTGAGAATATTGTGATAAACCTAAACCTCTTACAACTAATTCATTTGATATTAAAGTTTAGGTAAACGGACGGTATATTTCTTTTAAAAGTGTTTTAACATAGTTACTCAAAGTCACCATTGTGGATATTTGCACAAGGCAGAATTTCTCACTCATATAAAAATAACACAAAAAGGGACATCGGAAATGCAATAAATGCACGGGCAAGTGCCAAACCTCTCACCTCACAGATGAGGCCCAATGCTATGTTTCCATTGTTCGTGAATGATGTGGTTTTTAACTTATCTATTGTGTCTATTGAGAGTTGCTGTTGGGAATTTATAACAACCCACTTTAAAAATCAGATCGCAGTTTGTTTGTTTTTCTAAGGAATCCCTGTGATATTGTCATATGAAAAAGCTAGTGAGTTTAAGTCGGACTCGTTTTAATCTCTAAAGTACTGACAACTGTTATGATTTAAATAATATATCTTAATGTGTATGTTTCTAATTCAAGCCCTGATACATATCACTCAGTGTGGCCATTGTGATGAAATAATCAATGTTCAACTCCTTCCTGATTTCTTTTCATGCTGATATTCCACTTTGGATATTTAAGCACCTCTCATCGAATAACTAGATTGTTGTACTCTATCAGTATATTTTAATCCTTCGATATTACCTGTTTCTGTGACAAAATAGCTGTACTCTTAGATGCCCTCTATTCAGATACCAGATGTAATTTTTCTTAAATTTCAAATTACACACATGTGTGATGAAATGTTGTTTTCATGTAATTACATGAAGTTATAAACATTAAATAAACTTGTACCGAATAACACACATACTACTCTACAGCGTAGTTGAGTAAAAATACAGACCCATACTCATTTTTGTCTGTTTTTATAAAAAGGGCAACTATTCATCTACTTCCTCAACTATATGAATTCATCTCTAAGAAATATTCCACAATTACCCAATCTGACATCCAGTTAGTGCCCACAGTGCGCCCCCAGGGCTGCCTGTAAATGGGCTCCTGGCTTTTTCACCAACTGTGCGTGATCAAGGATCTCTCACCTGCCAGAAGTTACCCAGTCTCGACATAACACCACCAGGACTCACCAGAATAACTTTTGGAGAGAAAATATCACCTGTGAAGCCTAAAATACAAGGATTTTTGTATGCATCTTGCCTGAATTTTACTGGACAAGGCAGAGATGCAGTCGAACCGTTAGGTCATTAAGGGCCATAAAAAAGGCTCCTGACCTATTTTTTAAGCCAGTGTTTATCCCCCAGCTGGTCAGCATGACTGGTATCAGGGCATACCCCAGGGATCTACTGCTCACCATCAAGCAGGCTGTCATCCAGGCGAAACCAAGGGTGCCATTAGGAGTGCTAGAAAAACTGAGGCAAAATAACATCTGCTCAATCCCCAAGACACACAGAGGAATATCAGGAGGAAAATCAAAAGTGCGGAATATCCTGACTGTCACAACAACACCCAGGCCAACCCATCAGGCTGTACAGGGCAGGGGGGTGAACTGGGACAACTTGATAAAGATTGAAACCAGGACAAACCTCTTCCCAATTGTGAGTAGAAAGGATAAGAGATCTAAAGAGCTGTGTATCTGCCTCTTGAATACACAGTCAGCAAGAAACAAAATTGAAATCATCAGGAATTCAATTATTGAGCATGATATTGACATGCTGGCTATGACTGAAACTTGGCTAACTTCAGCAGCAAAGGATGAGCTATTTATCAAAGGCCTGAAGATAGGTGGCTATGATTTATTCAGTGTGCCACGTAAAGGAAATGGCGGATATGGAGGAGTGGCAATATTGTATAAGAAAAATCTATCAGTGTTGTCAAAAACCTCATGTGAATTCAGCAGTTTTGAGCATTGCGAGGTTACTGTTAATACAGGCTCCAAGCAACTTAATGTCAATGTGGTCTACAGACCACCTCCATCGCAAAAGAATAAATTGACAAATAAGATGTTCTTTGATGAATTCTCACCATTCATGCATGACCGGATCTCTTCCACTGGCCATTTCCTGCTTCTGGGAGACCTCAATTTCCACCTTGAGGATAGGAATGACACTGAAGCACTCAAAATGAATGACTTATTTGATACCCTGAATTACAAGCAGCATGTCACAACCAGAACCCATAAATCGGGACACACCCTTGATGTGGTCATAACCAGGGACAATGAGAATCTTATAAGTCAGTGGAAGGTTGGCGACCAGCTCTCTGACCACAACCTCATTCTGATGTGTCTCACCCTAAACCACGTCCGATCCAGGTGCCGATGTCAGTGCGTAAACTCCGCAGTGTCAACATGCCCAATTTTAGAGATGACTTGAAGGACGCTCTACAACCTGGTAATGCTGAAGGCTGCTCCGTGGAGGATTTGACTAATCACTACAATTCTGCACTAACAACGGTACTTGACAAGCATGCACCAGCAAGAGTGAAAATGGTAACAATTCGACCGAAACAACCATGGTTCTCAGATGATTTGTATGGTGCAAAACGTGAAAAGAGGAAATGGGAAAGGAAGTGGAGAGACACCAACCTCACTGTCCACTATGACCTGTTTAAAACTGCGAGGACCAAATTTAACAACATGTTATTACAAGCTAAGAAGGACTACTACAACAATCTGATAGCTGAGTCCTCCACTGATTCAAAAAACCTCAGTAACATTGTCAAAGACATATTACATCAAAGGAGTGAGATGAAACTCCCTGAGCATGCATCAACAGAAGAATTGGCAAACCGCTTTGCTGTGTTCTTTACTGACAAAGTATGTAAGATACGCGAGGAGCTGCCAGATCTCTCCAGACACCAGTTAAATTTACCTACCCCGGCATTAACATGTTCACTGAATGTTTTCTCGGCCGTGACTGAAAGCGAAGTTCGCAAAATCATATCAAAATCACCGACTAAGAGCTGCTCTCTAGATCCCGCTCCCACTTGGATGGTGAAAGACTCGGTAGATGAGCTTATTCCAATGGTTACGATTTTAGTGAATTTGTCGTTGCAGAGTGCCAACGTGCCTGACTCCATGAAACAGGCATTAGTCACTCCGTTACTGAAGAAAGATGATCTCGACCCGGAGGTGCTCAAGAACTATCGTCCTGTAAGCAACTTATCATTCTTGTCAAAAGTATTGGAAAGGGTAGTTGCTGCAAGGCTTACAAATTACATGACTATCAATCAGCTACATGAACCCATGCAGTCGGCATACAGAGCATGTCATAGCACTGAGACTGCACTTGTACGGGTACAGAACGACATCCTTCGCACTCTCGATCAGGGTGGGGCTGCGATCCTTGTGTTACTCGATCTTAGCGCTGCTTTCGATACAATCGATCACTCCATCCTTCTATCTAGGATGGAGTCAGTTCTTGGAGTTAAAGGATCTGCTCTACAGTGGTTCAAATCGTACCTGTTAGGCAGGAAACAGAGGATTAAAATCAATGATGACTTCTCCGAAAATCAGGAAATCCTGTGGTCTGTACCACAGGGATCTGTGTTGGGTGCACTATTGTTCCTAATATACATCATACCTCTGGCACAGCTAATCCGATCCTACGGTCTGAACAATCATGGCTATGCTGATGACACCCAGCTCTGCTTATCATTCAAAAAGACAAGTGATAACGCAATAGTCAAATGTGAAATCCTAAATCTTGAGAAATGTTTGTGTGACATTAGTGTCTGGATGTCTCAGAACAAACTGAAACTCAACAATGACAAGACTGAAATCATTCTATTCGGCTCTAAGAAACACCTAGCTGAACTGAACATTAAGTCACTCTCTGTAGCGGGGACTGATGTGTCTGTTGCATCTGAGCCTGTGCGGAATCTGGGAGCTATGTTTGACTCTCAACTGACCATGGCACCCCATGTCAAAAGTGTTGTCAAAAAATCTAGCTTTCACCTGAGAAATATTGGAAAAGCGAGACGTGTGTTAACAGAAGATACCACAAAAACAGTGATGCAGTCACTGGTAATGTCTCGCTTGGATTACTGCAATGCTCTCCTAATTGGAATACAACAGGATTTGATTGCAAAGCTGCAGCGACTACAAAACAGTGCAGCAAGGATAGTATCGAGAACCAGGAAGTATGAACATATCACACCTGTTCTCATCAAGCTTCACTGGCTACCAATCAAATTCCGCATCCAATTTAAGGTCCTACTGCTGGTATACAAGGCGCTAAACGGACTTGCACCTAAGTACATCAAGGAGCTGCTCGTGCCTTATAAACCCAGACGCCATCTACGATCAGAAGCAAAGGGCCTTCTGGACGAGCCTCGAACTAGACTCAAATTTGGAGATCGCGCTTTCTCCATTAGTGCACCGAGATTATGGAATGCGCTTCCACAACACCTGAAGGATTCTACATCGTGTCAGGCCTTCAAGAAGTGTCTCAAAACACACCTTTTCAGGCTCGCCCATTGAGGCGTTGTGGACTATTACTCAAACTATGACAATGTGCAGCGCTTTTGAACATTTTATGAATGGAAAAGGCGCTATATAAATTCCAATTATTATTATTATTATCTAATTGTTCTCTATTTTCCGTTATTTTTATTAATACATCTCTAAAGTACATATATTCACCTGTAATATTATTCTATCCATACATGATATATTGTATCTGTACTTGTATTACAGTAGCTAAATTTATCGTTTTTTAATCATTTTGAACAGTAATCCATTGGTGGCAACGCTATGATGAAGATGAAGATGAAGAATTACATACATGGATTAAATAAAATAATAAATATTTACAAATCGTAATGACTATACCAGAGGCATGAGAGAAGGTGATACAGATGCATAGTAACTTAATTGAAAGACACTATAATACAACAAACAGAGTGGTGTTTATTATAAACTGAAAAAGCTCTAAACGCATCAGTCAGATCTTAAAACTTTACAAAGGTGCAAGGGATTGAGATTAGTATAACTTAGGCATTACTCGAATCCTGAAGCATTAATTGTTGAAACTATTTGCCAGAGAAATCAAGCCAGCAAATTTAATCATCCTCCAGTGAGAATCCTCTAGGTACCAAGCTTTGCTCAATACAGTTTTAGACCAGGAACATTCACTTAGGATTTAGACCGTTCCAATCGCTATATCAGAAACACACTCACACCTACTAGAATATTCACTTGTGCAAAAATATCAACAATAGCACTTTAACATGCACTCAATTATGTATTTTTCACATGTCTCAAACCTGATCAGAAAAATCTGTCTTGTCACGTTATCCAATCAAAAACTAAGCATACTAAACATAAGCAATACATCTTAATATAGAAAAGATCCTTAACATAGATCCATCCCAATTACTTTTGAACATTCAAAATAGTGTGTTCGAGTTTCCTGAAACAAACAGACTCCATATCTGATTCAACTACATTTCTCTTTGAATCTGAGCCTTCATTTGCCATATGAAATCAAGAATGACCATTTTCATTCTAACTGAATCAATTTTGATAGAAACATAGAGACAACTGTATGTAGATATAGCAAGGCTTTTCAAAAGAAAAGGGCAATTGGACCATGTTCATATCAGGCTTATTATTTCAAAACCATCATTCAAAACATAGTGAAGCATTGCCAGTATAGTGGTAGCATGATAATTCCAAACTATTATATCCCTTAGTTAATTCTCAATTAGCCCAGTCTTGGGCAAGTTGTTCCTATTGCTACCTAGAGTGAGGCCAGAGTATGGGTTATGGTTAGGGAATACTGCTAATCATCACTTTTAGACCTTGCCATGCATCCCTATGCAGAGAATGTTCTGACTTCCAAATCAGTCTTTACAATCGACACTAAGGTATAACATTGGCTTGCTCGACAATTTTGCACACTTCTAAGCATAGATGGTGCCTGAAAGTAATAGTGGCATTCAGGAGCCACCCAGACGTGCGTGTCACTTTTTTTTTCTGGAATGACCAAACAGCGCCCAACACTGCCTCCACCCCCCCCCCCCAAAAAAAAGAATTATTTTTATTTCAATCAGCACGACTACTGCAGCAACATATACATACATATACACACACATATATATATATATATATATATATATATATATATATATATATATATATATATATATATATATATATATATATATATATATATATATATATATATATATATACATACATATATATATAAATATATATATATATATATATATATATATATATATATATATATATATATATATATATATATATATATATATATATATATATATATATATATATATGTATTCATATATATATATATATACATATATATATATATATATATATATATATATATATATATATATATATATATATATATATATATATATATATATATATATATATATATATATATATATGTATATATATATTGTTGTTACTGTATCCATCCCAATTTGTTTCGAGCATTCAAAATAGTGTGTTCAAATTTCGGGAGACTAGCGTTTTTTTTGTTTTATTCAGTTATGAATATATATATATATATATATATATATATATATATATATATATATATATATATATATATATATATATATATATATATATATATATATGTATATATATATTGGAAGTATATGTTTTGGAAACTGAGGCTTCCTTAGCCACATGTAATCAAGAACTACCATCTGCATTCTAACCTAATCAAGTTTGGTATCAAACTAGAGACAGCCTTTTTTAAATTTAGCGATGCTCTCAAAGGAAGAGAGTAACATGTTCTTATCTGGCTTAGTATTTCAACAACCTTCATTTAAAACATATTGTCGCATTACCAGTTTAGTATTAGCATGGTTATCCCAAACAGGCATATCTCGTATTCAATTCTAAATTGGCCTAATAGTAAACAAATTGTTGTTATTACTACCCAGAGTGAGGCCAGAGTAGGTGATGGATTTAAAATATTGTTAATCATTGCTTTTAGCCTATATCATGCTGCTCCCGTGCAGGGGAACGCGTTTAGTTCAAGATCAGTATTTCCCATCAACACATACATTTGCTTGCTCGCCAATGTTTCGCACTTCTAAATAAAGATGGAGCAATAAAATAATTGGGGCACTCAATCAACGCCAAATGTCTATAAGACACTATTCTTGGAATGACTAAAGATGCCTAGTCCACCACCCCCCCAATATATATATATATATATATATATATATATATATATATATATATATATATATATATATATATATATATATATATATATATATATATATATATATATATATATATATATATATATATATAAATACATATATATATACATATTTAAGCCACATGGACTGACTCCACTGCAACAACAGTTGGCAGCGGGCAATATTTTAGATAACTCAACCAAAGGTCTCAGACATTCCACATCTATTTATGAGTTATAGACTATTCAAGACTGGCAAGTAGTATTTGGAGGGTGGATGAATTGTCATTTCTGACCCTGTATGTGATATCTATTTCAATTCTTGACTGAACCCAATACACCTCGTCAAGGGTTTCACGTGTGTAGCATACGAATGATCTGTCTCAATCAGACACATCTTAATAATAAACCAGTATTTTGAAAGAGGGGGTATGTGAACGTTGCTGATTCCATTGGGTTAAACAATCATTCATCAAACATATTTGAAATATTATCAATTTTGTGAATCATACTCAACATTGTCCGACCCTGTGTGCATTCCAAATGCAGATGAGATAGGGTTGATGTTGATGAAAGAAGATAATTTATACTTCACATCCAGACAAGTACGCTATACCATTCACACCTTGAGCAGAGACATGATCTGACAGAAGTGACTATTTTGATGAAAAAGCAACAGTTTGATATATTTCACTTTCCGTTACATCGGGGCCTGAACAATACACTTTAAAAAAACTATTGCAAACACTATTTCTTTGAAATGATGAGGTACTTTCAACGTTTTTAGAGCAGGCATGCACTATATTAAGATGCAATGGATTAATGTAATTAGGTATCTCAACTCTGCACAGGTGGTTAAGACATGTAAGACATCTGCTACTGTCTTTGCTCCGTTTTTTCAAATGATCCATTTTCCCGAATAGATTTCTAGCTTGTTGCAATTTTGAACAATATGATACATTGAATAGCTGAAAATAGGTTAAACAAAATTATGTTTTTTGTATCTGAACCATGTGCCTGTCTGATTTATGCTTTGCCAAAATACCAGAATTCCGATTTTGGGGACAATTCTGTCATGTTGGTTATACGCTTGGTGTTCAACTCGCAGACTTTAGCCTGTTTGTTAAAATTGAATGACCAGCATAATATTGGTTCTTTGTTACAAGTAACACCACATTCAATCCTTGATATGCTGACTAATCTCTTGAAGGTGAAGCCTGCCAGAGAATATCCCATTGGTCCTTTGGCAACGTAATTTGCTGCACGTTCAGTGCCTACAAGTAGATGAAACAAGAAATTCCTCACATTTAAGGTCTTTAAGATCACAGGGTTTATACAAATGGGCCGATGATCTCTAGTCACGTTCTACAAGAATTATATAAACATGCAACTTTGTGAGGTGCTGCCTGAAATGAATGTTGGTATTGAATTGCAATTTGAATGTTATGTAAGGTAAGTGTACTTGATGTAAAGATAAGCAGCTTATCCGTCCCTTAATGGTAGGAAAGCATTTCTGGCCACTGTCACGTGATTCACAAAACTGGTCATTGTTTGTCTGGAGGAAATATACACCACAGTGACACGGTTTCCCGATATGGCAGTCTTTACTTTTTTCGATGTGCAAGAGGATGTTTTAAAGGTAAGAAACTTCAATTTCTACTGCCAACCTAGTAAATTGAGAATTTGTAGTATTTATTCTTTAGTATTTATTTTAATCACATGTTGAGACAAGTGCTATGGACATTGTCTTATGAGATACATGGAACAGATACTATCCTGTGAAACAATTCCATTTACCTCATCTTAGATATTCCGAGTCAGTGAGATTCAGTAATATCTCATTTTTGTAACTTTCTATTCTGTAAGTGTCTCTATAAAGAAGTACCAGTGATGACAGGTATTTAAATCAAGAAAACATTTTTCAAAACAAATTGCTAATCACCCTTATTAAGGCTGCTTTTCGAAATCGTGACCAAACACTATTACCTGACCTATATATTGCATTCCTGGAAACTATCAATTATAAAGTTAAAAGATTTTATGTCTCATTATTTGATATTACTTATTACAACTATCAGGATAAGTCAATCTAATAGAACTGTATTTATCTTCCTTTATATTAAAGCTTATCAAATTACGGTTAACTAGAATGGTGGCGCCACTAGTCATTGGCGCCACTACTCAGCTTTTGTTTGTGTGAATTTTTTGTTATGTTATGATTATCTAGTAGATTGTGCCTCCTGGTAGGCAATATGTATTTGCATGGATGTTACACATGAATAAAGGTCTTAAGCATTCAACATGTTGTTGTAGTTGTGGGGAATACATAAACATTTGAAAAATATCATTTGGTTAACGTTCTATCATTGAGCTTTTAAAGTAAAAAAGGAAATGACTGCGTCAACAGCTTACCCTATTCCTCTCACTACAGTTTGCTTACCGGTGCACATTGCAGAGGTGGAGGTTGTGCTGGGGCTTTGGTTGGTACCACATGTCGTCAATGAGGAGGTCATGACGTAGTTTGTCATCCCGGGGCTTTGAAAAGCAGCACAGGTATAGGTCAAACTGGCACAGTTTGGGGTGTATCCATGGTTTTGTCCTGAAGACAGGCAAAACTATTAAACAATAAGCATTTTGATGTTGATTTTAAAACATAAAACTTAAATGATGTTCTGTAATGCGTAACATTATTTGTCACAAAACATTTCCTACTCATATTTCTGAAAGTACGTGAGGCATGGTTTTCACATGGCTTTGGTTACTAAAGGCATATAGGTATGCAGTTCCACAGGTATCAAGGCAATATCCCCTAGGACAAAATGCCCCGATACCAATATCCCATGGAGCATACTGTATAACTGGTTAATTTGGCGTGGTTTTTAATTTGGCGTTTTTTGGCGAATGCCCATCAACGCCAAATTAAAGATCGCATAAAAATATGTCTACATAAAGATGGCGTTGTTCTGACTGCTCCAGACGCCAAAATAAAAACAAGGAAAATTCTTTTTTGAAAAAAACGCCAACCTAAGTACACGCCAAATTAACCAGTTATACAGTATTTAATTCCTGCACTAAATGTTTGGGCAGCCCAGGCATTATACACGACCGTACGCCCAATTAGCACCTACTTTCCCGGTCATGGATCCACGGGTGACCTCACAACTAGATGTAGCTCTAATTCACAAGCTATGTGGGTCATCAATGTGCTATGCTTATTGTTTTGTTTTATCCATGGGTGTGTATACAACCAGGCAGTGGTAGACTGAGTTTTCCACAATTACGAATGTTCACATTTTAGCATTCAGTAAATAAGACACATTTTCGATGAGTGTCCAAGGGACACCCTCTCAATATACCTTACTCAATATCCGCCCTTTATAAGGAGACCTTATTTGCTTTTTATAGGATAACTTATATTAGTTCATCATTAATGCATTTAGATTACTTATATATGGTGCGCATGTGCATATAGGGGTGTATTCAAGTAACAAAATGTGTATCAATTTAAAACAGGTAAACAGTTAAAATAAGATGGAAGCTGTCAGACAATGTGCGAATCTAAGATGATATGTATAGGTTGGTTGGTTGTAATTAAATGTTGATAATTGTTGATTCTTCTTTATGAATTTTATAAACATGATTATTCGAACACTTTTTACGAAATGAAAACTGTCAGACAATGTGTCAATGTAAGATGAAAATTCGTTCATTGTAACTCAAAGAGTCTTCTGCTCTACAATAGTTATTCGAGCTATACTTTTTATATCAGCTTACGTCGTGTGCAGGTGAAGTCAGTATGGCCATGGACGGCGGAGCAACCAAGGGATTCTGTAGTTACCTTGGAGCCCTGACATATGTCTCTTGGATGCAGGGCCCTATTGGTATAATCTAAATTAATGGAATTGGTATATTATATTTCAAGTTAAACAAATCAATCAATTTGAGTTATCTCCTATTTTTTCAAGGTCCTAATATGAATAAATGCTGCAGGGAGTAAATCTTTATTCCAGGAATGAATAAACAATAATTGATCTTTTAAAATAAAACTTTGACAACTCAAAATTTTCTTTTTGCGAAAAAGTAAAAAGAGAATGTCAGATTTTAAACCCATTTATATTGCACAGTAATGACGCAGCATTTAAACGGACCATCTCTCAGCTTATAAGTCACTTTTCTGTTCATTAACAAAAGCGCAAATTATTAATTTTAAGAAAAAGAAATGTTTATCTTCAAACAACATATTGAATGCCTATTACGTTACCAATTTTGACGTATGTGTAGTAGCCTGTTTTGCATCGTCCTGTTCCAGCTATTTGCCTTTTAAGCCAGCAATTGACAGGAGTGCTTGCGAGGGCATAAACAAAACCATTGCAAGTCACATCCCTGTTGCACGTTTCTGCACACTCTTCGAGGCTGGCTTGTAGTGCAGATAGATCATTGAGAGGAGTATCGTAATCCAATCTCAAGAATCCAACTGCGTCCACTTAAAAGAAACAAAAGAGTAATCGCTTCATTATATCTCTGCACCTCTCTCTCTCTCTCTCTCTCTCTCTCTCTCTCTCTCTCTCTCTCTCTCTCTCACTCTCTCTCTCGATCGATCGATCGATCGATCGATCGATCGATCGATCGCTACACACATACATACACTATATATATTTATATATATATATATATATATATATATATACACACACACATATATATATATATATATATATATATATATATATATATATATATATATATATATATATATATATATATATATATATATATATATATATATATATATATACATATATATATATATGTATATATATATATTAATATTAATATGTGAGATTAAACAATTCCGAAACATTAAAGTTGAACCCAAACATTAAATAGAATTTGAATAAATTTTCTTTCAATTTTCCGATTATTTCATCATTTCATTTTGCCCTTTCCAATAGAGAAGGCATCTAGGCATTCAAGTGGCCGTTAAATGAATGGATATTTACAGTTAGGGGTAAGATCTCATGGTCGTTGGTCGCGTCAGGTAAGTGGTCGTTTAATTAAGGTAAAATATACAGGGAAGTGCCTTGGGGGGATCTGAAAGTGGTCGTTCACAGCAAGTGGTCGTTTAAGAGAAGTCGTTTAAGAGGAGTGGTCGTTGAGGCGAGTTTTACTGATTATATATATATATATATATATATATATATATATATATATATATATATATATATATATATATATATATATATATATATATACATATATATATATATATATATATATGGTATCAGGACAATATCCCCCCGGACAATATCCCCCGGACAATATACCCCCGGACAATATCCCCCCAGGACAATATCCCCCCGGACATAATCCCCCCGTTCCAATATCCCCCGGACAATATCCACCCGGACAATATCCCCCCGGATGATATCTCTAGTAAAACATGTGTTAGTAAAAAAAATATTTTTAATTCTAGTGTTTTTAATTATCCTAAAACATGTGTTAGTAAAAAGAAATTTCAAAAATTTCAAAAACATTCCAGTGTTTTAAATTATCCTAAAACATGTGTTAGTATTGAAAAAGAAATAGTCTTTTTAAATCCAGTGTTTTAGATTATCCTAAAAAATGTGTAATTTTTTTTTTAATTAAAAAATAATCCAGTGTTTTAAATTATCCTAAAAAATGTGTTAGTAAAAAAATGATTTTTTTTAAGTTCCAGTGTTTTAAATTATCCTAAAATATGTGTTAGTAATTTTTTGTTTAATTAAAAAATAATCCAGTGTTTTATATTATTCAAGAAAATGTGTTAGTGAAAAAAATATAAAAAAAACTGAAAAAATTTCCAGTGTTTTAAACTATCCTAAAACATGTGTTAGTGAAAAAAAAGTTAAAGATAAAAAAAATTCCAGTGTTTTAAATTATCCTATAAAAATTAAAATCATCCTAAAACATAACTTAAAACACTGGTATTTTTAAAATTTTTAAAAAGATTTTTTACTAACACATGTTTTAGGATAATTTAAAACACTGGAATTTTTTTGAAATTTTTTGAAATTTTTTTTACTAACACATATTTTAGGATTATTCTAAACACTGAAATTAAAAAACACATGTTTTAATAGAGATATCATCCGGGGGGATATTGTCTGGGGGGATATTGGAACGGGGTGATTTTGTCCGGGGGGATATTGTCCTGGGGGGATATTGTCCGGGGGGATATTGTCCGGGGGGATATTGTCCTAGAACCTATATATATATATATATATATATATATATATATATATATATATATATATATATATATATATATATATATATATATATATATATATATATAAACATGTGTGTGTATATATATATATAGCCATATAAACATAAAATGTTATGTTGTAACAGAAATTATCAGAGAATCATTATGTTGGTTTAGATAAAATGAACTATCGAAATTTGGTAGAAAAATTCTATCTTTAATACTATGATCCAGGGAAAAGTTTTATAATTTTCCTTTTCCGTGTATAATTTCATCATTATGTTCCTTATTCGTATAATTTATTTGTGTTATGTTTAGTTTTTATGGTTATGTTTATCAGTTCTCTATAAATTTCCCCTCTGAATGGGATTTGTGATATTCTGTTTTGATAATATTTCTCTGGATAAAACCTGGTAACCAGTTGAATACAGCACTGACACCTAGCGGTATGCGTAGTACTAATGTCTGGAATCAGTCACTCTAATACTTAGTGTAATGGAGAAAATTTCAAAACTATCAGAACTTTTATGTCCAACTCGATACACTAACTCATGCAGTATAAGAGTTTTTGGCCATTCTCCGATGTATGTGTAATGTCATAATTTATTACTTATGTATAATTTATCTTATTTGTAATTTTTCCTTTATGTTCGAGTTACTCTTTATTTATAATTTGTACGAATATGTATACGTGTGATTTTGCTCATATCGCACAGTCAATAAACATACAATACAACTACAATTCTACATTAATTACGACGTAACAGAAAGGCTTCGCAGACCCCAAATCACTGGAAAGGGGGTTTAGTCAGGGTGACCCTGTCTCCCACTACATTTGTGATATGTACATATATATTAGGAAATGCTATTAGAGAAAAAAAATGAATAAAGGATTAGAAGTGTTTTGTCATGAATATAAAGTCTCTCAATAAGCCAATGACATCACCCTGCTTATTAAGTATGAAAAAAGTAACCTCAATATAAAACTTGAAACACTAAAATCTTTCATTCGGTGTTAGAGTTAAAGGTTGATATAGAAGAAAACAAAGTGGTACAGCTTGGAGTGAAAGGGGACAAAAGGATGACTTAAATTTGTGATGAAAATTAGAATGGACAGAAAAATTCGAGCTGCTAGGCATTCAATTTAATGCAAAGCAATTACAAAAGATAACATCTTAATTGTAATCTAAAATTTCCTAAAATGAAAAAAGTATGAGAGAATGGAAAGGGGAAAAATTGACAACTAATGGAATAATATCTATATAGAAAAGCCTGGTATGTAGCACGATTACTCACATCAAGAATATATTGAACAGTATGATACAATGTTGACATATTTCCTATAGAGAGGGAAGCCAGCAAAATAAAGGAAAAATATAAGAATACCCATCCAATCTTGGTGGGTTACAATTACATACTTTAAAAAGATTCTCAATGTTCCTCAAAACAAAGTGGGTAAGAGTAATAATGGTAACAAAAAGTAGTTGGACCTAATTTTGTGTGAGATACGGAAATAATTGCCTAAATCTGCGGAAAAAGAAAACAATTAATATTTTTGGAAAGAGGTAATAGAAGCAATGCATGATCTAGAGTAAAATAAAACCAATAGCAGATTATGATTTTCTAATCTGGCCCTTTTGGTACGATAACATTATGAAAATACCAAAAATCAATAAACTAAACAAATGAATTGTATGTGTTGTGGCAGACCTGTTGGACCCAATTTGGAATGTACTGTCTAAACGGAAAATAGAAGAAAACACTGGAATCACTTTGAATCTTTTGGAATATATGGCTATAAGAAAAGGAATCCCTTTATTATACAAAAATATGGAGTCACATGACCAGAGATGTTAAATCTCGAGTTTACTCAGCAGAATGCCTGCCAAAATATTTACTAAAAAACAGGCCAATATGGTATAAAGGTAATACATGAAATATCTGAAATTTGGGAAAGAAATTCAACCGTTGATGTGGAATGTGAAGACGTATCTATTTGATGTACAATACAAAGAGTTGCTACTAACACTAGATTATATAAGATGCAGATTTAGGAATATGAAGATTGTGAACTTTGTCGTGAACCAGAAACCAATACGTATGCATTCTTGTTATGTGAAAGAGTACACATCTTTTTGAAGAGAATAAACAGCAGTGCTACACAATCTGGGATACCATAATTTCAAATTTGAACATGATATATCAATTCTAGGAGACACAGAACAAGATAAACTATTCAATTTGATTTAAGCGGTTGGCAAGAAATTGATATATCAAAATAGAGGAAAGAGAAATTCATATTCCATACTTCACTTTGAAAGACTGGTGGAAATCAGAGGTAGAAGAAATCTATGGCATAAGAACAAATAGAGCAAGGATATTTGAGAGAAAATGGAAAAAAATATTTACCAAAACAAGAATGAATCAAATACAATTTAATGAGGTAACAATAATATAAAAGCAGGAATATAATATATAATGTAAGGCAACAAAAACTGTACTAAATCGCCCAAATGTTTCATGGCTTTAGTGACTGGGGGCACATATCTTCTGTATTTGGTTTATAAATGACAAATAAAGAAAAAGTTAAGTAACGATAGTGTGAACATGTTCCCTTATTTAATTCATATGTTTATATGAAAATAAACGAGTGGGTTAACGATAATTCTTAAAAATGTTGATAAGCAGCTCTTGCAAAATCCGTGCAAAGATTCAAATTATTGAATGCTG
>OZ012699.1:2742435-2750650 GCA_963942565.1 Maea johnstoni
GTCGACGACCATGATGTGCTGTTTTCTAGAATGGAAAGCACTTGAATGGTTCCGTTCATATCTTGGTGACAGTACACTTCGAGTTCAGATAGATGATTCATTCTCCGCATCACAGGAAATCCTATGGTCTGTACCACAAGGATCAGTGTTGGGCCCTCTGCTCTTCCTGATTTACCTCCTACCCTTAGGAATACTGATAAGAAAGCATGGTCTAGAACTCCATGCTTATGCGGATGATACGCAACTCTACATCTCTATCAAACCTATCAATCAGTGTGTAGTGGACGAAGGTGTAGCTAAGTTGGAAAACTGCCTCACTGACATCTATACATGGATGTCTCAAAATAAACTGAAATTGAATGCAGACAAGACAGAGGGGCTGGTCATGGGTACCCCACAGATGCGGGCGAAAATCTCCATTCCTAGTATTACCATAAATGGTGTAATAGTACCAGTTCTTAATGAACCCGTCGGTAATCTGGGTGCTGTCTTTGATCCGAACATGAATATGTCCGCACATGTATCAAAAGGTATCAAGTCTGGAAATTACCACCTTCGGAACATTGGGAAAATAGGAAATTTCTCAATACTGATACAACCAAGAGTGCCATCGTCTCACTAGTGACATCACGCCTTGACCATTGTAATGGACTTCTCTGTGGAATTACTGATGAGCTGCTATGCAGGCTCCAGAAAGTCCAAAACAATGCTGCTAGAGTGATTAGTGGCTCCAAAAAGTATGATCACATAACACCAGTTCTAAAAAATCTCACTGGCTGCCCATCAGGAAAAGGATTGAGTTCAAGATTCTGCTTTTGACTTTCAAATGCATGCAAGGATGTGCCCCTCTATACTTGAGGGAACTGTTAGTCAAACAAGCTAATACAAGGACTCTAAGATGAAACACTAAGAACTTACTACATATACCACTCACTAATCTGAAAAGGTTTGGTGACAGAGCATTCTGTGCCTATGCACCACGCCGTTGGAATGAGCTCCCTGACAACATCAAGGCTGCTGATAGTGTGCAAAACTTCAAGAAACAGCTGAAAACATTGCTATTTCGAAAGGAGTTTAATTGACTATATGGACCATGACAACTGTCCAATGACTCTAAAGCGCTTTTGAACATTATAGGTGGAAAGGGCGCCATATCAAATATCAATTATTAGGGTAAAAAGGAACTCTTTCCTAGAGTTAAGCCCTTCATCTCCCGAAAGCCCTGGTCACATTAGGCATCCGTCTGCCGTGCGGTCAGTTTGCGGCTTGTTTGCTGCCGAAAAACATGGCGATTGCAGAATCGCCTTGCGGGTGCCTCAAGGAGTTGGACTCATCCGTAGAGGTCGTGAGGTCCAAAGTGAGTGGTCGTGTACCGTAGAGAGGTTTGAGAACATATTCGCAAATCAGTCTATGATCCACGACCTTCCTATGGACATTTACTGACTGAGCGTCTGACGCACGGCGATTTTCAAGGCCGTGCGTCGCTCTCACTGATCCTTCAGAGTGCCTCACGACACTCTTTAAAAAAATAAATGTTGTTTTCATTCTATAAGTACCGTGAGGCCACAGGAAGGCCTCCTCAAGGTGGCCGTACATCCTCCGTGCAAAGAGGATAATGCATTAAACATTTCCGTGATTGTAAAAATTAAATTCTTATTTGGTGGCCTTCTTACCAATATTCCTAAATCAAATTACTCTTCATGACTGATAAGGTTCTTGTCTAGTGAAAAAAGTAAAATGAAATATTTTTGATAGTGTTTGCACTGAGTGACCTCACATTTCGTGTACATATGTAGAAACGCGTAAAAATTGAGAATTTTTGGACTTTAAAATTTATACAAAAGACTCATATGAAGTTGTTCAGGCAAACTATATATATTTTCAGAAAGTAGACACTGTAAGCTTTCATTTGATGTATTATTAGACCCCCTGGCACCTTTTGGTACTGATAATATGGCTTCATAATAGTAGCTGAAGTGGGGACTATACACACCAATTTGGTGAAAACTTTCCTAATGAATATCTCACTCTAGTTTTGTGGCTACATAGCATTATTCTTCATTCAAATTACTCTTGACAATCAATACGGTCCTTGTCTAGTAAAAAAAGTGAAGGCAAATGTTAAAGATGTGTTTGTACTGGGTGACCCCTCGTTTAGAGTAAATATGCAGAAATGGCCAAAAAACATTGTATTCTTTTTGTATTAATTTAAGGCATATAAGAGATTGTGCAGGCAAACAATATATTCATTCATAAAGAAGACATTATGAGCCTGCATTTCATTATTATTAGATCCTTTTCACAATTGTGGATTGTGAATAGCGGCTATATACAACAACTTGGTGAAAAGTCACCCAATGACCATCTCATTCTAGTTTTGTGGCTTTTTAGCATTATTCTTTATTCAAATTACTCTATAATTAATGAGGTAGTTGTCTAGTGATATTATTTAAGACAAATGGTAAAGTGTTTGTACTGAGTGATCTCATGTTTAGGGTAAATGTGATGAAATGGGGAAAATGGTGTATTTTTGGAGCATTCTGTTTTAGTAGAAGACATGAGATTGTGCAGGCAAACACTAGCTCTCTGTAGAAGGCAGACATTATGAGCATTCATTTCATGTGTTATTCTAATTAATTCAGCACTTTCGTTTTTAGAAATATGGCTTCATTCATGAAAGCTCTAGTGAGGACATGTACACCAACTTGGTAAAAACTTACTTAATAACCATCTTATTCTTCATTTCCACTCATGTTACTTTGGACAACATTTACCAATGCAACCTGATATGAAATGAAACTAATGAGGATATCCATTAGAACTGAGCGACCTTTATTTTAGGTAAATAATGTCCTATGACCTTTTACCTGATATCATATTGTATGAGATATTTTTAAAGGTGAAAGGGATCATTAATTCACTTAAAACCTACTTTTTACTGAAGTAGGTTGTTGTTGCACATAGTGTCTCAGTCTTTGGGCTCCAACCTCCAACTATAGCAAGCCCCCCCCCCCCCCCCCCCTACCTATAAGTCAAGCTGACAAAGAAATTTGGAATTTCAATTATCTTCACCTTTTCTTATAATATTGCAGCTAAGTCATGTTTTGCCAGCTGTGACAGGTGGCGTAAACTGCAGTATCCAGCGGAAAAACTGTCTAACCCTAATGTCAGGAAGAGCCCTGCGAAAGCCGTGTCTAGCTGTCATAGTGCGGTCGAAAACAAAAATGTCAGGACATCACAAGGGGAAAATCATAGATAGCAAAAGCAATGGTGCATGTGTAGTCTTGACATGGATGACATTACAACAAACAATACATCCTCATCTAAATGCCAGGATCGTTATGATGTGTGGGGCATAACGAGCAAACAAAAGAGATGAACTGAATCGCCCAACTCCATAAAATAAACATTTGAACATTTTAACCCTTATGCTGCTGGCTGCTAATTTTGGTAATACAAAATGATGCAAGTATCTGAAAAATGAATGAACCCCTGGCACATAGGTACTCATTGTAATTGGAGAGTACTCAGTGAGAACTATCTAATGAATGAGTACCTACTTGGCAGGGTTTAAACTGTTTTCATGAATTGAGTCCTTGTGCTTTGGACGAAGGTAGCCCAAGCAGAGGGCTAAGTGGAAAGAGTGCAACGTCTCATATCATTGATCTATTCCAATAATTGGCAATATAGAAGAATGGTAGATTATACTGTTGACCCACCGTGCCAGGCCGAACTATGTTAATTGGAAACGGAAATTTGTTTGTCGTTTTTCTAGGTGAAATCTTCACTAGCCAAATGGATGCAGAAAGCGGAGTATTCGGGGATAATAATGGCTAACCCAATGTCACAAGCAGCCAGATCACTTCTCTCATGCTGGACTTGAACCCCTGCTATTTTTGTTTATTTCGACCTCTGATCGTATGCAGTGGTGTGACATATCTGCTATACCACCCCCCCTCCCCCCCCCCCCCCAAAAAAAGAAAAAACAAGTGACCCATTACGAGACCTTTCATGTTAGATTGATGTTCCACTTAATTGCATACAATGCCATTTGTAATATCACAGTATGTTCTGGTTTGGTATTTACAAGGCCAGAGGGCCATAACCCTGATAATACCTTAAATGTCAGTATCTGATAAAGCTTTTGTATCCGACGATAACCTTATTCGCTTAACCACATAGGAGGTGATATAATAAGGCCCATGTGTAATGGCATCAACAAATAGCTATAGGGAGCAAAGGTTGTGTCCAGATCAATACGTGAGTTTATAAATATATATCATTTCAGTCAGGATGTCATAATATTTACAATCACTTAATAAACTTCAGTATAATAGTATAATATTTGGGTTAAAACTGAAGAATGGTGTTTTCATATGTACAATAAAGTATACAGACTGGATTCTATGCAGAAATTAACTAGAGACAAGGATCTGGACTGTTATATTGATCTTTTCCTTCAAATTTGGAGAATCCAAATTTATAGGAATATACAGTTTTCACCAAATTGGTGTATATAGTCCCGACTACAGCTACTATATATGATGCGTATTTTCAGTGCCAAAAAGTGCCAGGAGTCATATTATACATCAAATGAAAGCTTACAGTGTCTACTTTCTGAAAATATATATTGTTTGCCTGAAATTTTTTATATGAGTCTTATATAAAAAACAAAAATATTCAATTTTTACGCGATTCTACATATGTTCCCTAAATGTGAGGTCACTCTGTGCAAACACTACCAACATATTTCATTTAACTTTTATTCACTAGACAAGAAACTTATCAGTCTTGAAGAGTAATTTGAATTAGGAATATTGGTAAGAAGCCCACCAAATGAGAATTTAATTGAAGAGTATTTTTTCAGTGTTTTCACTACTAAAAAAGGTTGCCATGGAAACAGTGCGATAGCCCGGTTTGTACAACTTTTTGGTTCTGGCATCCTGAGATTGTTAGCTTTCATTTGATGTATGATGCTGCTTGGTCTATCGCCGGTTGGGGTCCATCCCCAAATCTGGTCATTTGCTGCTACACTATTTGTCAGATGTGACCAGGGCTTTAAGGAGGCTAGCTTGACATAGCAATTTGATCATTACTTCACATCTCCTTTTACATCTTTGATCTATATCAGCCATCATCAACCATACAGAGTAGTCTGGGTGGTCTGTGGTCAGGCTGATTAGATCTAGATGTTCATTTCCTATTGCAAAGTCATCCCGATGCCTTTGCTCCGAATTCCACGCATTTTCCCACACAATGTGTTTCCATGCTACTTTACTCAGCATGTTCCCATTTAGCATTTCTATCATTAAATGGAGTAACGCAAATTAATCACAGTGTCCCACACTTTGCGGGATAGCGCTATCAAACATATTTTCAACTGCTATCGGTTTCACCTTAGTTCACGTAATTGAGGATTACAACATAGTGCAACTTCGAATTCATTTATTTTAGTCAAATGTTTACATCAAAAATGTCTATTCTAACTTATTGAATCTTTATATATATATAAATATATATATATATATATATATATATATATAATATATATATATATATATATACATACATACATACATACATACATACATACATACATACATACATACATACATACATACATACATACATACATACATACATACATACATACATATATATATATATATATATATATATATATATATATATATATATATATATATATATATAAATATAAATATATATATATATATATTTACAGGGATTTAGGAACTGGGTGCCTAAAATTGGCAATTGTTAAATATTTGGGCGTCCAAATCTTTAGGGTGGTACCACAAAATTCTCAGATTTCAACCATAAACATGTATAAATCTATCAAAATAATGCATGATATCCTTATAGAATTTCATGGGTATTACATGGAGGTGAAAAAGTCTAATTATATGCTTGAGACTGACATTTCAAGAACAGTTATGTTATAGCAACAGTTATGTCAGGTGATTTCCAAGGTGATGCCCCAAGGTCCAAACAGCAGGATAAACACACACACACACACACACACACACACGTGTGTGGGAGTGGGTTTGGGTGTTTGTGTTTGTACATACATACTTATGGGGATCGGTGTCTTAAATGACTTGATTGCCTTTAGTGCCTTTAGTTATATTCATATTTATTGTCATCAAAGGAAGATAGGAATTTGATGTAATGACTGTAAATGAATGTAAAGACCATGTGTTTAGAAATGTGTCATTATTTTTTTCTAGTTTTCACGGAGATACAATTAACAACGACTCCTCCTGTAGAAGCCTCTGTGTTATTCAACTGGTAGCCTGCAACCTAAAAAGACAGCTATCATTACAGATTGCATAACATTTTCAAAAAGCCTGACCACTCAATTTAAAGTTGTTGGAAGAGAACTTTGCATTGATCTTTACTTATCCTAAGGTTTCATGATATAAATCAGAAATTTCCTTAAGTATTATGAGATCTTACCCCTGACATGACTGAAAATACCTATGGCAATAACACATTTATGAAATTATTCTATAACTATATACCCAAATTGTATAGGGGGAAAAGGCTTAATTGAAGGTAGAAGGTGGACTCTTTGTTTTTCTAAAAATCTATATGTCATGTTATGATACTATTGTTTTTCTGTTATGATAGTGGCATGGCGATGATTTCTGATTCAGTCAGCCTCTTAAATTTTGCATTTGAATGCTTGTGTGCATGACATTTTAGGATAATGGTCCACATTAACGTTTAACATTGTCACCTTTTACAGCTGCGCATAAAGAATCCTCGATCAATGATCCTAAAATCAGCTCACACTGTGGTAGTCTGGGACGTTCTTAATAAAATGGCAAATTTAAAGTGTAAGGGTAGTGTGTGTCTAATAATATTTATATCAATCTGCTACTTTCATGCTAAACTCCATTCATAGTTACTGAAAATAAACATATAGTTGTGAATGTCTACCAGGTAAATATATACAAGACCACTTCCTAAATTGCATACTGGTAAATCCCTTTTTATGAAATCTTTTGGAATTTTGTACACAATCCATTTAGGAAAAGATTTTTTTGTATTTAGAAGTGCTTTTAAAGTCATGACATATCCGAATTTTTCGAATTCATTTGGTATAGCTGTTAAGTTCATTGTAATGATAATAACATGGAGGGTCCTCTTTCTCATTTGTCACACCTTTATCAAGCATACTGTCTTCACAAATTTGGCATGAGAATTCTGCTGTGCACAACATTTTACGGTTGCATAATTACTATCTGGGCCTATATGGGGGAATTACAACCGTCTTTTTAGATTTTACATGAGAATTTTACTGAGCACAACAATTCCAGTAACAATAGAAATCTATGTTCCCAGCAAGACTTCGCCTGGACCTTTAACTAAATACCTGCTTCATGTCACTTCACCATATTTAAGAAAATATTCTTAAACTATACACCCAAATTTCTAAAAGAAAATGCCAATACAAACACAAATTCAAACACAAAATACTATTGTAAAGGGGGAAAAGGCTAAAATATAGGCAGAAAGTAAACTCTATGCTTTTCTAAAAAGTTGATATGCCATGTTATGATACTACTGTTATTCTGTTATGATAGTGCCTTGGCGATGATTTCAGACTGAGTCAGCCTCTTAAATTTTGCATTTGAATGCTTGTGTGCATGACATTTTAGGATAATGGTCCACATTAACGTTTAACATTGTCACTGCTTACAGCTGCGCATAAAAAATCCTCGATCAATGATCCTAAAATCAGCTCACACTGTGGTAGTCTTGGACGTTCTCAGTAAAATTGCAATTCTAAAGAGGTGTAAGGGTAGGTGTGTGTCTAATAATATTTATATCAATCTGCTACTTTCATGATAAACTCCATTCATAGTAACTGAAAATGTCGTGAATGTCTACCAGGTAGATATATACGAAACCGCTTCCTAAACTGTATACTGGTAAAAAATCCCTTTTATAAAATCTTTAGGAATGTTGTACACAATCCATTTAGGAAAAGATATTTTTGGTATTTAGAAGTGCTTTTAAAGTCATGACATATCCGAATTTCTCAAATTCATTTAGTATAGCTGTTAAGTTGATTGTAATGATACTAACTTGGAGGGTCCTCTTTCACATTTGTCACACCTTTATCGAGCATACTGTCTTCACAAATTTGGCATGAGAATTCTGCTGTGCACAACATCTTACGGTTGCA
>OZ012699.1:2750850-2768350 GCA_963942565.1 Maea johnstoni
GGACGTACGTCAAGAACCTCGCCAGCGACCATACCATGCGGCTTCGGGGCCTCACTGCAGCCATCAATGAGGCCAAACTTCAGATGGCAAAGTACCTTCAAAACAGCAAAATGGATGAGAAATTCTTTCTGTAAGTTCTTTAATTGTAATGTAATTATATCATAAGATGGTTTGAACAATTGGTGTGTAGTGGAAGAATAATTATTTGTAGCATCAAAATATTTATGGTGGTATAAACACTATCATGAACTGGTGCCACGTTTTCTTGATGTTTTCTTATAAATAAGTAATTAAGCGATATTTGGCAAAATGAAATAACAAACAATATTAAATAACGTAAAATCTGGTATAACTGTATTATCTTAAAGTTTTCTTGTTCAAGTACTTGCAGAAGTAGTACAAGTAATAGAAGTAGTAGCAGTAGTAGTAGTAGAAGTAGAAGAACTAGTACTTGTAGAAGTAGTACAAGTAATAGTAGTAGTAGAAGTAGAAAAAGTAGTACGTGTAGAAGTAGTACAAGTAATAGTAGTAGAAGTAGAAGAAGTAGTAATATTATGTACACACCTTTGCAGGGAGAACTTTATCAAGCTTGACATCTTCTACCAGGAGCTGAGTGTGGAGACCATCCAGCAACAAGAAGCCTTCATCTTCCTGAGTCTGCTCAGTGAGATCGGTGGCTTCATGGGCCTGCTACTGGGAGCGAGCGTGCTGACCGTCATCGAGGTGTTTGATTTTATCATTCTGAGACTCGCCTGGATGTGCTACAAAGGCAGAGAGACTGTCAGACCGCTGGAGGTGAAGCCAGCGAATCAGAGCAACGAGGAGAAGCCAGTGATTGCCCTGAGTAAGCCGTACAAAACACCCTTCACGTTTAAAACATGACAAGATAACCACTGGCTGCCATGCCACGTGTTTGGCATTAGTTACATTCTGGTCCAAAAGATGGCGCATCATGTTATGCACAATGAGTTATTTACAGTCTATGCCAAAAGGTGGCGCATCATATTATAATCACTGAGAATGGCGTAATTGACATGTTGGATATGGCAGAGGCAGATTTTAACTTGAGATAAAGTGTGCATTTTCCAGTGTTCACTGTATTTTCATAACTTGAAAGGTTCTTTTCTGTATATACCACATTTTTATAAACACACTTAGCATTACATAGTAGAACCTCCTAGCTTTAATACCTGTATTTTTGAACACCTTCATGATATATATATATATATATATATATATATATATATATATATATATATATATATATATATATATATATATATATATATATGTATATATATATATATACACATACATATATATATATATATATATATATATATATATATATATATATATACATATATATATATATACATATATATATATATATATATATATATATATATATATATATATATATGTATATATATATATATACATATATATATATATATATATATGTGTGTGTGTGTATAGATATGGATATATATGTATGTATTCTGCTGAACATATACAAGCACAAATGGCAAAACCTACAAAATGTTGTTTAATGTGTGTGAAGAGTCTCTTTTCTATTTTACACATTGCCTAATAAACCTTTCGTACCATTGAATAAGTAAACCTGTTTGAGATGTAGGCAGCTGCAAATGTTAAAGCATATTTTTTGGTTATGAAAAGGAAAGAGACACTTCTATATAATAGAGAGGGATACTAAATATCCCACCATTATAAAAACAGATGGAGATACAAAATGGCTGATCCTCAGCAGTTGCAACATAACGATATTTGGAAAGAAGGAATATATAGACCCACTGGAGTTCAGAGAGGCTAGACTAGCTATTAGATATAGACTGAACATGACTCTACAGGCCACAAAATTACAAACATGTGCTGCCCTCTGTGCAAGAGTGAATAGGAGGAACTACGATCACATGACCGAGTGCTCGGAATATGGGCAAATGGACAAAATCCTAAGAATATCAGAATAGTACAGTGAGTGTATACAGGAAGTGAAGCGAGCAACTGAGGCAATAAAGGAACACATGGACTATCTATGGACCCAACCTGACAACTGATACTGCAGGACTCCAGAAAGTGGAGAAGGGATTTGAGGAAGAGAGAAAGAAAGAAAAGCAAGTTTTGAGGAAATGTGGTTTACTTGAGCAATTTCTTGTAATGAATTGTATACATAGACCCGCTTTCCTCATAAATGGTCACCTTTGTCTGATGTCTCATCTGTCAACATTAAATAATGCATTGTCTATTGTTTGACCAAATGAAAATATTTTAACGGTCAAAGGTCAGGCCTTACCAAGATAGAAGTGAAGTGCAAACTGCACTTCGGTGCATTACCCATGCAAATGGCCGTTGCTGACGTTGCAAAGGAAGGGTATCTTTTCATATTTTCACACTCCAATGAGTGGCAAAGGCCGATTTTCCCAATTCATGTATATATTACATTTTATCGCAAATACGATTTACACATCTCATTATATAAACTGCATACTCGTTAGGTAGTTGCTTCTACTTTACATTTAGACTTCTTAATTTACTTCTTGACTTACTATATATGTATATATATATATATATATATATATATTATATATATATATATATATATATATATATATATATATATATATATATGTATATTTATATATATATATATATATATATATATATATATAATATATATATATATATATATATATATATATATATATATATGTGTGTATATATACATGTATATAGACATATATAGACATATATACTATATATATATATATATATATATAATATATATATATATTATATATTTATATCATATTTTGTACCTAACACAGTTTTCATATACGTTTTTTAATTGTACAATTACAGTCAACAAACATACATACAGACAGACATTAAATTACATTGTAAAAACAATGAGAAGCATTTTTATTATTACATTACTAGCTCTCCACATTGCTTGGTCTAGTTGAGTGGTTTACTAAGGAACCCTGATGTGAATTCCAAATAACATTCCTCTGGTAATTTGTTATATTCGGGGCTGTGATGGGTTGGCCAACCAATCATAGCTGTTGTTAGCCAATCAGAAGCCTTTGTCATGTGTAAGCCTCCAATTCACAAACCAGTTGGCCAACACATAATGGTTTTGATTAGTTAATTGAATGCTAGGTAGATTTGAATACATATTAACCTCAGTTATTATGAGTATCTTATCACGATTTTCCTCTCATAATATCACGAAATAGGGAAAAACATGTGAATGATGACAGGAAATGATTTTAGCATGTTCTTAAGTTGAACAGATATTACATTATTTTAGAAAAAAATCAGATTTTATTGTATTATACGTTTGCAAATGGAAGGACAAGGAAATTTCTGAATATGTCTCAGTCAAAGCAAGTTCAGAGGCTTTTATGGCTGTCTTGTTCATTGTGAAATAAAAAATTCTATCCTCTTTCCTATGACGTTATCATGATTTTAATGCATTGACTAGAGGCCTACTACTACTACTACTACTACTACTACTACTACTACTACTACTACTACTACTATTAAGTAGAAATGAGTTTTAAAAGGGTGGCCTCAATTTTCTTTCTTACTTTTGAGTACTGTGGTACCATCTACGGGGTTTTCATTTCCAAATTGCAGTCCAGGTCTACACTCGCTATATCAATCTGGAATACATATGCATAATTGCTTTAGAGTGAGTCACTTCCTAGTTATATGTCTACTGGCAAATAAATTCATAAGTGACAAAACGGGTACATGTACTTTTAGGATTAATTTTATATGGTGAAACAATATGATATAATTTTCACATTTCAATGTTATAAGCGATTCAACTTCCCAACTATTTTAAAGTACTTGCATCTAGATTACACACATAGTCTGAACACTTTAAAAAGAATTGATCATCTGAGGTAAAATTTGAAAATATTCTATTAACCATTGTTGATTAATAAGATAAAGTTAGGATTGAGTCAGATTTATTTCAATATAGCCTCGTTGTCAAGATTGTTTCCTAAAACTCAGAACACACAGATTTGAGGGGATTACACCTAAGAGAAATCTCATGTTATGCTGGTCAAAATGGTCAAAAACTGAACTTTCATCGAGCAAGTTTGTGATGCAGGCGGTTGATTATGCGGGAAAACTGTCAATGGCTTGACCTGGGCTGTTTGAAAGTTAACACATCCTATGCTGAGGCTACTTCTTTCTAAGGCAAAAAGGGCACAGCAACCTTTGAAAACCATCTAAGCCCTGTCATGTTGGTATTCATTAGAAAGCTCTCGCTGAGTACTCCCAGATGAGTAATCATGTACCAGGGTTTCAGTCATTTCCTAATGGTTGGCATCATATTGTATTGACCAAATTAGCCACCAGCAGCATAAAGATTAGGTATGATGGTCTGTACGTAGTAAGAATCGGCTACACATGGAAAATCAAAGTCAAGAGTATGTGTATACATACATACATACATACATACATATATATATATATATATATATATATATGTATGGAGCTAGGTACTGTGACTGAGATATCAATCTTACTGATATTCGTTCTCTTCTCCTCTATCATGTAGTAGGGAAGCATCACTTGATAAATATTTCTTTTTATTGTCTTGAATGCCTTTCCTGCTTATTCATTTCTCATCTTTCTCGTTGACTTTCTGTTTTTCTTTGTTTTTCTGTTTTTTCTTCTCTTTCTCTTTTCATATGTTTTTCATTCTTCATGCATCGCCATATTTTTTCGGTTGCTTCGTTTTAATCTTTCCTTCATCACTTTATTTCGTTGGTCTCTTCTTTCTTCTTTTTTTTTCAACTTACTATTTTATTCCGTTATCCTTTTCTTCTTTATTCCACTTTCCACTTGGTTCTGCATACTCTTCTTTTTTACATGGTTCGTCCTTGCCCTTTATCAATTCGTTTATCTATCTATTTCTAATTTCTTTCTTCTTCTTCTTCTCCTTCTTGTTCTTGTTCTTGATTTGCATATATCGTTGTTTCATAACTTCATTTTCTTATTTTTTTCATTATCATCATTTCAACTTAAACAAACCAAAAACAAATGGAAATGCATTTTGATTATAAATACCTGCATAAGCATTTAGTAAGATAAGATATATATAGTTATGACGTTGTCACATCCTACAATGGGTTCAGAAATTTATCATATGGCACCAGTTGGATATTACAATAATTGTCGATGGGAGTATTTTCACATTTTTTCATACTTTGTCGTCATTTTAGTATTTGGTTGATGTGAAGAGCAAACACAACTTTGGATCAAATAGTTCTTTTCAAAAGCTGTTGTTTTAAATGTATCTATACCAGAGAATTACCTTCAACTTATAGATAGTTTTGGGGTGATACATTAAACAAATAAAACACCCCACAGGGATGTCATATCAGTTTTATTATACCGAGCAAAATGCAAAACACAAAAGGGGGAAAAATTACAAACACCAGACATTTTGGATAAATACTAATCGTTTGCCCTGTTGAACTAGTTTCACTGGTACGTCACTCGGCAAACTCTCTGGGTGTTCGTGGGTATTCTCTGGGCTAGCGGTAACTAATGAAATAGCCCATAGCTATTGCTATGGGCTATTCGAATAGCCCATAGCTTTAGCTATGGTCTATTTGAATAGCCCATAAACTGTTAAGGACAACAGCCTGTCGCTAAGGAGTGAGGAAAACATGACGGTTAATCCATGGTCCTTGACCAACCAGAATCAAGAATCTTCACAAGAGGTATAGTAATCAGTTATAGCTTCTGCTCAAAGTCGTACACCTTATTGTGGCAACATTTTTACATTTTGATAATATTAAATTGTTTATGGCAAACACATGAGTATTTCAAATAATTAAGAATGTCCCGTTTTGGGGCTATTTGTGTCTATATCGTCATGGTCTAAATGATGATAAAAATGAAATCAGAATCTTAAACCATGCCAACAAATGTAGTTTCTATGATTAAAAGGGTTTAAAATTGTAGGTATGAAATGACTTGTACAAAGGTTCTTTTCTTGAAATCACATCCCCTGCCAGGGTTTTTCCTATACTTTATGATGGGAAATCAGTTTTTCATACAGCAGCTATTTTGTGTCAGGTTTTAATATTCTCCTGACCAAATTGTAGGGAATATAATTTCTTATAACTTTTTTAAATACCTTGTTCACAATAGTATTGATAGTGGTTGAATTATTGAAATTGTCGAATCGCACTTACATCTGTTTATCGATATCTTTAATAAAGCTTACAATCAACCCATTTTGAGTGCCCTACACAGCAAAATATTTCGGACAGCAAACGGATTTTTTAATCCGCCCACGCGACCGTTTGTGCACTAAAACATTGGTCAACCATTTGCTGTCCGTTTGCTGTCCAATGTATGGATTCGTTTTTCGTGCTTGCATCTTCCTAAAGCGTTATTTTTTTTTTAATGAATTTTCTTTTCGTTCTGATATATCGCTCAACCGTTTGTGGACAAACGCACAGCAAACGGTCGTCCGAAATATTCTTCAACCGTTTGTGCACAAATGTTCGGATGACGATTTGCGCACAAATGTTCAAGTACACAAAGAGGAACATTCGTCGTCCGATACATGGACAGCAAACAGACAGGAAACAGGCAGCAAATGGACGTTCCATTTCACAATACAAGATTCAATAGAATAACAATTCTCTTTAGTTGTAATAAAAACAGAAATGCTCATTTGTCTTAGGCTAAGACATTTTATTTGCATCAAATTGAAATTGAATGAAAGAATAAAATGGATTGCTTTTACAGGTAACTCTGCTTCATCCGGACTGATGTGGAGCCTAGGATCTGTCCGGTTTAGACGAAAATCCGGATTACACGTGTCCGGATTAAGCAGAGTTGCCCGTAATGACAAATAAGAAGGATTAGATAATTAGAAAACACGTGTTTAGTTTGCCTATAGAGAATGACAGAAGCGACAGACTAGATGAATAAAAATGTGATTTTTAGTGGTATTATTTCTCTCGTGTCACTCTTAACCCTTCCAATACTGAGGCTACTTTCGTCCAAAGCACATGGACGCAAAGACCTTTGAAAACCATCTAAACCCTGTCATGTTGGTATTAATTGGATAGCTCTCACTGAGTACTCTCATATGAATACCCATTTGTCAGGGTTTCCATCATTTTTCAGGATTTTTGCAAAATAAGCCACCAGCAGCATAAGGTTTAAGTTTGCCAAATCCTACAATTTACAAAGATTCCGTTGGTTCTTAGCGGCCGTGTAGAAGCCCTGTTTTGTGCCATACTTCCGCATGCACTTTACGACACAAGAGAGGTGCAAACGTGCTCTTGGACATCTTCGTAAGCAGTCAGTGTGGATCTTCTTTCGAATTACGCCAAAGTTTACTGCTATGCCCCCGTATACACAGGCCAACCTCAGATGTCTCTTTGCCTTCTTCAGTTGCTTGATGGCAGTGAGCAATCTTCGTCTGCAAGACGTGCACTCCTTGATCTTGACCTGGCTGCGGCGTTTGGGTGTACGTTTGACTTTGTCTCCGTACGCCCTAGTACAAATAAAAATGGCCTTGTACAAATATTTATATTTTGACAATACAATTTTCAATAAAACATTGGCAACTCTACTTTATCCAGACATGTGTAATCAGGATTTTTGTCGAAATCGGACAAATTGGAAGGTCACAGGCCCTTCCTATACATATGATTCATATACGCATAATCCAGATTTTGCCTAATCCGGACAGAAATTTAGGGTCCACATCAGTCCGAAATTAACTAAAGTTACCTGTATTTCTATTTTCACAATATGATTTTCAATAAAATACCAGAACTCCTCAGATGTAAATACAGGTAACTCTGCTTAATCCAGACTGATGTGGAACCTAAGTTTCTGTCCGATGATAAGAAAATGATTAGGCAAAATCCAGATTACCCAGAATTATATGCATAGGAGGGGACTGGGACCTTCCAATCTGTCCGGTTTAAAAGAAAATCTGGATTACATTTGTTCGGACTAAGCAGAGTTGCCTGTAAACCACTGCGCATATGCATTAATCGTAGCGCAGCATAGTAAATTGAAGAAACTGTTTAAAAAGAGAAACGCTAATTTGTGTTGGGTAAAGACATTTTTTGCATGACATTGCATGATAAAAATGGATTGCTTATAAAGAATGAAAGAAAAGATGAACTAGATGATTTTAAAAACGTGTTTGGTTTGCTTATACAGAATGACAGAACAGAGAAACTAGATGAATAAAAATACAGGCAACTCTGCTTAATCCGGACACGTGTAATCCGGATTTTCATCTTAACCGGTCAGATTGGAAGGTCCCAGTCCCTTCCTATACATATAGTTCTTGTACGCATAGTCCGGATTTTGGCTTATCCGGACAGAAAGTTAGGGTCCACATAAGTCCGGATTAAGCAGAGTTGCCTGCATGTGTTCCAGTGAAATCATTTCTCTGGTATTCCTCTTTAGCTTATTACTTACCATCTATGAAGACTTCTTTTAAGGTAAACACCTTTGTAGTATCGACTGCCATAGTTCTGGTAGCACGATTTGCGACACGTATCACCTACACGACCTTTGGGACATTTCTGTGAGCAGCCATCGGAGATCTTTCGGCTATACTTTAATAATCTCTTGACGTATATATAGGCCCACTTCAGATATTTCCTCTTCTTCCTCAGATGATAGGTGACATAACGCAAATTTTGTTTGCAATACGGGCACCAGCTGAGAACATAGTATGGGTATCCTTGCAGTGGATGTTTGGATCCACCTGTCCCCCGTTTGACACTGAAATATGAATTCAATATACTATAGATTCACAAAGATTGTGTAGATGCTGGGTGCTGTACACACAGGAAGTGCAACTATTCTGGCCTGGACTGCCTGTCAGATGTAGAGTAGCAGTGCATTGTGGGATACAATGGCTCCCATGGTCTTGAGCTTAATGGCTGGTTGAGGGGTGGCAATTAAGTGCAATTTCACAGGTAGGTAAGCCAAACAGCATTCAGGTGAACAGGGACTGTAAAGTATACATACTAAAGTAAGTTCTCAGCATATATAAGCCTGAAGATGTAATTGTCCTTTAACATGGCTAGTTCAATTAAATGTGAAGTATTTAGTGTGGACAGTATATATGTAATGCCACCTGGCGACAATTTCTAAACACATTGGCCACCAGAAATCTTTGTACTCCATGTCCAAATGTCTGTGTTAAAGGACATGATTAATACAATTTACCTGTCTATACAAAAAATATATAATAGAGCAATACAAGTTTAGGTCACAGCCTGCCAATACATATTGTATATTAGTTTAATCTAAAGCATCATCTGTATTATTATGACTAATACTAATGACCTACACAGCAAAATATTACAGATGTCAAAACGGTTGACGAATAATGCTTTCGATCGTTTGCTGTCCGTAAGTGCACAAACGGTTAACCAATACATTGGTCAACGAATGTTCCTATGCATTATCTTTGCACTGGAACATTTGTGCACAAATCGTCAACCAAACATTCCTGCACAAACGGTCGACCGAAATATTAGCTGTCCGTTTGTGCACAAACGGATGATGAATATTTCGGTCGACCGTTTGCTGTCCATTTGTTCACAAACGGTTGACCGATATATCGGAAAGAAAACGGAATGAAAATTCAATAAATATCAAGAAAATAACACTTTCTGAGAATGCAAGCAATTATCACCGGGCAAAAACATAAATTTTACAGAAAACGGACAGCAAATGGTTGACCTATGTTTTAGTGCACTAACGGTCATGTGGGCGGATGTATATCCTTCCAAACATTGGTCAACCGTTTTTTAACCACTTGCTCTCCGTTTGCTGTGCGATTCTTTTTTGCAGTTTAAAAAAGCAATACCATCACCTTTTTCCTTTTTAAAAATCTACACAACCTCATGCTTCAGATACAAGTAACTCTTCTTAATCCGGACTGATGTGGACTCTGTCCGGGTTAGGCAATATCCGGATTATGTATATAAGAATTATATGTATAGGTAGGGACTGGGACCTTTCAATCTGTCCGGTTTAGGCAAGAATCCAGATTACACGTGTCCGGATTAAGCAGCTGCCTGTAGTTCGACAATTAAGTCTTAAAGCGTCACATCATCATGCATGCATTTAACCCATTAATACTCGCAGCAGTAAAAAGCCATTCAGATGTTTTTGAAATCTTGAAGTAGAAAGCATTGGTGGAAGGTTTTTGAGACGAAAATGTCCATCAGAACAATACCAACAATTCTCCCTCACATTAAACATACTTTCCGAGTCATTTCCGAATAAATCGAGGATACAGCCAGCAAAGTTTAATGGGATTCTTAAACATAGATGGGTTAATCCATTTACATACTGAGTTTACGATGGTTGAACAATTAAGAAAATTTCCTGATAACAAAGAATTTGTGGAGAAATGTTTGATTTTTTTTCCGTTTCATAATCCATCTTCAAATAGTTTTCAGGTAGTACTTTCTTATAATATATATATAAGTTATTGTAGATTCACAAACGATTGTGTAGAGTAAATTTTGCAATTTTACAGAAAATCGATTTTTTTAAATAATTTTTAACTTTTCGAATTAGCCGCAACATGAAGTGCCAGTTGTACACTTAAAGTGGCAGCACTATAATCATTGCGAATTTTAACTTTGCGTCCGAGGTTAAACGTACAAAATCGCAAACAATAAACTAACGTAATCTTTTCCGAATTTACAGTATCAGAATTTGTGCACAGGCCATTCGCGCTGACTCTGAATTCCTATCTCGTCCAAATATGACTAAAGCAGTTGAAGGCAGCGGATATCCTAACAATCCAACGACCAGTCAGCACGTTAGTACCTTTACCACGGAGCAAAACGTAATCCACCAACAGTGTGAAACGAAAGGAAACCAATGTTTTAGAGAAGAGAGCAACCATGACTTTATCAACAAATGCTTAACCACCATTGACGTCTGCACAATTCAATGGTAGACACTGGTGAGGGGAATTAGAATTGATTAGAATAAGATGACTCTCTCTCTCTCTCTCTCTCTCTCTCTCTCTCTCTCTCTCTCTCTCTCTCTCTCTCTCTCTCTCTCTCTCTCTCTCTCTCTCTCTCTCTATATATATATATATATATATATATATATATATATATATATATATATATATATATATATATATATATATATATATATATATATACATATATATATATATATATATATATATATATATATATATATATATATATATATATATATATATATATATATATATATATATACATATCTATATATATATATATCTATCTATCTATCTATCTATATATATATATATATATATATATATATATATATATATATATATATATATATATATATATATATATACATATATATATTTATATATATTTATATATATATATATATATATATATATATATATATATATATATATATATATATATATAGAGAGAGAGAGAGAGAGAGAGAGAGAGAGAGAGAGAGAGAGAGAGAGAGAGAGAGAGAGAGAGAGAGAGAGAGAGAGAGAGAGGATATTCTGATCGTGTACAAGCATTTGTTAATCGCTCTGATCGCTTTTAGGGAAATGTTCCCTGAAATTTACCGTGTTTTAAGTGATTTTGGTATGCTTCTTAGGTTTGGTGCAGGAGGTACCATAGTTTTGATAGTGTCTGAAATACAAAGTCATTAAGCCATTATATATATACATATATATATATATATATATATATATATATATATATATATATATATATATATATATATATATATATATATATATATATATATATATATATATATCATATCGTTATACAATGCGTGTGGTGTCATTGCATGTTGTACAGGATTGGCAAAACTAGTTTGCTTTATGTTTAGTTACAAATACGGTCGTCTCAAGTGTTACCACGAATAGGCAAACGCATATAAACGAAGGAAGTTGGTTTTGGGGGTTTTACATCGCTTCTAACATCTGAAGTTATATCACGATATCCTGTAACCTGGAAGGAATTCCCTTCTCTTTACGAATAGTTCCATGAGGTCTTTCGGTTCCAGAAAGACCTTTGAGAGTGCATCACAACGCCGTACATCTATATAGCGACCAGGCTAACCCGCTTTTTTAGGGGCCCAGCGGAGACTCAAGCCTGCGAACTCACGCGTGGGAGCCAGGTATCGTAATCACTAGGCCATGGCGGATCCCTCATAAACAAAGATCATGGACGAATCACTGAATTAGGAATAAAACATCTTAAATGTTTCCTCGTATTTGGATTACAACTAGTATAAAGGTAAAGGTATTCGGTTTACAGGCCTAGCAGGCACACATAAACTATTTCAATCCCCCGAGGGATACTCCAGAGCAGTTGGCAGCATATATAGCAGCAGCTCTAAGCACTGCCTTATTTATGGTAGGTACCCATTTCGCAGCTGGGTAGACTGAGACAATATGGAATAAACTGTCTTGCCCAAGGACAGACCAAAGTGCCCCCGGCCGGAATTTAACCAACAATCTTTGATTACTAGCCCGACACCTAACCAACTGAGCTACATTGCCCCTGTATAGTACAGTGGGTTGGGTTTGTGTAAAAACAAGTTCAAGTTCAAAGGTACTCACCCTTTGGAGCTTGGACTTCATCATGGACTTGTTGGCTTTCGGCAATGCTTGTCTCTGTATCCCTTTTCTTCTTTGAGGCGAGGCCTTTTTCTTTACTTCTTTCTTCTGCAACTTTTGCGGCGAGGTTGTGGGCTATACAAGCAGCCACCACAGCTAGAGCTAGAAGCCACGTTACCCTCATGCTGTCTATGGAAGTTAGGAACAGATTCCTGAACTTGAAAATGCACCCCGCTGTTTTTTTTATACTCTGTTGAGGACATATGTCAACCAATCACTTTAAGACATGTTGGCAACGATGAATGTGCTGCTTGATTATTAGTTAAAGCGCATGCGCTGTAATGCAGAAACCTCAAGCTCTTACCTTTTTTTGGGCATAGATTGTGCACGTCACAATACCCACATATGTATGTAAATTGTTAAGAAATGTTTCTAACTGAATAGACACCTGGCTCTAAAGCAAGCAGACCTGGTACTAGATTAAACCAGGTGCTACTTTTTAGCTGATTAAAATTCATCTCCCACGTATTTCCTATTAAACTGTTTGTATATTCATTGATGCCCATTAAGAGTGTTTGTGATATCTACCTATCTACGTATATATATATATATATATATATATATATATATATATATATATATATATATATATATATATATATATATATATATATATATATATATATATATATATATATATATGCAAATATATATATATATATATATATATATGCATATATATATATATATATATATATATATATATATATATATATATATATATATATATATATATATACATATATATATATATACATATATATATACATATATATATATATATATATATATATATATATATATATATATATATATATATATATATATATATATATATATATATATATATATATATGTATATATATATATATATACATATATATATATATATATATATATATATATATATATATATATATATATATATATGTAGATTGATAGATAGAGTAAGATAGATAGAGAGATGGACAGATTGAATAAATGCATATTTGGGCATAAAGGCACATCAGCACAGAAAGTCCATTTATTGCCATAGATTTTACTCAAAAAAGATGCTTTTGTCACTGTTCAAGAACATTGACAGAACATATTAATTCTCCATGGCAGAAGAAGGGTTTAAAGGCACATTGACACACAAAGGTCATATAGAAAAGAATACACCTGATACCTGATTATACCATATGTTAATTTTTACCTGATTAAAATTCACCTGCCACGTATTTCATTTTGCGGGGCGTGTTAACCTCGGTTGAGGACATATTCAGAGATGTGCAGTTTGGTTATCAATTCAAGCGCATGCGCTGTAATGCAGAAACTTCAAGCTCTTAACTTTTTAGGCATAGATTATACACGTCACAATGCCCACGTAATTATGTAAACAAAATGGTTCACTACTGGCGGCAAACATCGTAAAAAAGTCGTGAAAACGTGAAATTTCATAGATCTGTGAAAATATGGTGAAACAGCATCGAGAAAAATATCACAATTTTCAGATCAAAACGTCATGAAATTTCCTGTATTGTGAAAAACGTTGAGCGTCGTGAAAATCTCTTGAAAAAAGGCAAACGTGACAAAAGATGAGCGTCTTGAAAATCAAGGAAATTTTCATGAAATTGGATATGCAAATGCAATAAGGGCCTCCTTCTATACTAAGTGTACACCCCCACCTCTTCTCCAAACTTGAAAGACGGCAATTTGACATCTGCTCATAAAAAATGTGAGTTTTTTCATTATCCCTGCTGAGCTTTGTTCCTAATATGTATAAGACAGTTAGATGAACATATATAGAATAGACAGAAAAGCATTTATTGGAGAATTAATTCCTAAAATGTTTTTTGAGCTCAAGAATGTCAATTTTCCATGAAACTACATATACATGGCATCAAAACTTCTTTATGTTTTATGGTTTAAAATGTTTTAAAGGGGTTTTATGAGGATACAGGCCATCACTTGAGGCAAGTGATATTTAAACAGAAAATTTGTATACAATTGAGACGACTTTTTTAAAGCAATGGAAATTCACAACATTTTCACGACTTTTTCAAGACAATTTCATGACACATTTACACAACGTTGTCATCATACTACTTTACAACGTGGTGAAAAATGTATAATAATTTTCATCAAGTAATTTCAAAGAGCTAAAAATATATTCACGACAGTTACAGGACATATTTTCATGACCAACATATTTTCACGACAAATTCATTAATCAGAAACCTTCACAACATTTTCATGACCTTTTCACAACATATTTTTGTGACCCGTTTTCACGATGTCTGATGAAAAAGTCATGAAAATGATATAGTACAGAGGTTTATTTTCACAACATTTTCACAACCAGTAGTTGTTCCAAGGCGTTTCTAGCTGAATTCATACCTGGCTCTATAGCAAACACACCTGATAATTAATTATGCCAGGTGCTATTTGTAACCTGATTAAAATTCATCAGTCACCTACTGCATACTAAACTGTTCTGTTCTGATGCCAATTTAGCATGTTTGTAATATCTATCTTTCGATCTATGCATCCATCCACACACACACACACACACACACACACATATATATATATATATATATATATATATATATATATATATATATATATATATATATATATATATATATATATATGTATATATATATATATATATATATATATATATATATATATATATATATATATATATATATGTATATATATATATATATATATATATATATGTATATATATATATATATATATATATATATATATATATATATATATATATATATATATATATATATATATGTATATATATATATATATATATATATATATATATATATATATGTTAAAGACACATCGGCACAGATGCCATTTATTGCCATAAAGCTTTTCCAAAAAGTGCTCTTTTGTCATTGTTTAAGAACAATGACTTTTCCTTCTTTCATGTAAAATTAATATGCTTTGTCATTGTTTAGGAACAATGACAAAGCATACCAATTTGACATGAAAGAAGGAAAAGAGAAAAGGAAAGAGCATAGCCTTCAAATCCAAAGAGGACCAAGGGATCTTTTAGATGCAAGTATCCACGGACAGATCCACACATACCCCTTCTAGTCTGGCAGCTTATGTAGTTTCCGTGGAAGTTCATGTTAATTGTTGGAGACATAATTTTTCTAGACCAATTTTGTATGAGGACTTCAAAAAAATATGTCTCCAATTTTTTCGATATATTTTCAAGGTCAAATAGTCAATGTCAAAGGTCAAAATCCTTAAAATGCCTTGTTTGGACCTGTAACAAGCTGCATTTGGTAGGAAACTCGATTTTTTAGGGTGACATATACTAAACAAATAAATTTCATACACAAATTCTCAGTATTTTACACAGTAAATTTTAAATCTGAGGTCAATAAGTACATTTTAAAGTAAAGGTTAAAGGTCAAATCAGTGAAAAATGCCTTGTATAGACAAGAAATGCGCTGCGTTTGATAAAAGTTGGTTAGAAACCATATTTTATTATAAGACACACTTCTCCAGTAAATTTCATTAAAGCACACTTCATATTTTCCACCTCAAAGATTATATCTAAGGTCAATGAGTCCATTCAAAGGTCAAGATCAACAGTCAAAATGCAGGAAAATTGCTTGCACGGACCGGATAGAAGCTGCATTTCATTCAATATGGTTAGAAACCAGCTGTTTAGGATGAAATACACTTAATACTTGAATTAAATACATACAGCATCAGTATTTTACTCAGTAATTTTTAAATCCATAATTACATATAAAGGTCAAGATCAAAGGTCAAATTAATGAAAATGCCTTGTAATGACAGGAAATGAGCTGCATTTGATAAAAGTTAGTTAGAAATCAGATTTTATGATGTCAGATGCGATACACTTTTCAAGTAAATTTCATTACACTTCATATTTCCACCTCAAAGATTATATGTAAGGTCAATGAGTTCATTCAAAGGTCAAGATCATCACTTTTCCAGTAAAACTATATCCACACACACTTAATTTTGTCCAGAGTATTGAATCAAGGGTCATAACTGAGTATCCAACAGCACCAGAAGTCAATGTTACCACAAAAGGGGTACACAAGCTACTTCAATACGTCAACATCCTTAAAGCATGTAATCCAGACCAATGGCTTGTACCGTTGCGCCAATTATCACTATCATTTTCATATAATTGATCAAGAGAGGCATGGTACCCGAATACTGACAGACTGCAGACATCTATTAGAAAGGACACAAATATGTTGCTGCCAACTATAGAACTGTCTCCCTGGCCTGCATAGCAAGTAAGCTGACAGCTGACAAAACATATTGTTGTCAGCTATATCATGGAGTGCGCCACAACATTTTGTATGACTACAAGCATGGGTTCAGAGCCAACAGATCGTGCAAGACAGCTTATCCAATTTGTAACAGATATCAACAGCAATCTACATAAAGGAGTGGCATTCATAAAATAAGCTGCAGGCTTCCGAAACAAGTTCATACCCTTTCAAAATGTTCTTTTGGTAAGTCTAATGGTATAATGGCAAAATTATTTACAAAGTACAAATACAGCGACAGCCAAATGCCATCCTAGCTAAAAATGAGAGAGAGAGAGAGAGAGAGAGAGAGAGAGAGAGAGAGAGAGAGAGAGAGGTGATTATTGATGACACCTGGCACGTAGATAGCTAGTCAAATACAAACAGAGTAATTACATTACATCTGGTGATAACATCTCTTTCTGTATAAACAGTAGAAATTGGCATGGCACCAACAAAAATACAC
>OZ012699.1:2770850-2775850 GCA_963942565.1 Maea johnstoni
GTTTTTCAGCCATACAGCAGCTATTTTGTGTCAGGTTTTAATATTCTCCTGACCAAATTGTAGGGAATATTATTTCTTATAACTGTTTTAAATACCTTGTACATAATAGTATTGATAGTGGTTGAATTATTGAAATTGTGGAATCGCACTTACATCTGTTTATCGATATCTTTAATAAAGCTTACAATCAACCCATTTTAAGTGCCCTACACAGCAAAAATTTTCAGACAGCAAACGGATATAGATCCGCCCACGCGACCGTTTGTGCACTAAAACATTGGTCAACCATTCGCTGTCCGTTTGCTGTCCAATGTATGGTTTCTTTTTTCTTGTGAAAAGTGCTTGCATCCTCCTAAAATTTTATTTTCTTTATTTTCATTGAATTTTCTTTTAGTTCCGATATATCGGTCAACCGTTTGTGCACAAACGCACAGCAAACGGTCGTCCGAAATATTCTTCAACCGTTTGTGTACAAACGGATAGCAAACTGACGTCCAAAATATTCGTCAACCGTTTGTGCACGAATGTTCGGTTGACGATTTGCGCACAAATGTTCAAGTGTACAAATAGTCGTCCGATACATCGGACAGCAAACAGACAGGAAACAGGCAGCAAATGGACGTCCAAAATATTCGTCAACCATTTGACATCTGTAATTTTTTGCTGTGTAGTACAAATATTTCCATTTCACAATACAAGATTCAATAGAATAACAATACTCTTTAGTTGTAATAAAAACAGAAATGCTCATTTGTCTTAGGCTAAGACATTTTATTTGCATCAAATTGAAATTGAATGAAAGAATAAAATGGATTGCTTTTATAGGTAACTCTGCTCTATCAGGACTGATGTGGAGCCTAGGATCGGACTGGCACCTTCCAATCTGTCCGGTTTAGACGAAAATCCGGATTACACGTATCCGGATTAAGCAGAGTTGCCCGTAACGACAAATAAGAAGGATTAGATAATTAGAAAACACGTGTTTAGTTTGCCTATGGAGAATGACAGAAGCGACAGACTAGATGAATAAAAATGTGATTTTTAGTGGTATTATTTCTCTCGTGTCACTCTTAACCCTTCCAATACTGAGGCTACATTCGTCCAAAGCACATGAACGCAAAGACCTTTGAAAACCATCTAAACCCTGTCATGTTGGTATTAATTGGATAGCTCTCACTGAGTACTCTCAGATGAATACCCATTTGTCAGGGTTTCTATCATTTTTCACGATTTTTGCATCACTTTGTATTGGCAAAATTAGCCAACAGTAGCTTAAGGGTTAGATGCTTGCTTAAAACTTGATTGCCAAGTGAATTTCACCAAATTGTACAATCATTCCAATTCCCTGCATGTGATGTCCATGGTATCTTTATTCATGATTACTTTACCAGCAACATAAGGGTAAAGCTTGCCAAAACCTACAAGTTACAAAGATTTCGTTGGTTCTTAGCAGCCGTGTAGTAGCCCTGTTGTGTGCCGTACTTCTGCCTGCACCTCTCGACACAAGACCAACACAAACGTGCTCTTGGACATCTTCGTAAGCAGTCAGAGTGAATCTTCTTTCGAATTACGCCAAAGTTTACTGCAATGCCCCCGTATACACAGGCCAACCTCAGATGTCTCTCTGTCTCCTTCAGTTGCTCGATGGCAGTGAGCAATCTTCGTCTGCACGACGTGCATTCATTGACATTGACCTGGCTGCGGTGTTTGGATGTAAGTCTGATTTCTTCGCTGTATCCCCTAGTACAAATATAAATGGCATTGTACAAATATTTCTATTTTCAAAATACGATTTTCAATAAAATACCAGTCCTCTTCAGTTGTAAATACAGGTAACTCTGCTTAATCCGACTGATGTGGACCCTAAATTTCTGTCCGGATTAGGAAAAATCCGGAGTATGTAACCTGTTTATAACATGCTTATTTATACTCAAAGAAACAAACTAAGGAAGAAATTATGTAACCTGTTTATTACCCGTGGGTCGTGCGTGTATGAGCGCTCTGTCAAACATTGAAGAGCATTTGTAACAGCATATGTATGCGTAAATGAAGTGACAGCAGTTTTGACTGCTCATCCTCTCATCCTGAATCCTCAGCGGTAGGAAAGTTTTTGAAATTACCAGGCATTACGACTTTAATCACGCCTCTTCTCGGCTAAGCGGGGCTTCCAACAGAGCTGCCGCCATCTTGAATAGGTCAGGCGTCTTGAAACAGGTCATGACGTCATGGGCCAAACAACAAAGGACTGACGTCATGAGAAGGACACTCAACATATATATATATATATATATATATATATATATATATATATATATAAACATTTGTTAACCGCTCTGATCGCTTTTCGGGAAATGTTCTCTTAGATTTACCGTGTTTTCAGTGATTTTGTTATGTTCCTTAGCTTCGGTGCAGAGGGTACCATAGCTTTGATAGTGTCTGAAATACAAAGTCATTAAGCCAGTATATGTATACGTATATATATATGTATATATATATATATATATATATATATATATATATATATATATATATATATATATATATATATATATATATATATATATATATATATATACATATGTATATATAGATATGTTTATATATATATATATATATATATATATATATATATATATATATATATATATATATATATATATATATATATATATATATATATATATATATATATTTATATATATATATATATATATATATATATATATATTAGTGATATTTTAATGTAAATCACCTTAACAGATTTCTTAGTCAGTTTTCTAAACGGTGAGAATATATCAATGAGAATAATTATATCTTCCATAGCTTCCCAATATATTATATAGTTATATCAACAATACCTTATATTATACAAATATGACATCCCTGTGTGGTGTACAACAGGAATAACTCCCCCGAGAGTGGAGTGTCGCCCGAGGGCGTAGCCCGAGGGTGACACTCCTCTCGAGGGGGAGTTATTCCTGTTGTACACCACACAGGGATGTCATATTTGTTTTATTATACCAAACAACATACTAAACACAAAAGGGGGAAAATTGACAAACACCAGAGATTTTGGATAAATACTCTTTTGTTAAAAATTTACAAATTACAATAACAGGGATTGTTGCATTGACGCATCAGAGTAAAAAAGAAGCCCCAAAACGTACAACAGGAGAAAATTTTCAGTTTGACTCAGAAAAGATTCTGAAAACATGAACAAATGAGTTTAGTCGTTGTTTCGCTTCCCCTTTCAAATAAAATTTGTATCAGAAAACGTTTAAACTGCATTTATTGATACCACCTCTTAATCAATATATGTGCTTATGTATTAGCAAGACACTGAACCTTACTTGTTTGTTTGTACTTTTACTGTCTTTATTAGTTCGAGCAACTCTAACTGTGGTACCGGCCGTTGTTTAGTATATGCTGTATATTGGCATCATCACAGTTTTTAGACTCTAACTTAGAGATCCGAGCATTTATGAAATAGCATCTGCGCCAAGAAAACTGGGCGCTCATATGTATAACTTGAAACACCCCCCAAAACCAGTCACGTTCGTACGATACCTTATTTGTTTGTATAATTCTTTCTTTATTTGATAAAAATCCGTTGCATGGTGCCTGTTAGGCACGATTTTAAATTTGAGGCGGTCAGCCTTGTTGATTTTACGTCGGCGATGGCTGACGTTTGATATGCACGCATGCGCATCGAGCTCATTGCCCAGTAGAGGTGATTAACATGTTAATCACCTGCTGCATGTTGCCGTGATTAACATGTTAATTCCCTAGCTATGCAGGACAACAGCCTGTTACTAAGTAGTGAGGAAATCATGACGATTAATCCATGGCCCTTGACCAATCAGAATCAAGAATCTTCACGTGAGGTATAATAACAGAGATTAGAAAACGTACAATTCGTGTGTTGTCATTGTTTTTTTACAGGATTGGCAAACTTAGATTGCTTTATGTATAGTTACAAATACGGTCGTCTCAAGTTGTAAGCGCCATAGTGTAACCACGAATAGGTAAACGCATAAACAAAGATGGTTGTTTTTTTGGGGTTTACGTCGCTTTCAACAGCTAAGGTTATATCGCGATATCCCGTAACCAGGAAGGAATTCCCTTCTCTTTACGAATAGTTCCAAGGGTTCTTTCGGTTCCAGAAAGACCTTAGACAGTCCATCACAACGCCGGACATCTATATATAGCGACCAGGCTAACCCGCTATTTTAGGGACCAAGCGGAGACTCTAACCTGCGAACCCACGCATTGGAGCCAGGTGTCGTAACCACTAGGCCATGGCAGATCCCTCATAAACAAAGATCATGGATGAATCACTGAATTAGGAATAAAACATTATCTTAAATGTTTCCCCGTATTTGGATTACAACTAGTATAAGGGAAAGGTAAAGGTATTCGGTTTACAGGCCTAGCAGGAACACAGAAACCATTTCAATCCCCCGGGGGATACTTCAGAGCAGTTGACAGCATATAGTGCACAAGCTCTAAGCACTGCCTTATTCATGCTATTTCTCCATTTTGCAGCTTGGTAGACTGAGGCAATATGGAATAAACTGTCTTGCCTAAGGACAGACCAAAGTGCCCCAGCCAGGAATTGAACCAGCGACCTACTGATTACTAGTCTGACACCTAAACAACTAAACTACTTTGTCCCCTGTATAGTACAGTGGGTTGGGTTTGTGTAAAATCAAGTTCACAGGTACTCACCCTTTGGAGCTTGGACTTCATCATGGACTTGTTGGCTTTCGGCAATGCTTGTCTCTGTATCCCTCTTCTCCTTAGAGGTGAGGCCTTCTTCTTTACTTCTTTCTTCTGCGACTTTTGCGGCGAGGTTGTCGGCTATACAAGCAGCCACCACAGCTAGAGCTAGAAGCCAAGTTACCCTCATGCTGGCTTTGGCAATTAGACACAGATTCCTGAACTGAAGAACAATACACTCTGCGGGGTTTGTTATCCTCGGTTGAGGACATATGGCAACC
>OZ012699.1:2783350-2793350 GCA_963942565.1 Maea johnstoni
TCCGTGGGTGACATGAGAGAAAGCTCAGATAGTTATGAGCATCAGTGGGTTTTGTGTATAGACTTGTGGTGATACTGTTAGTCTCTTGGTTTAGAAGAAACAGTCACGTCCCAAAAAATGGACTTCTTGGTCCGAGAGGTCAGTCTCGAATTTAATGGAGGGAACACACTTACTATTAGGTGTGTTTCAAATGCGGAGAGAAAGCTTCTCTACCATGTTGCCAGATGACAAAAATGTCATCTATATATCTAACCCAAAGTAATGGTATTGTGTGTGGTAGGTGTATACATGGGTGGATTCGAACCAACCCATGTATGTATTGGCAAAAGAGGGTGCTACTTTAGTAACCCATTGCGGGTACCGCCTATTTGTAGAAAATGGCGGCCCACTCTCCCCAGACAATTGCCTCTTAGCAACGTTAGATGTAGCTAGCCTCTACACTAATATACCTAACGACCAAGGACTTTTTAGCGGCAAAAGAAACCTTAGAACCGCTTCTCGACCAATTAACGAGAAACCATCCACAGAAGAACCTTATCATACTCCTAGAAAAAGTTCTTAAAAATGAACAATTTCGATTTCCGCCGGGCCGCCATTTTCTACAAATAGGCGGGGTACCGCAATGGGTACTAAAGTAGCACCCTCTTTTGCCAATACATACATGGGTTGGTTTCGAATCCACCCATGTATACACCTACCACACACAACCATTACTTTGGGTTAGATATATAGATGACATTTTTGTCATCTGGCAACATGGTAGAGAAGCTTCTTCTCTCGCATTTGAAACACACACCTAAATCAGTCGTGTGTTCCCTCCATTAAATTCGAGACTTACTGACCTCTCGGACCAAGAAGTCCATTTTTTTGGACGTGACTTGTTTCTCTCTAAACCAAGAGACTAACAGTATCACCCACAAGTCTATACACAAAACCCACTGATGCTCATAACTATCTGAGCTTTCTCTCATGTCACCCACGGAATTGCAAATCGGGCATTCCGTACAGTCAGTTCCTACGGATACGTAGGATCTGCAGTGACACTCGATGATTTTTGTGCACCATGCCCGGGAGATGTCCAAACATTTCCTCAGGGCAAAATACCCCCCTGAAATCCTCCAGAAGGCTTTTAGCAAGGCTTTCCATCTGGACAGGGAAACGCTCCTGAATCCCAAGCAAAATAGTCAGGATCCTGACATGGACTTGGACTGGATGAAGTCCTTCCTTATCACCACCTATCACCCAGGTGGGAGAATCTTAGGAGATATAGTCAAACGCAACTGGGACCTATTGGACAAATCGTCCAGTACCAGAGACGTGATTAACTGGAAAGTCACTCAAGGCTTTAGACGGCCCTAAAAAACATCAGGGATTTACTTGTTAGAGCACCTGGTTAGGAATCCACTTGATGTCCGACCCATGCCTGACCTTAAAAGAAATTACAAAAGACGACCCTGCACTAGACCTAACTGCAGGTATTGTATCAAATTGGACACCAGTGGATCCATCAAAAGTCCAATTACTGGCCGCAACTACAACACTATCCGGTGTTGTAGCTGCAAAACCAACAACATCATTTATTGCATTACGTGCCAAGTGTGTTTCAAACAATATATTGGACACACCCTAAACGCACCCTGAGCGAACGGGATGTCGGCGAACACTTTCGCTACATCACTCAGCACAACTCCACACACAGTGTCGGCCGACACTTCAACATGGAGCAACATGACGGTCTAGGGGAACGTGAAACTACACGTTCTACAATTTGGCAAGAAAGATCCTGACTCAAAGGAGTCATTAGAGATTAGATTATCACTGGAGCGCCTATGGATCCATAGGCTTCGCTCCACCACCCCAATGGGACTCAATGTATTTGATTAAATACGGAGGGGCCCCCCCTCACCTCACACCTGTTAATTCGTTTACCCCCCAGTTACTAAATAGTTTACCTTTCTGCGGATTAAACAGGTGTGTTGATGCTCGGAACACGCACAACAGTGCAATGTGTTCTTATTTTTTCTAAACATGCGTTTTTAGTCTTCAAAGACACCAGCTCAATATTCATACCAGGCAAAACAGCCTGTGTTGATCCCCTTCATTTTTATATATTCCGATCAAAATTCTCACCCATATTGCATAGGTCTGTAACCGCAGACTGTACCATTACCACACACCTTTTCGGACCAACCCCCATAGTACAAAATTCCTGGTCTTTTACATTTTGTTTTTTTTCCCCCATCCTCTGACGATTACTATTAAGTATGAAACCGCTTGGTGGTTTATATCCAAACTACCTAGGGGGAGCCACCGGGCTCCTCCTCCCTCCACTTGTTGTCATGCCGACATTGCCATGTTAGCGACAAACAAAGTGACGTTCTATTATTGTTGAGCTAGGGAACGCATGTTTGTTGTGACTTAACCATAGTCATTAGCGGTTAGGATTTCCAGCAACCTACACCAGAAAAATTTTGCTCCCTTCTCTTAAACCCCCAGTAGTACTATGATGTAAAGTATATGTTCACCCTTGTCATCCTACATTAGATACATAGAACCTGATTCTTATAGAGAATCATGTAATTCTTTAGCGGATACAGATAAGCACTTTTAAAACAAAAAGATGAACTCTGCAACCACAAATGTCTATCACCTAAGCTGTAGTTAGTTAGTAATCTCTGGCTTTTCCCATTGCCATGAGGCTGGATCGGCTAATCATATCTGCCTTGAGCATTGTCACCTTTCGCTGTGGTGAAATTTTGATTATTCACAATAATACTTTGGTGTGCTCTGTATCGAAGGAATGAGAGCTGGGGTTAGGGTTAGCATTTGATCACTAATTGATCCTAAGTTTCTTCATTCACTGCACCACAGTCCTTACTCCTTTCCACACACTAGTGATAATCCCTTGTCTCAAGCAGCAAAACTATCTGACACAAATGTTATTGCAATCACTGATGCTAAACTTAACCCGGCTAGATTAATTAAAGTGGAAGTATTTAGTGTGGACTGTAAAAAACTCACACAAAATGCAATTGACCGTGACCTACTTGTACACAGTAGTGTTCACATATAGGAGGTTCTCAGGACCATTTTCTCGTCCAAAAAGTGTTCACTGTTCGGATCAGGGGGTGTTTACTCTTCATTAAACTAAAATGTATTAGAAAAAAAAATGGGCCCCGGGGGGGAAAAGTGTTCACTATAGGGGGTGTGTTCACACTTTCGGGGTGTTCACATCCGAGGTTTCACTGTATATATATATATATATATATACATATATATATATATATATGTGTGTGTGTGTGTGTGTATATATATATATATATATATATATATATATATATATATATATATATATATATATATATATATATATATATATATATATATATCAACGTCCCTTTGTAGCAGCCAGGCCACATAGATCTATTCAAAAACCTTAAATGGCTCCCTTTCCCTAAATATGTGGAATACCAACAGGTGGTTACTGTGCACAAAAGCCTTAATGAGTTTAAACCCCCATTATATGAACAAACTTTTCTCATATACACAAGAAAACCACAGCTATGGTACTCGAAATGCAACCTCCTCACGACTAACTCTTCCAAAATGTAATAAATCAATTGGCCAAAAATGCATTTCATACTCAGGACCCAAAGTTTGGAATGGCTTAACTGAAGCAATCAGATGTGCACCATCACTACCTTCCTTCAAGTCTAGATACCTAAAAGCATTGTACCGTACTACTTTGTAACCCTGGGGCCCTCGGGCTACTAATGTAAACATGCCAGAGGGCCTCAGGGGAAGATCCTTACCATTGGACTGAGTTACCCCTCTTTAAATAAAGATTATTATTATTATTATTATTATTATTATTATTATTATTATTATCATTATTATTATTATTATAGTGGGAGGGGATCCGCCGTGGCCTAGTGGTTACGACATCCCGACTCCCAAGCCTGAGTTTGCAAGGTTCAAGTCACGGCTGGGTCCCCCAACATAGTGGGGTTGCCCTGGTCGCTGTATAAATGTGCGGCGTTGTGAAGTGCTGTCTATGGTCATTCTGCGACTTAAAGGCCCCTTTGGAACTATTCATAAAGAGAAGGGAATTTCTTCCAATTCCGGGGTTTCTATCTCGTGGCGATATGACCCTAAGCTGTGTTTAAAAGCGAATGACCCAATTCCATCCTTCCTTTTGCCACACAGTGGTAAAGTAAAGTAAAGTAAATTAATCTTTAGTTTAAGTAGGTATATCAATTACAAGAAACACGACCTACTGGCAGACTGGACCTACAGCTTAAAGTGCCATCGGAAGCACTAGCTGTCTTCCCTAAGGACAGAAATTAGGGACCGGAATCGAACCCCCAACCTTATTGTCGCCAGCCGACCACGTTACCATTACGCCACTCCTCCTCCTGCTGTTGTATAGACTTTTGACCTTTCTTCAAAGTAATTTTATTCCATTCAAACAATACCAAAATACGTACAATGTTGACTGTAAATGATAATTCTGTATTAAGTAATATTCTATCTAGTAGTGCATCCTTCTTTTCCAAAACAAATACAATTTGAACTTGAAAATTTCGTGCTCCTTATCTTTCAGCTGTCTAAATATATTTCTAATCATTTATTTGAGTTCCCTAATCTCAGACAAGTTTATATATATTCATATATATATATATATATATATATATATATATATATATATATATATATATATATATATATATATATATATATATATATATATATATATATATATATATATATATATATATGTATATATATATATATATATATATATATATATAAATATATATATATATATACATATATGTATATATATGTGTGTGTGTGTGTGTATATATATATATATATATATATATATATATATATATATATATATATATATATATATATATATATATATATATATATATATATATATATATATATATATTATAGTAAATGTTAGCTATAATAATAATAATAATAATAATAATAATAATAATTGGAATTTATATAGCGCCTTTTCCATTCATAAAATGTTCAAAAGTGCTGCACATTGTCATAGTTTGAGTAATAGTCCACAACGCCTCAATGGGCGAGCCTGAAAAGGTGTGTTTTGAGACACTTCTTGAAGGCCTGACACGATGTAGAATCCTTCAGGTGTTGTGGAAGCGCATTCCATAATCTCGGTGCACTAATGGAGAAAGCGCGATCTCCAAATTTGAGTCTAGTCCGAGGCTCGTCCAGAAGGCCCTTTGCTTCTGATCGTAGATGGCGTCTGGGTTTATAAGGCACGAGCAGCTCCTTGATGTACTTAGGTGCAAGTCCGTTTAGCGCCTTGTATACCAGCAGTAGGACCTTAAATTTGATGCGGAATTTGATTGGTAGCCAGTGAAGCTTGATGAGAACAGGTGTGATATGTTCATACTTCCTGGTTCTCGATACTATCCTTGCTGCACTGTTTTGTAGTCGCTGCAGCTTTGCAATCAAATCCTGTTGTATTCCAATTAGGAGAGCATTGCAGTAATCCAAGCGAGACATCACCAGTGACTGCATCACTGTTTTTTGTGGCATCTTCTGTTAACACACGTCTCACTTTTCCAATATTTCTCAGGTGAAAGCTAGATTTTTTGACAACACTTTTGACATGGGGTGCCATGATCAGTTGAGAGTCAAACATAGCTCCCAGATTCCGCACAGGCTCAGATGCTATGGTGCCTGTTTACTGAAAGTATCCTCATGACTCTTTGTGAAGGAAGGATACATACATCTTAACAATACTAAAATTTGTCAAAAAACGAACATATGATCACATGTTAAATATTATTTTATTTCAAAATTAGGATATATTACATATGATTCTACATTATGATACACATGCATCTGATTTGTACATAGAAATGTCTCAATAACACTCTAAGGTAACCCCTGGATAATTGTAGCTTATAGGGATAATGGTTTAAGGTAGCTTATGGGGATAATTTTCTCACTCGCGGTTCCCTCAGCTCTGCATTTATCCTAACCCTTCCAATGCAGAGGCTACTTTCATCCAAAGCATAAGGGTTTCGGTCATTTTCCAGGTTTTTTGCATCATTTTGTAACGGCCAAATTAGCCACCAGCATCATAAGGGTGAAACATTTAGCCAATACAAAAAGTATACATTTGCCTAAAACGTCTTATGATGAGGAATACACTGAGTATAAAGACCCTCCTGACAGGGAGAAAAAAGTTTGGAGTAAAAATCTGAAAAAGCATGCATAGTGTTTGCAAACGAAGCTCCTATCCACAGTTATGAATCGGGAAGGCTATCACATTATTTCAACTTTTTACACTGTATGTTTGTTTCAAAATATGTCAAAATCTCAAAATTTTACCTAGAGGAACAATTTTCAACTCTGTGGCCCGAAGCATGACAAGTATAATCCTCAAATCGGAGGGCCACAGCGAAAATCAAATCCTGTATTTGACTGTGTTACCCTTGTGAAATAAAGATTATTATTATTATTATTATTATTATTATTATTATTATTATTATTAGGGGTGTCATTGATATGGGGCATATCGATATATCGATAACTCTCCTTAAACAATACAGCCTGCTTTAACTTGTCAATACGTATCGCAATGTATCGAAATATCGAAAACATGAAAATGGACACTTAGAGAAGAAATTTAGAGCTGAATATTGCTGGTGTTGCTAGTCACGTACTTTCTAAAAGCATTTCTCTACATGGTCATGCCTCACTTTCCTTGTTGCATTCCAAGAAGAAGCAGTAAAAAGAGGCAGGACCCTCATAAAATGGTGAAAAACCAGCATAAACGCTTCATGATTTTCCATCATGGCATAGATAGCATTTCTATGGATATATCAATGCATCGTATCGAAATAATCGAAATCGAAAACAATTTATCAATATATCGAATCGAGAAAAAATTCTAAACAATGACAGCCCTAATTTATTATTATGTTCACAAATTAACCCCATAAGCCACCTTAAGCCAATTTCTCTCTCACGCTTTATTTCAGGTTCATTCCAGCTTAAAATATACACGGCATCCCCAACAATAGAGCGAGAGTTATACAATATCTTAGTTGGGATTTAGATATTGGGGCTATAAGTTGGTGAATGTAAATTTTGGGGCATTCTACTTTTCAAGGGACGCAATAATATAATTGGACAATTACCATTAACATGAATGTTTACTTATTGGGAAAAGAAATAATATCTTTATGCAAAGTTATGTGGAATTGTATTGTGATGAATGTTTTTAAATTATTCATTTAAATTGACATTTTAAGAAAGTTCTCACATAACATTCTGACAGTCCTGGTGTGGGAATTGAATGGGTTTTGGTGTCTAAATGACGCCTAAACACCTTCCTGGCTAAGACACTTAAAGACAAAGTAGCTCAGTTGGTTAGGTGTCGGACTAGTAATCAGCCGGGGCACTTTGGTCTGTCCTTGGGCAAGACAGTTTATTCCACATTGCTTCAGTCTACTCAGCTGCAAAATGGGTACCTAGCATAAATAAGGCAGTGCTTAGAGCGTGTGCGCTATATGCTGCCAGAATATCCCCTGGGGGATTTGAAATGATTTCTGTGTGTACAGACCTGCTAGGGGGGGAAGGTTGTGTGAGCGCTTTGGTGGATACAAGACTATAAACCGAATACCTTTTAGCTTTACCTTTAAGACACTTGGGTCATATTGTTATCACCCCTCTCTATACAGAAAACTGTAGGAGTCAATATTTTAGACGGATATGCCTGATACCTTTTATCGAGATTTTTATTAAAATATTTGTCTCACAGTTCGCATGTACGATGGTGCAGGTGTGAACGGCAGTTAAAAAAAATTAAAAGATTTTTCCACCATTTTTTCTGGAAAACCAAAGAAAATTTGAAAAAAATATTGTTCCACTTTTTTTTCCAAAAAAACAGTATTTTTTCTGCTGTGTGGAAAGACAGTGGAAAAGAATTATGTTGTTTTCACGAAAAACAGCAGTAATTAAAAACAATAATCTGCGGTTCACACCCGCACCATCGTACGCATGGAAATGAAACATCAAAAGAACTAAAACATTGGGACATATTTACATGAAATGTGTGAGGTATGGTACAGAATAAGACGTCTGACAAAATAATCACGAATTAACCCATAAATGCTTAAGAGTTCCTAAAGAAATTGTCGTCTGGATCTATGACACTTTTGATAATAACTTTGGAATTAAGAATGATTTTGAAAAATATTTGAAGGAGTATTGTTGGTTATGTTCTGAATAACATTTTTCCTTCAAATGGTTTTCCAAATGTGCTTTTGCCTGCAAGATTTCATGAAAATTGTCAGGCTTTGTTTGGCCGCTGTGAGCATTAATGGGTAAAGATGCCATGGACAACGCATGCGTGAATTGGAATAATTGCGTCAAACTTATACAGAAATTTGATTCCATTTACATAATTTGACAAAATTCATTTGGAAACAAAGTTTCAAGCAAGCACCTAAAGAAAGGACTTTTATTTCAGGTTGGTATTCGCAAAACATGACTCTTTTAACCCTTATCCTGCTGGTGGCTAATTTGGCTAATACAAAATGATGGAAAAAATACATGAAAATGACTGAAACCCTGGCAAATGGGTACTCACCTGAGAGATATCAGTGAGAGCTTTCCAATGAATACCAACATGACAGGGTTAGCATGGTTTTCAATGGTTTCAGCGATTGTGTGCTTTGGACGAAAGTAGCCCAGCATTAAAAGGGTTAAGTACTATTTAAAGTATATGAAAATAAATAATTATGATGAAAGCTGATTTTTTCCCTCATTAAAACACAATTTCATAAAACAATAAAACATATTTGTACAGTTTGACATTGACCACTCCTAGAAGAACTAGTTCACAGTATCACCCTGGAAGTATAGTCACAGGTTTGCATTTAAAATGTACAATCGTTAAGAGCAAAAATGTTGGATTCTGTAATTGGGAAAATAGGAAGTGTTGGATTCTGTAATAGGGATAAAACATCTACCTAAGGTAGACCCAAATTATATAAAATGATATATATATATATATATATATATATATATATATATATATATATATATATATATATATTATATATATATATTATATATATATATATTATATATATATATATATTATATATATATATATATATATATATATATATATATATATATATATATATATATATATATATATATATATATATATATATATATATACATTTTTTAACCCATTCATGCCTGGAGATTTCCATGACAAGTGTCGGCTGGACCTGTGATACTTTTGAAAATCGAAATTTATCACAAATAGGAACAATATTTCAAGGAGAGTTCTTAATAAGTTTCCAATGAATATTTCCTCCTTGAAATATTTTCTGAATATTAATGTTATCTTTGAGATATTACCAAAATAATCAGGTGGTATGGGCGTTTTAGGCGTAAATGGGATCAGTTTAGAACCCTCCATTTTAGTTAGGCAGAATTTTTTTTGATAATGGAGCAAGCTTGTTTTAACCCTTCTAATGCTTAGGCTACTTTCGTCCAAAGCACAAAGATGCAAAGATTCTTGTAAACCACCTAAACCATGTCATGTTGGTATTCATTGGATAGCTCTCACTGAGTACTCTCAGATGAGTACCCATATGCCAGGGTTTCAGTCATTTTTGAGGATTTCTGCATCTTTTTGTATTGGTCAAATTAGCCACCAGCAGCATAAGGATTAATATTGAGCAAAATAGGCTCAAGTTTAAAGCCAAGAAAAGACAAAAAATTGGGAACATCTGGATACGGCCAAGTGTCAAGCTTTCTGACTTGAATCTTTCCTAAGTGTGAATTATCAGGTACAGAATAAATCTAATACTTGATGGCAAAATCTGACTCCAACTTTTGGGGCTGAGTCCTCGTAAAGGTACTTTACAGAGAAAAGCAACCAGTGAAATAAATACTGGTGAAATACCAACCTCCTATTTTG